>LR749582.1:118767-153292 GCA_902729485.2 Mus minutoides
ACCCCAGGTCTTTTGAAGGGACTTTGTACTTCTGTACTTCTATGTCAACTCCTAAAACATTTCTTCTTTCACTAGCCCAGCTTTTCTATTGAATTCTCTGACTTTATGTCTTTCCTCAATCCTTCTTATCAAGGCCAGTAAAATGTGAAGGGCTAGAGCAACACCTACTCAGTCTACCAGGACTGTGAGACAAGGGTCTGTACAGATGTCACAGTCACTACCATTTTATGTAAAAGGAGGTTTTTAGCTCCACAGCAGCTCATAAACTTGAGAAATATGTACCCAAAGCATGTTTGTTTTCTCAAAATGTTAGATTTTAAATGGAAAGTATTTAGCCACAGATGAATTAAAATCCATTTTAAAAAAAATGATTTTATATATATATATATATATGCCAGAAGGTGTCAGATCCCGTGGAGATGAAATAAAAGGTGGCTGTGAGCTGCCAGGCAGGAGTGCTGGGAACCAAAACTTGGTCCTCTGAAAGAATAGCAGACACTTTTAACCACTGAGCCATCTATCTCTTTAGCCTTTATGAATTAAATGTTTTCTCTATTTGTTCAAGATACTATGAACTTAAAATAGGAACTAAAAATAATGAGACTAAGAAGAACAAAAATGTCTTTTTCTTAATATTTTGTTCAGTTTTTTGAGTCTCCCTATGTAGCCCAGGCTAGCTCTGAACTTCCACTATTCTTCCCTTAGCTACCAAAGCTCTGGCATGCACCACCATGTCCATCTCCCCAAGCCTGTTATTTGGAAAAACATTCTATTTTATGAGAGTATTGAGAACATAAACATCTGAATTTATTACATGCAAAAGAGACATGTTAAGGATCCCTTTCACCCATGTATAAATGACACTAAAACAATTCAAATAAAAGTATTCAAAAGTAGTATTTCTCAAGTTAAGGTGGCTTTCATTTTCCCTAAGAAAAACTAGAAAGAAGCCATATCTAAAAATGTCTTTACTTAAACCATAGCTGAGAATTGACCTTGTTCTTTGTTAGTCAAAATGAATATTTTCTCTTTCATATATACAAAATTCACTGAATTTAATCTATCCTATTCTTGTTTTCTGTTTGTTTGTTTGTTTGTTTGTTTTGTTTTGTTTTTCAAGACAGGGTTTCTCTGTATAGCCCTGGCTGTCCTGGAACTCACTTTGTAGACCAGGCTGGCCTCGAACTCTGAAATTCGCCTGCCTCTGCCTCCCGAGTGCTGGGACTAAAGGTGTGCGCCACCACGCCTGGCAATCTATCCTATTCTTAACTATATATGGTATTGAGAAAAACATGGGAACTCCAGTAGTACTGGAAGGATTTATGTATTTTCTATCCTCTAGTATACTGTAGTACTGGGGGGATTTATGTATTTCCTATCCTCTAGTATACTGTAGTACTGGGGGGATTTATGTATTTCCTATCCTCTAGTATACTATAGTACTGGGGGGGATTTATGTATTTTCTATCCTCTAGTATATGGTAGTACTGGGGGATTTATGTATTTCCTATCCTCTAGTATACTGTAGTACTGGGGGATTTATGTATTTTCTATCCTCTAGTATACGGTAGTACTGGGGGATTTATGTATTTTCTATCCTCTAGTATACTGTTCTGTTTTGATGAGTTACTAGTTAGGAGTAAAGTACTAATGGCACTTTCCCATGCATGCTGTAGTAGCTCATTTTTACTGTAAAAAGGCATTTCATTATTACTTCAAAATATACTTATACAGTTTTCCTATGGTATCACATTTAAATTTAGGTGTTTGCTTTGGCCTAAGGTATTTTACTAAATTAAATTAATTATTAGCAATATTAGGGATTGAACCTGAGACTTCAGGTATACTAGACAAGCTTTCTACCACTCAGTTATATATATGCCTATCCTAGAATACTTACAGTCTTACATCTCAATCTATCTTGCTCCACAAATCATTCTTATTTTCTCCATTTCTTGGTAATTTCTAGTCATTTCTACAGCATGTGTAATTTTTGTGCATGTCCTTTGTCCTCTCCTCTATATATTTTATGAGTAATGTGATGGAGATTGTAATGAAACATGAACTTCTTTATCCTGCTACAATCTAGCCCTTATGTCACCACTACACAGAAATGACTATGGATCATTCATATTGCCAAATTCAGACTACATGTTTCTACTCTGGTGAATGCTGGCAGCTCCAAGCATCATTTGTTCTTGAAGGTCATGAATCTCCTGGCTTTTCATTACAACAAGAATCCCCCCATTTTGGTTGTTCAAAGAAGGTTATTCACAGCCTTCTTTCCAAGCCTACTTCTTAAGTTTTCTGCCATTCTTATGTCTGCCATCCCGTACAGACATTTTTTTTTCTGGATAGAATTTGCCACTTAAATAGGTTTCATCTCCTAAAGTGCCTTTGTCCACTTTCTATATAACCTCCCAATGAAGGGAAGTTGTGGAGACATCAGTGTAGTATCTGTACTTTTATTCATTCCACACACCTAGATAAATAGCTCTGAAGTCTTTGACCATTCACCCCTTTCCGTACAAGAACATTGCCCCTGTGTTAATATAGGCTTTGCAGTACCTCAGGTTAATTGGGCTGATGTTTAATAGGGGGTCATTTTGCTTTTGTCACAGCTAACCCTAGTTTACTCTCTGCCATGATGCCAGATCTTTCTAAGGTATTTCTTGTCATTTCCTAGCTTTAGGTCTTACAAAAGTTCCTTGCAGATCAGGATAAAAACCAAATTTCTTGGCAAAGTAGAAAAAGCAAGATTTCTGGGTCTTCATTAGTCTTATCTCTGCTATTCCCTTACAGTCATCTTATAATCAAACATGGGACTGCACAGTTTTCCAAGTAAGAACTTTATTACATGCAGTACTAAGACTGCAAGGTATAAAGCTGTGATATTAGACTGTTCCTAGGACTACTGTCTATTACTGGTTTTGTTTGTTTGTTTGTTTACTACTTTCATGCTTAATTCCCTTTCTCTTTGGTTACCACACCATATAGCTGGCATAGCATTTCTTAAAAGGGAAAGAGAAAACTGAACAGAGACTGGTTTGTAAATAAAGTTGAAGTTACATCTAACAGAGATTCAGTACCCAAAATATACGTACCCCCACCCCCACCCCCACCCCAACCCCCGGTCCAAAGGACAAAACAACACCCAAAACCCTGAGACCATAAGAAATGAACCATGAAGGATGCGAAATCTAGACAGAAACCATCGTGGCATTTCTGAAAACCCAGCAGCACTTAAACTTAATCCTGAATTATGAAAATCAAATGATCTTAGAATTTTTAACAACATTTTCTGGTTTTACCTAAAGCACAAGATGACAATGAAAATATTATAAGACAAAGGCTATGAAAACATTACTGAAAACAAAACTATAAATATTCAATCACTGCTTTCTTTAAATTAGAAGGCTAACATTTTCTGAATATGAATGACTCCATATATGCCTGATGAAGGCATCAACAGAATATTAATATGTACATCATGCCACTGTCTTCTGATAGACCTTAAAAGACCTTAACCATATTCTCTAAATCTCTTTGCTTTGAAAGTATTCAGAGATTTCATCTAAAATTTTAATATCAAAAATATTAGTAACCAGGTATTTTATTAAGTTTATTTAAAATTTGTGTAAGTATTAACTCCTATTGTATGTTTGTGCCTCTACTTGTTTAGTTATCTCAATGGTCCCTAAGTTGTATTTTTTAAAATTTAGCAAAAATCATATAAATGGAGTTTGTGGTAAGCAAGTGAATTTCTAAGTAGTCTAGCCTTTTTGAAGTCTATTAAAACAATTCTTGCTGGTGCTCTAAATAAGTAAGGAAATAAATAAGTAGGACCATTACTGATTCAGGGACTATGTTAAAATGTGTTGTAGCCAGACATTTTTATTTTGACATTTCTTGAATACAGCCTTTTCTTTTAAAAATTTATATTTATTCCAAACCAAAAGGAAAGATTAAATAGGTTCTATAATAATTAATTAAAAACCAGATGCTGGGGGCTAGAGAGACGGCTCACCTAGCACCCACAGATGTCTCACAACTATCTCTAACTACAGTTCCAAAGGGCCTGATTCCACTTGTATTTCTAAAAAAATTGAATGCATGTGATACACAGATATATATGCAGGCAAAACATCCATACAAATCAAATAAAAATAAATCTAACAAAACCAACAAATAAAAAACAAAGCCTAGATGGTGAAAAGCATCCTTAATCACATTCTAAAACTAGTTTACATTAATCATTATGAAAAGTACTGATCAGCAGGTACAAACTCTCCATTCAGGTCAAAAATGTTTCTATGTATTTCATTTGTAAATTCTCAGGTATTTTGCTGGCAGGAAAAAAATATTGCAGTATCAAACAAATTATTAGAAGATTATTCTTTTGTAGAATTGTAAATAAAACAGTATAAAACACTAAAACGTAATTAAACCACAGTATAAAACCCCAAACTATTTTAAATCATGTGATGATTTAGAAAACGGGTTCAGATATGATGGAGCTGCACGTATAGATGAGTGCTAGGAACTGCACTCAGGCACTCTGTAAGAGCAGCCATGCTCTTAACCACTGAGCCATTGCTCCAGTTCAGGACCTCTTTCTTGGAAATATCACAAAATAAGATATGGAATTAAAGTAAAAAGACAGTCAGATAAAAAAGTAAATTTGGAAAGACCTGTGAAGATGAGTGAAGGCCTACTGCTTTTCATTATCCTTTCAAAATGCTTACTGTATGATTTTGGCACTTGGTTCCCAAAGGAATACAGAGAGGCATATGACCAAAAAAAATAGTTTTAATAGTTTACTTTAAAAACAGGTTAGTTTAGTGATTTGATCAATTCTTAATACTTAAATCTATAAGCAATATTCTCCATATTTGAAAGCAACAAAATCACCATTAAGTATTACTTACATTCCAAATCGCAATGTTCCAGAAACATATGTTTGCCAGTGTGCACAATAGAACATGAATGTCCCAGCAAAACAACAAAAAAACATCCAGTCAGGATTTGTCCCAAGTTGCACTGCAATACAAGTTCCAAGAACCACAAAAACTGCAGAAGAAAATGAGAGTGAAAACTACACGGCATCAATAGAGCTGAAACTCACCTTAGATGAGATACAGACAATTTCTTTTCAGTTATGTAATGCTTCTCTATCTTTTACACCATAATTTCAATGAATTATTTTATTTCTTTTTTTTTAATGATTTTTAGGTCATTTAGCTGAAGCAGTTTTTCAAAGCAACTAAAACACTTGAACATGTTTTTGAGAATTGTCCTTACTTAGTGATAGCAGTGCTAACTGAGTAGTAGAAGGTGTCAGGGTGCAGGTGCTACCAAGCACATACCTATCTCAGCACTCAGGACGCTGAGTCAGGAAGAGTTCAAAGCCAGCCATGTCTCAAAAAAAAAATAAAAGAAAATAAAATAAAGTACAAACAGGAACTTGAGAGATAGTTCATTGGTCACAACCTAGCAACAGGGGTCTGATTTTCTCTTCTGGCATCTGAAAGCAGCTGTACTGGCTTCTCATGCACATACACACTTGATTTAGAAAACAAAACAGGCAAACACCACCTCCTGAGAAAAGCACAAGCCATTTAAGCAGAGAGAGTCAAAAACAAAACAAAAAATGAAGACTAGAGAGCTTCAACAAGCATCAAAGTGGCCTACTTGCTTCAGAGTAGAAAACTGTCTTTTCTTATTTAGCAGGTATTACTCTAGGTCTCATATATAGGAAAATGATTTCCTATTAGTTTGAAACTCAAACTACATGACTATCATTTCAACTTTCAAAAATAAGATGTTTGGCATCCTGCAATTTCCTCATTTAACTCTAATAGTCTTTCAAGTTAACCAACTACTTTTCACTCAATGAAAGGTTGCAGTTTTCCTTAATCTGATTTATTTAGTTGCTTTTCTTCTTTTAACAAGCAGGCTACCATAAGAACACAACAAAGTAATGATTTTGATATGTAAATCTGGACGAACCCAAGACATGAAACATGCAAGACATAAAAAATATTATAAATGCCATGCCAACTGGTAGAACAACTGAAGAATAAAATTAAAATAAGAAGGGAAACACTTCCGTTAAGAATACTAGTTAGAAATTCATTTTTTGTTTGTGATTTTTGAGAGAGGATCTTATTACCTAGCCCAGGCAGGCCTAACGCTTACCACACAGCTCAGGCTGACCTTGTACTTATGAAGGCTCTACTGTAGCTTCTCAGGCGATAGGACTGTTATGGGTATACCACAATGCCCACCTCAATTTCATTTATAATGTTTTTTTCTAAAAATGCACTCAAGTGATATTTGAAAAACTCACAACATACTACAAATACAGACATATCACCTACACTTCAACTATGCTAACCAAAACCACTGTCAGCACTTTTTCTTCTAGCTTTTTTTTTTTAATGTACAACAGGGTATTTTAATATGTGTATAGACTGTGAATTAAAAATTTAATCTATTCACTGTTGTGGTGGAACACCTAAAATCTATCCTTAGTAAATTAGCAACACACAGCACAGTATTTATTATTAGCTATAATCCTCATGCTGTATGTCACTGCTCCAGGCTTGATCCCATCAGTCTTCATCCAGGCCCTTACTGCATATTTACAATTCAAGCATATAATGTACTCCTAACTATCTATACTTAGGATTCACTTAAATACAAGGACATGGACTACCAGTCATCCACTATTGTACTTTTATCTAGAACTATGAGATTTGTAAAAATGGCAATTATACTCTGATATTTTAAAAAGAAAAGGTCCTGGAATGGAGACGGTAGAAGAAGTAGCAAGCTTGCCTAGCCAAGCATATGCAAGGCCCTGGGTATGAATCCCAAGTACTAGAAAAAATAAAAATAAAATAAATAAATAAAACAAACCAAGTAACTAAGTTTCCCAATAATGCCAACAATGAACAAGAACTAACCAGAACCACAAGTCACAAAAAAACCCACTAAAATCTAATATAAATATCATTTGCTTGAGAACTAAACTTATTGTAATATTGATTATCATATTGTTTCTATCAGTTAATAATTCTCAGCATTAAAAAGCAACAATACCTGTTGATAGTGAGTCACAGCCATGATCAAAAAGTTCTCCCAAAGGAGAGCTACTGTTAGTTCTCCTGGCCTGTTTCCCATCTATAGCATCCAGAGACTGGTAAATGAAAAGGCCACAAGCACAGGCAATATAAGCCCACAGAGGTGCCTGCGAAAAAAGACAACAGCAACAACATTCAGAGAGTTTCATTATTAGATTTGGCAAAATGTTTCTTTAACATCAGATATTTAGTCTTCATTTCAATTACGTTTACTTGGTGTGTATGAGTATGTGCATGCTCCTTTGGACATGCACAGAAAACATGCGGAGGTCAAAGGTTCTCTTCCTCCACTATGTGAATCCAGGAATTAACTCAGGTCTTCAGGCCAAGAGTCAACTGCTTTTACCCATTGAGCCCATCTTGCCAGCCTGATTGTCTCCTCATTCTCTACAAGTATTCTTGGTTGAAAGCTGTGGAAGAGATGACTGAAATACTAAATAACAAAGAACTTACTGACTCCTGAAGTAAATGGGATTGTTAGCAGAAATAAATTCCCTGTTTTTAAGGGTGCTCAGGAAGGTCTCCAGTAAGTACAATATATCCCGTGTCTCTGAGTTCCCTTATGTCTCTGGCTTCCCTAACCAGGGATCTAAATTTCTAAAGTACAAAAATCTGCATCTGTACCAAATACAGACAGACAATTTTCTTACTTTTTAAAATAATACCACACATAGCTACTTGGCAGTATGTACACTGTATTCAGCATTACAAGTAATCCAGAGATTCTTTACAGAATATAGAAGGGTACACGTGGATTATATGCCTGCTAGACAATTTTAGAAAAGCTACTTAAGTATCGGCAGACTTCAATTTCTGTGTGGAAGCTGTAGAATCAATCCTTTACAAATATCAAAGGAGGATTGTACTTTGCAGGAATTTTTCAGAACTCTCATGAGAGACTACACTGTCTCCTCTAAATTCCTCCCAGCATGCAATCAGCATACTACTCCTGCATGGTAGGACTACTTATAATTCTAGCATTTGGGAGGTGAAAGCAGGAGGATCAGGCATTCAAGGCCAACCTTGGCTACACAGCTATCATGGCCGGCCTGGGCTTCTTAAGTGTCTGTTTCATCTTTCTTGTTTTAAAATAGGGAAACATGTAGCCTAGTCTATCCCCAAACTCTATATAGCCAAGCATGGCCTTCAAATCCTTCTGGGTTTGCCTTCCAAATTTTGGGAATACAGACCTATAGTACATGCCTAACCAAAAACTTTCTTATTTTGCGAGTAAGGGTCTGAGATAGTCCAGGCTGCTAGAATCAAAACTATAGGTAGCTGAGGCTAGCCTAGAATTCCTGATTCTCCTGCCTCTACCTCCCTCTGAAGACTTGGGATTACAGGAGTGAGTCACCACACCTGGAAATGCTGCCTAAATAATCAAAACCAACAAAACAAAACAATAACAACAACAAAAAACTAGCTTCCTTTCATTTTATTAGGGAAGTACTGTCTCTACAGCATTAAACACATTTCACTTCTTCACTGCAGGACTTCTGGTGCCCAATATGCTGAATGCATCCTGAGAATGTTTGAGAATAGCCAACAATAGAAACATCTTTCCCATTTTCTTTATCAAGAAACTTGTTTTTAACATGCTTTTACAAGGGTAAACGGATGACGAACCAGGACAATAATGCTCATTAAAACATTAGTTTTCAAATATTTATTCATAGATACATCATTAAAGAATACTTTGTCTTTCTTTAAAAATGAACCACTAATATTGATTTAAATATTGTGTATTTTCCTGTCTAGACTATGAATAAAGTGTTATTATCACAGGATTTTCTTAGATAGTAGTTGTCAAGTTACATGATATTAATATTCAAGAGTTATAAAATATCCAGTATATGCTATACTGGAAAGAGATTTTTTTTTTCTGTTAGAAATCTATTTATAACTTAGTTTTTAAACAAGAATGATCTTCCCTTAAATATTTTCTTGGTGCTCCAGACTTAACACTGAGGCTATAAAAAGGACCACACAGTACATACCTCTCTGAAGCCAGAGTTACAAATCCTAAAGTCAGTACGCTGTATATAACATGATGTAAGCAGACTGAAATGGCCAAGGGACCCTTGGTGACTAAGGAGCCTCTCTTTTGGACTCAGTTCTATTATTCTTTCTTCCTAAGGTTTCAGCATCCTCTATGTCCTATTGTCCCAACATAGTAGCCACTAGTCATGTGTAAATATTTTGGTTTAAATTAAGTAACATCAGATTTTTTAAAAAATCAGTTCTTTAGTTATATTTTTAAATGCTCAAATCAAGTAGCTAAATACTACTACCTTACCCATACAAAGAACACTCCCACTACCACAAAAATGCTACTAAATTGTTCTGCTCTAGAGAGTTAAATAAAACACAGGGCCTTCTTGGGGCCTACTTAGGATCTTAATGAGTGTTACTGTGAAAACAGATGACTACAACTATTAGTGTGTACACACTATCAAGAAAAAGCAAAATAACAATTATAAGCACAAAAAATAGAGACTAAGGTTTTCTTGGTTCCATCTTTTCCTTCCTTTCTGTAAATCTGTAAAAACACTTAATATTTAATTACTTTTTCCTCATTCTGATTATTTTACAACTCTCAGATTTTTTTTGTTTTGTTCTCAAAATAAACCTCCTACTCCAAGTGTGGTCTCAGCTTAGTTAAAAGCCTGGCAAAGGAAGAAACACATGTACCAGTCAGGAACTATTAACTCTGATAGGAATGTAAGTAGAAATGCAAGGACAGTAAGGAAAGGTGGGTGTGATGGTTAATCTTCATTGTCAAATCCTGAATACATTAATTCTCATAACACCACAAATAAGACTTTAATAAAGGGTTAGATTTAAGATATCTTACTGTCATCACAGAGATGACAGACTGAGCACAAAAGAAAGCTGTGACTTAGTTTAATGTATCATAAGCTGAGTCTAACAAGTATTCCTACCATGCAGCTTGGAAGGACATTATCCCTTCCATGCAGAGCTCGGAAAGAGTGCTCAAGTCATTTTTCACCTTGATGTTTCCTCGCAGCAATTTTTAAAACTTCCCTGTGATCAGAGCATTTTCTACTCTGTACTCAAGTAGATACAAATCACTTAAAAAAAAAAAAAAAACTGCAAGAAAAGTATCACAGGGAACCAGGGTTACTTAGTGCATTCTGTAGTATGCAATAAATTATTAATGCTTTGAGTCACCCTTAAACCCTCTCTTACGCCCTAATCTTCTTTCTAGGTGTGGCTTACGATTATTAGAATCCTTCCATTGCAATCAACCACCTCCTTGCTGTTCCCTTTTAAAAATATATAAACCTAGACCCAATCCGTTGGAATCAGGAGTCCAGGCTTCAGACACCCTAATGTGAGTCAGCTCAAAGGACATCATTATACAACTGTATTGGTTTTTTGCTCTGTAAATATCTTGACTGAAGTATAGCAAGCTATTTGGGAAAATAAGCCAGGCATGGTAGTGTAGTATGTTTGTAATCTCATCACAAGATTCGAAGTTATGAAATCTGAAGCCAGCCTGACCTTTAGAGAAAATTCTGTCTACAAAAAAAAAAAAAAAAAAAAAAAAAAAGAAACTAGAAATGTATCCACACTCTTTATCAACCATGTTTGCATAGTGAAAGAGGAATTAAAAAAAAAAAAAAAAAGCTGTGTAAGATGTATGTGAAACAAATGGTCAGGTTAGATTTGCCTTAAACTTGCTATGAAGCACTACTTGATTCCAACTCATCATCTTGGCCTCCTTGGTGATACCACACCTGGCTGAGAAAGCACTTTTGAGAAGCCTTGCCTATAGACATGCCATCTCAAATACCCCTTTCTTGTGTTTCTGTTAAGCAATAGTAGTATATAAAGTAGGAAGGACTTACATGCAATTCATTGTAAGTCTTTATAGGAGATTTAAAATAGTTAGCAATAGCCGTGAGAATATTTTGTCTTACATAAAATGAACTAAGAATCCCAATTACATTGTTTCTGGACTATAAGAAACATTCATATTGTTACTCTTACCTGCTCTGTAGCTGTAGGGCAGTAGAAGACTAACAAAATAGTTGTACAGATATTTATTGATAGTCCAATGATGGTGATGAGATTTGGGGCAATCCATGAGGGTACTCTTCCAACTAGCCATTCCCAGTATCCTTGCATTAAGGGCTCGAGAAGGGACCGTCCAGCACTCTGATACCTGTGTTCTTCTAGCCGTTTTAATTGGTGTCTTGACAGTGGTGGTGTCGGTAACTGAAACAATTTATTTAATACACAACCTGTAGTACTCATATGCCCAAAGCCCACAGGGGACTCTGGGTGAGAATCTCCACATCGTTTCCGTGTTGACCGATGCCCACTCATGGAGCTTGGTTTTCTTCTACTTGGAGACAATTATTTATCTTGGTAGCCTTCTGTGGCTATTTACCTGGGGGCTGGAGGGAGATACATTATCAGTAAATAAAAATTAAAAAGTCAGGCTAACAGAACATCAAACAGGATGCTAATGTAGGGACCTAATTTTATTCTAGCTCTTACTAAGAAATTTATAAACTTCCTTTAAGTGAAGTTATAGGACTTTAATAGTCATACACTTCCATAACCCAGCTTACCTGATTCTGCAGCTCACATTTCCTCTTACACTGCTTCTAGTTAACAATGAGATCAAATGTTGGAAACAAGCTAGTCACTTTATACACAGGGGCTGACACATATATACATGTGTATAAAAAATGAGATGATAACTTAGCAAATTAATATTAAATGAATAACTTAAAATGATCTTACATGCATCTGCATGTGTGTTTCTGAGGATTAGACCCAGGGTCTTGTACTTGTAAGCAAGTGCTCTACCAGTAAGTTATAACATCATCCTCTTAAAATACACCTTTCTTTAATCATCATAGATTATATTTATTAAGCACCTATACTCTGCAAACTAAGAACCCTTTATAAATTAATTTTATCCTCATAATATCTCTAGAAGTGTGTGAGTATGTATGCTAATTATCCTAATTTTTACAGAAAAAAAGAAACTAAGGCAGAGACTAGTTACATTTTCAAATCACATAGATGTTAAGTGATTGTCAAACAAACATAAGAATTTCCATTAAAGCTAAATCCAAAGATAAAATGTGTATTGGTGGAAAGGGCTATGGATGGTATTCCAGGTTATACTGTACACAGAAAGAAAAAGTTATAAGAACAGCCCTATATACACATGTATCAGCAGGTGACCTGATGACGTCAAGTAGTAAGAAAAGAAAGGAAAGGAGACTGAGTGACAGCCATAAGGACCTTGGGGTACTTATTCCCTGAACTGCTGAACTTGAATCAGAAAAGACTAGACACAACACAATTATTATAATTAAGCATACAAGAAAAAAAAATATGAGTCTTTTCAATATAAATAAGGACATAGAAAGAACAATTACAAATTAGCTCATGATCTCAATGGTTTTAAGCGATGAGGGCTTATATTAGGAACAAAAAATGTTAGTACAAATGACAGTCAAGTCAACTAGCAATTTCTACTTAGAAGGAAGAATCAACAGAAAATTCTCAGAGATTGAATGTAAGAGGTGGAAGAGAAGAAAACAGCAGCTAGACCACTTATGTCTAAAGAAGTAGCTGGGAAGTTTCTAATTTGTCATCTTTTGGGGTGAGGGATAAAAGGGGAACTAGGGACAATGTCAGCAAAGGAAGGACAACATGCAACCTTCCTTTTGGAAGTGCTAGGTACTAAACCGAGAGCCTCTAATTTGATTAACAACCTTTCCACTACTCAGAATATACCTTTAGCCTAAGAGGTTTTGTTTTGGTTTGTTTTTTAAATGGTATTTCAGTGGCACAACTGTTTTAGTAGTAACCAACCACTCTCTTACTAAATTTAAGGTCCACTCCATGAGATGCTTGCTTGACATTGCTAGGGCGGCCAAAAACCTAAGACTAGATGGGCCATGGGCACCAGGAAAAACAAATTAGTATTTTTCTGATAAAACACTGGTTTTGGTCTATGGGTCTCAACCCCTTTGGGGTTGAATGACCCTTATACAGAGGTCACCAAAGACTATAAAAAACCACAGATATTTATTTACATTATAATTCACAAAAGAAAGAAAATTCGTTATGAAATAGCAACAAGGATAATTTTATGTTTGGGGGTCACTACAACTTGAGAAACTGTATTAAAGCTTTGAAGCATTAGGAAGGTTGAGAATTACTGTGCTACAGGAACATATCAATAAAATGATTCCTAATGACATTCTGCTATATTCATAGATCAGTGCCTTGCTCAGCCATCATCAAAGAAGTTTCTTTTTGCAGTAGATGGGAACTAATACAGAAACCCATACTGGACAACATGCAGAGGTTGAGATACTTGGAGCACTCTGTCCTAAAGGGTCCAAGGAAAACAATGTCCTCCAAATACAACAGAACTGATGAATATATGAATTCACAGTGACCATGGAAGCACATACAGGCCTGCAGCACAGATTCAAGGCAGATAGGGTCCAGTGCTTAAAGGTGGGCATGAAGGCCATCCCTAACCAAGAAGCTCTCTGCAACTGATACCCACTTGCAAAGGAAAAATTAGTTTTCTCTGATGGCATCTATCCTACAATGGTCAAGATAAAATGAATGGCATTTTTGTAGACTTTCTGTCTCGTTAAGCTTTGTTTGGACGTGTTTTGTCAAACTGGCCTTATACTTGCATATTTTGATTTCCGATTTAGTGGTTTTATGGATTTATTCTTTTGTTTGTGTCTGTGAGTATCTTGAGTTTTTTGTGTTTCTTAAACAGAGAAAGAAAGGCCCTGGAGTTGGGTGAATGAAGAGGATCTGGGAGGGGTTAGGGAGGAGAAAGTGTTGTATGAACGGTATATTGTATGAAAAAAAAAAACTTTTAACTAAGACTGTCCCTTGTTATGTTTATCTAGGTCAGTTGGTCTTGAATCCTTGCACACATACTTTCTTGCCTCAGCCTCTAAAATAGCTGAGACCACAGGTGTATGCCATTATGCTCAGTTGATACAAACAGTGTTTAGTGTGAGATGTTTTCAGTGAAATCAAAAGACTAGTTCAGGTGAGAGATGTAATTTCCCTTAAAGCATAGTCTGAAACTAGACAATAGAAAGTATTTAAAAGGATTAAATATGAAGAGAAAAAGAAAAGAATAAAGAATCTCTTGAGGAACCCATCATTACTGAATAAGAGGACTCTAACACAAAAAGATTTACAACACAACAAAACAAGGATAATCTCGCTTGATGGAACTACAACAACAGTGGCCACAAACCAACCATACCAAAAGGCACACTGTGGTCTTCAGGTTCAAAACTATCCGGAAAGCAATATGAAGTTCCCAGAAACAGTGCACTATGGGAATTTATAATGTGATCTGGGATCTCAGGTATCTGAACAATTGAACTAGTCAGTTGCCCTCGCCATTCCCTTTTTGTTGACAAGATCCAATTTATATGCCTTGGCAGGGTAGTCCTGAGAGCAGTACGCTCTGCCTTATAATGGGCAAATATGGCATAAAGCCTTATAATAAAGGAAGGGACTAAGGCAAAGGTGAAAAAAGTTGAAAGAACACCTTTGCACTGAGTACAATGTTAATGTCACATATAGAGCAGGGTCTCCCCCCCATCTCTCTCTCTCTCTCTCTCTCTCTCTCTCTCTATATATATATATATATATATATATATATATATATATACTTACATACATATATACACACAGACATATATGTGTGTGTATTATAGATTTATACATATATAATATAGATTTACATATAACAAATATTAACAAAAGTTATCTTAACTGCTTGCAATTTTTTATGTGGAGTCAGGCCTATGTCCAACAAGGTATGCAGAAAATCTTTCCTTACTACAGAAGAAATTATATATATTACTCAATTCCAAAAACTTTTATGTCATTTTTATGTCTAAAATCTCTGCTAATCATGTCTTTGGTTAAAAAAAAAAAAGTTAAGCAAATTTCCAACAAAATCTAACAAAAGTTATCGCAACTGCTTGTAATTTTTTGTGTGAAGTCAGGCCTATGTCCAACAAGGTAGGCAGAAAATCTCCAAAGAATAATCAGAGATATAATTTAAGCAACTGAGGAGTTATTCTACAGCAATGTTTAAATAATGTTTAAAAGCAAACAACTATGTTATCACTTTATATTGAAATACAGACTAACAATCACCAAAACACCTACCTTTATAGTAGTTAATTTCTTTATTCTCTCCTTCTCCCCTCATATTCTAAGATAGGATTTCACTGTGCATGCCCAGGCTGGCCCAGATTCTGCTGGTAGTCCAAGCTGACCTGGAACTTTCAATGCTCCAGTCTCAGCCTCCTGAGTACTAGTATTATAGTGTGTGTCATCATGTATAGTAGCCAATTTCTCTATAATTAAACTGGGTGATACTTTTTTTTTTAATATTTGACATTCTATAGTCAGCTCTTATGGAATTCCTCTTGAAAGAGAAATAAAAGTTTAGCTGGTTCCATTTTTATTTTGTTGGCTCAGTCTGTTTCATTCTCATATTGTTTGTTATTTTGTTAAAGGCAATACACAGAGCGTACTAGCCTATTTTAGGTCTGAATAGCTACAAGCAACTGATCCTAATGGTTTTAAGTTTAAGCATTTGGCAGGACTAACTGTCAAACTGATACTTTCCTTTTAAGTTTTTCCCCTCATGACCTAATTTCTCTTAACCTTTTATGGGTTCATTAGAAAAATATATTGTTGAGAATTTGTTTCTGATCTAGCCATTATGTAAACCATACATTTTAAAAAGGTAATGAGTTTTTGAACATTTCAATCTGGCAACTTTGCCTCTCTATACAGCTACTAGTAACAGCACTGTAAATGTGAATTCAGGCACAAGTATCCTGGACACACTGACGACTGCTTTACTTTCAACCCATGCCAGCGGTCAGAGAAGTTGCTGACACTGTCCCAGGTCATCTCCACCTTTCCTTCTTCAATCCCATGGGATAGCACCTAGTGTTAACGGGAAAACAACTATAGACCATGGGTATCTGAAATTTACCAAACGAAAAACTAAAGCATGCCAAAGGAGCAGACAGCAGCAAATGGAAGCTTAGAAGAGGAAGAATAAAGAGTGTGAGAATGGAAGTTTGGAAGACATTACAAATATTAACAAAAGTTATTGCAACTGCTTGCAATTTTTTGTGTGAAGTCAGGTCTATGTCCAACAAGGTAGGCAGAAAATCTTTCCTTACTACAGAAGAAATTAAAATCATAACAAAATAAAAGTTAAAAATAACCCAGCAAAATAAAAGTTATTGCTGATAGCCTAGAAACACACCAGTCAAGGTAGTGTTTATGAAAGGAAAGTTCTAAGTTTCAAATGTGCCTACTATACAAGACAGGCATGATCAGGTTCCCACACCCAGCAGGTACTAAAACCCAGTGAGCAAGCAGTAACATCACACCACGGCATGACACACACTATACAGAAAATAAAATGCTGAGACAGAAAAGAGTTTAAAGAACACATTTCAAATAGGGTGGAAGTCACCAAAGAAGGAACTTTTCTACATCTCAGAAGGAAAGAGGGAGCTAGGTAGTAAGAGCAGGATAAAGAATAGTCCAAGAAGTGGAGAATGGGACAATAAAGTGCCTTATTCGGGTACCTAGGAAATCACAAAGGCAGAACAAAAGTAAATCAGATAGGAAAAGGAAGCGCAAAGCATCACTGAATGCAGGGGTTCACAGGCTGTGGTTAAGCATTGAGATTTTACTTAGATTGAATGGAAAATTCCCAATGAGCTTGTAACAAAGCCTACAATTTTAGAGTACAGCCTGTTAACTGAGAACAGGCTTTCATAATTATGAAAGTAATTTTAAACTGGAAAAAAAAATTGGCTGCCTGTGTAAATTCAGTTTACAATATTGACCACTGTGGTAGCCTTTCCACTTGTACTCAGTAAACAAGCTCCCTCCTGCTACAACCTGACTCTAGTGCTCTACTTTCCTGTAGCCCTTATCTGACTTTGAAGGTTTTGTTTGTAGAGCTTGATTTTTGTCTTTACCCTCAACAGTGCTCCTGTTTCAAGGCCGTGGGCCCATTCCTGTCTTGTTAACATTCTTTTCCCCACAGTCTCATACCATCGTTGACATGAAAAAGAAAATCAGTATATATTATGATTCTTCTAGTATTTAATGAGCACTTGGTTGTTCTAGACCTAGAAAGATATCCCAGTCTACGATCTCAGGAAATGCAAAAGGGTGTGTGAGTGGGGGTGAATGAGTCTTGTCCTCAACTAAGTTATAGTATAAATACCTTTTTGGAGGCATAGAGGGGCCATTATCTGACAAAAGCATTTTTCCATTAGGCATGGATATATATGTTTGACAAAGAAACAATGGTTAATGAATACATTTACTAAAATCCATCAATTTGTAAGTTTTCAAGTCTCCCATGAAGAACACAGGGTAACAGTGTCTGACCTACCTTAGTCCTGTCATGGACGGGGAGGGAGGGGGCATCTGATAAGTATCACATTTAAAACAAAAACAGAAACAGAAAACTGCTGAGCAGACCATAAAGTAAACTTACACAATATCCAACTTGTGTGAAATTCTAGAACTTCCCTCTGCCCCACCCCCACGGTCCCCACCCAAGTACAAGCGTTCCAGGTTTTTATCAGCACTGATTCAACAGTATGTTTACAAGCTTTTCAGTGGGATCCAGTGGTATACAGCTTTCTGACCTCTGCCACTACTAAAGTAAAATACTAATGGCTGACACTATTAGGGATCACAGGAATAAGTTCAACATTATTTAACAAATGATACATAAAACATGTTTGTCTGGGAGGTTGGGGGTGCTTTTCTGTACTTAGAAGCAGACAGTACTGAGTAACACAGCTTAGATCTGTTGTTTTGCTGAAGTGAAATTGTGTGTTTCTTAAAGGGGGAAATAACTTTGGAGGAGGAGGGACCAAAAGCCTGGAGCCATATTCGTTTTTATATTCTTTTAAAAACAGCACTGCATGGCCCTTGAAATGAGCACCACCAGCATTTCTATGCAGTTTAAAGAGCAAAATATGGCTGAGTGGTGGTGCACACCTTTGATTCCAGCACTAAGAAGGTAGAGAGAAGCAGGGGGATCCCTGAGTTGGCAGGGATCTGGTCTACACAGCAAGTACCAGAACAGCCAAGGATACATAGTGAAACTTTGTCTAGAAAGAAAAAAAAAAAAAAAAAAACCAACCATAAAAAAGAAGAAAAAGAAAAATGTAGTTTAGAAAGGAAAGTGCTATGCAATAAAATGTAATTGGTAATGTGAGAATCAGATTTACCTACTTCGTTTCTTATAAGGAAGGGTAGAGTTGTGATAACCAGCTGTACAGTTATTCTCAGCATAGACTAAATATGTAGCAAAATGCTTCTGAAGCTTCAAATCTCATCAAATGCCAATAGCTTTAAGTTGATAATGCTCCCAATGTCTTATACAGTTTCCTTGTGTTAGTCAATTCAACACACACATTCTGAACACATCCCTGACAGTTCCAAAGTAGAAAGGAAATATTCTAACAACTTACAAATAAAGTCCCTATACTCGTTGAAAACTGACTATGGATTTGCCTACTGCTGCAATAGAGGTTGCCTGGTGAGTTAAAGAGTTTTAGCAAAGCCATACATTCAACATCAATGATACGACATGGTAAAAACTGGGATCAAAATGCCAAGCATCGAACTGGAAAACTCAAAACTCGGTAAAATGTAAAGCTTGAGGTTCAGCCAAGCATTCCTGGGAACACAGGCAAACCCCAGCAATCTCCTTCTAAGAACGCGACTGAAATAAAACTCTAGCTGGCAATCTCTGAGCCTGTCAATATGGGTTGAAATTTCTAGAAAAGTTGCCCAACAAGAAGCATGGCCCGAGCCAGGAAACATCACTACCGCCTCCCAAAAGGACAGCAAAGACCGCACAGGATGCTGCATGGTTCTTGGACTTGGCAACACCGGGCCAGGAGGGTGTGGACCCGCCAGGCAAGGTCGGTTCCGCGAAGCCAGCGCCCCAGCCCTCGGCTCACCGGGGGTTAGCCTGGGGTGCTCCCTCCCACGACCACGGCTCGCATACCGCGCAGGCGCCCCTCCACCTCCGACTCCGGAGCCTTCGGGGCGGCCAGCGTCGCCCCTCGCCGTGCCCACAACCCCGCGCGCGAGGCCACCCAGCGCCAGCAAGGACGGCGATCCCCTTCAGCTAGTCCGTCCGCAGCTACCCAGTTCTGTCTAGCCCAGAGCCTCCGGCCCTCGCTCCGCTCCTCCTGGGACAAAACCGCTCCGCCACGTCCGCGACATCCCCGCCCCTTCCCTAGGCCGGGCCCCCGCAGCCTTACCCCGAACCCAACAAGCACAAGCCTAGAAATAGCAACTCCGACTCCAGGCGACTGAGTGACTGACTGATAGGCGGCAGCACGTTCACGACACTTTCACGATTGCCGTAAAGATGGGGGAAACTCAGAAAAGGTTGCGGCGCGCCTCCGAGCTACTCGGGAGCGCGCCCCGAGGCTCCGCCCAGACTCCTACTGTGAGCCTGTTCTGCAATTTGAGGCTGGAGCTGGCTGGTCGGAGACTGGGAAGAAGGTGAGTGGGAGGGGGGAAAGTGCCTGGCCTGGCGATCGGCGGGTTTTCTACTCGGGTGGTGTGTCGAAGGGTGGTTCGCAAGCCAAGAGCGAGGGCACAACGCGAGCCCCCTTGGTCTCACGGGCGCGCGAGCCACAGATTCACGTGGTTCCGTGAGCTTCGTGACACTCACGGCCAGAGTCGCGGGCCAGCTCCGGGAACCCACGGATCAGGGGAGATGACAACTAGGCTAAGGTCTCTGCGTCCTACTTTTTCTCTTCTTTAGTACCTCTACCACCACTTTGTCCCAAGCGATGCGTCGTGCCAAGCTTGGTGTCCTTTATATTTTTCTGGTGCCCGGGACAGTGAAACTCTTGTACTACAAGACTTAGGGGTGTGTGTGCAAGGGGTTGCTTTTGTTGAATCAACTAAGGAAACCTTTTCCCTAATACCCTTTGTCATCCCTCTGCCCTTATTTCTCCTTGGTTGGGGCTGGGGAAGTTCAAAACTGAGACCAGTGGTGACCTTGTGTTTACTGGGAGTTCTGTCTCCACCCCATGATTGTGTTTCAGGGAGTGGTCCCTAGTTGAAAGGAAATCACAAGTCCTGTGAATCCAAACAGCTGCTTTCCTTTGAAAAGCACTGAGACAGGAATAAGTTCTCCAGCTTTCCCAATTTTAATTTATAAAGAAGTACCAAATGCAACCATTTTTAATTTATCAGGGCTGCGTTATCAAATTTTAATTTATTGGCTGTGAAACTAGATGCTTTGAGATTAGCCATTGCAAAATGTTACATTTGTCAAGAGGCCATATTAGAACTTAGGAAAATAGTCATTGTTATGCTTTGTTTGTGGCCTGATGTTTCTGTGCTCCTCTGAAAAAAAGCCTGGAGCCACCTGTTCATTCACTTGGAACATCCAGAGTTTACACTTTTATTATTCTTTAGTTGTTACCGCTTAGAAGAGACAACATTTAAAAAATTCATTTTATTACCAGTGGCTTTTAAATGCTATGAAAAAAAAAATGTAACTGGATTTCTGACTCATGGAGCTTCAAAATAAGCAGAGATGAGTGAGAGATGCAAAACGATTTGTTAAGCATCCTTACTGTTGTGTAAAGTTTTCTTATATATTTTTAAGTCATTTTAAAGCTTTCTTTTTTGGTTCTGGAAATTGAATTTAAGGCCTCTTGTTTGCTATGCAAACACTCTTTAAAAGGGTTCTTGAATGCTTTGACCCATAAAATAGTTAAACATTACACTCCTAATTCAGTTGGTCTGAGATTGCTCTCACACTTTCCTTTTTTGGTTTCTTGGTTGTCTCTGAAAGACTCTTAATATTTTAAGCCCTGCCTTGCTTCTAAGCAGTCAGTGTAAACAGCTAGAATCTTCAAAGCCTAAACACATTCAAGTATATAATGCCTCAAAAAATTATACGCAGCCGTGTATGGGTAGTTATGACTGCAATTTATGAATTGTTATAGTATTTTATACTTATATTTCACATAGAATACCATATTTCAGAAATTTGAAATTTGCCTGGAACCCAATAATTAGAGAGTGTTAATTATGGAATTTTAAAAAAATAGATAATGTTCAGGGGTTAGGGAAATGTGTCTGTTGTGCCAAACAATAAGAAAATTGACTTCCTACAATTAAACTTTTTAAAAAAATTACTGCTGATAGATCACTATTATAAAAGATCTCAAGCATTAGGTCCTTAAAGGAAATGTTTTGCTCACAGTGCTGCGTTCTAGTGTTCAGGCCACAGATGCTGTTGGTTCATTGGCTAATATTTGTGTGCTACTTAAAATCATATGGTTGAAATGATAACATATCATCTTTGTATACAGATTTCAGGATTTGAAAAGGGAACCAGTTTGTGCAGTTGTGAAGATTGACATTTTGAGAGCTTATAACACAGGTAGTTGCTCTTTCACCTTATGAAAAGGAGTGCATATTTACTGACCACTTAGGAAGGAAGCTAACATCTATTATCTCAGATTTGAATAAACTGCACTGAAACAGCTATTCTTTTAGATGGCTTAAAAAAATGTGAGATGGCTCAGCATGTGAGATATTTACTAGAAACACTGATGACCTGAGTTCATTTCCTGGGACACATGTAGTGGAAAGAGAAAACTGACTCCTGGACATGTATACCCACACCTCTACCTCCACCCCAACCCCCATCCCACCCTTACCCCTATCCCTGCCTCGCATACATATAAAACATATAAATAAATGTAATCTAAAAGTATTAGATAATATTAAAGGCTACTATTGATTGTATATCACCAGTATGTTAGGGTCTTTCCTTGCTGTCACTATAACTTCTATAAGAACTCTCTAGCAGAGTCTGCTGGAACTTTTCCATGATAAAAAAAAAATGTCCCGTACTCTGTCTAGTTGCTAGCCACTAGACTGGGTCTGAGCATTTGAATAGTGGTGACTACAATATAGGACTGAAATTTGAAATTGTATTATATATCAATTTAAATAACTGTGCCTTTCTAGTAACTACTATATGGTACAATATCTTGATAATATTTGCATGTTTTAAAGGAAGAACTGGCTCAGATAAATTTTGAAGCTTGCCCAAGATCACACAGCTTTACTTTTAAGAAGATTTTGCGGAGGGGAATACTTGTTAATTTGGAAATGCAGGTTGAATGAATGGAGGGGAAGAAAAGCAGTTCAACCAGGAATTGAGAATCTAAACAAGAATGGTTACACTATACAGTAGGTAGAAGGGAGGAAGGAAAGACTTACAGAAATAGGATTGCCATCATTTTGTGGTAGCGTGTGAGCATTTAGGGGAGAGAGCCTGCTCTGCAAGAGTTACTGTGCTGTCCAAGAATCTGAGGAAAATGATAACACTGCTTACTGAAATAGAAAATCCAACCCGTTACTGGAGTTAAGATGATTTGGTGTCAGCTTTTTTATTTACTCAACAATTACTGAGTGAAGATGGGTGAGCCCCTGTGTTTGCAGTTGGTGAAGTTGCATCTCTCTCATTCAGTTCACTCACCTTCCTAAATTTTCATACTATAGAAGTAAAGAGCTGTGTAAGTCCAGTTTTCTCAGGAACTACTTACTTCTTCATGCAAAGAGCTGAGGAATGGTTGTATGGAGAAGATAGTCTTTCTGCTCTGTGTGTGTGTGTGTGTGTGTGTGTGTGTGTGTGTGTGTGTGTGTCTGTCTGTCTGTCTGTCTGTCTGTGTATGCATGTCTGTGTGTCTGTGTCTGAGTGTCTTTCTGTAAGTGCTGGTGTATATGTTTGCCTGTGGTTATTGAGAACAGAAGAAAGCCTTATGTGTCATATACTTTTCCAAAAGATAGACTGCCTCAGCGGCCTGGAATTTGCAATGTAGAGGAGGCATACTAGTGAGCCTTAGGATTGTTCCTGTCTCTTCCTCCTCAGTGTCTGGGTTACAGGCACTCTGTCCCACCTGGCTTTTATTTACAGAGGCTCTGGGTTACACTGAACTATATCCTTCCAGCCCTCTGCTGCATTTTGGATATTAAGGATTTAGAAGTAAAAAGCAGTAAAATGGAGGAGAGGCTCTCCTACTAGTAGTGGGATGAGCAGAATGTTTCAAGCATACCTTTAACCTAAACACTTAAATGCTGAATAGGTCATGTTAGCTTTTTAATCGCTAAACACATTTTCTATGAAAGAAAGGGGAGTTCCTCAGCCAGGCATGGTGGCTCGTGCCTGTAATCCAAGAACGTGGAGATAAAGACAGGAGGATTTTAAGTTTGAGATACCTTAGACAGTAGTATATTCGAGGCCAGCCATAACTAAATGGTAAAACCATATCTCAACCTTCCATATCCTCCCAAAACAAAAGAGACTGAAGTCCTCAAAGCTGAAAAGGAGACAAGGAACGGAAGCAAGAGGGATAGCCTAGCTGTTACCTTCTTTGGAAGCATTTGGCTTATAGCAAATAAATAAATAAATAAATAAATAAATAAATAAATAGATAAATAAATAAAATAAAATCCAGTGAAGGATGAAGACTAGAACTCTGCCTCCTACTAGAACAGGAAGGGAGGTTCATACCTTGATCTCCTGGTTACATGTTCCAGATAGTGTTTTTACGGTTTATTCAAAAAGTATCACAATTATTTTCAAAAGCTGAAAAGCAAACATTTTCTCTTGATGATGTAGCCCATTTCCTCTGAACTACCTTTTCTCAAAATGTCAGGATCTCAAGACTCTGTACACACTCTTTCTATGAATGGAGGACCAGAAAAATCTCTCCCTCTTATCCAAGAAAGATCACTTAAATATATCTGTTTTCTCCACATGTCCAGGTGGTGGAATAAAGATACCATCAGGAACTGGAATCTGTATGAAGTCTTCCATCACTGACTCAAGGTTCACACTCACAGTCTACATGCTCTGAGAAACTAGAAACCCGAATTAACCTAAAGTTGGCCCAGGTTAGTAAGTCAGTCATATTTTCTCCATCTGCCCCGCTCCCCCAGACCCCTATATGTATGGATGCACATGCAGGTTCCTGGTCAAATGTATCATGGTGCACATGTGAAGGTCAGAGAACTACTTGTGGGAGTCAGTTTTTTCTTTTTCCATGTGGATAAAACAGTTCTTTGGCATACATATAGTTTTGCCATTTATGAAAGATCATAGCAAATTTGAAAGCTAATAAGGTAAATGCACTTTTCTAGTTATCTATTAAAGTTTAAACCACTGAATATTTGACACTCTGGGGTAGTGGTTCTCATCTTGAGTCTCAACCCCTTTGGGGTCAAAGGACTCTTACACAAGAGTCGCCTAAGATCATTGGAAAACACAGAGACTTACATTATGACTCATAACAGTAGCAGAATTACAGTCATGAAGTAGCAATGAAAATAATTTTATGGATGGGAGTTCACCACAACCTGAGGAACCATATTAAAGGGTCGCAGCATTAGGAAGGTTGAGAACCGCTGCTCCATGGCAAGGAACATCCTCCATGTCTCTCAGAGTTGATAGATTGTATTTTATCCTTTTTATGCAGCATTGCATAAATATGTAGTATAAAATGGAGACGGTACATTTAAGACTGTTTCATTTTTTCCTAGTCCTAAACTGAAATCATTTAATGAGGGGTGTGTTTGTGGGGGTGTGGGGATGTGTAATCAAATATTCTAACAATTCAATCAAGATATACCACTCTGATTCTTAATTAAATCATTATGCTTCTTAAAGAACAGAAAACATTGTATTAACTCTAAAAACTGATTCCTACACACAATAGCTGTGCATCTGAGCTGAGGTGTTTCAAGAAGTGTTGAGTGATGCACGGTACAAAGTATACCTTGTATATCAGAGCTAAGGTTGTGCAGAAGTTATGCAAATACCCTCACATATTTCTAGGTTTGTTACACTGTTGAGTTGGGATTATTTTCTGATTGTATGTCCAGAAATCATTTTCTCTTACTTTTATTATTTTTCATAAACCTGCATTCAGTTACATGACCCACAGTTTAAAAAGCTAGATTTTAGAATACTTTCAGATTTAATAATCACACAAATACAAGCTTGTATTTGGAAGCCAGAAAACATTCAAGGGGACTGGGAGGGTAGTTCAGCTTGTAGAGTGCCTAGCATGCAGACAGTCGTATTCTTCTGACATTTTCAGTTCACTGAGGATCTTGGAGCCCAGACGGCTCGGCTTTGTACCTTCTTTGTGCGTATTACTCACAGGCAGGTCCAACAACAAGTTCTTTTCTCTGTGTGAGGAAGTAAAGCAATGTTTCTTGAAATAGCATAGCAACTATGCCTCAGTCATGAGAACTCTGGTGTCATGCAAATATTCCTCTACTTCCCCTTTGCCATCAACATCACCTTTTACAAGCTGTCTATCTATCTATCTATCTATCTATCTATCTATCTATCTATCTATCATCTATCAACTTTGCATTGCTCTCAGGCTCCTATAGGTGACATAGAGGAAGCCAGTGTAGTTAGCCTGAGTTACTAGCAGCAAGCTGTGCTTGTCATCCTGTTCCTGACTGCAGTGCTGCCAGTCAGTGGTCTGGATAAAGGAACTTAAACTGTGATCAGGATTGACCCAATGGTAGTCTCATTATCGTGGTTTTCCTGCATTTTTGCATTTTGAAGCCCTACTTCTTTCGCTGTCTATTCCCTACCATCTATAGTCACAACTCAAACTCTGTGGATCCTATCTTCTTGAAATGCTGATATGGCTTAGTTGGTAGATGGCTTATCTAATATACCAGAAGCCCTGGGTTTGATCCTCAAAACCACATTAACCGGGTATGGTGTGGTACACACCTGAAACCCCAACAGTTAGGGTAGCCAGCCTGGAATGCTTGAAACTTTGTTTCAAAGACTGACAGGAGAAAAACAGAGTAGAGCTGGGGCCAAGGGGTGGGGTAGGGAGGGACAAAGGCAGGCCGGCTGAGATTGGGTTGGAAGAGTCACTGACCTCAGGATTTCAAGGTTTTAGGATCATCTTGGCAGACAGAGTTTAAAAAGAAAATCTGGCTCCAAACACCACATTTCTTGTTTATTACAAGGGCCTGGGTGAAAGGGTGTGGACCAGAGAGTCTGACCACGAAAATTATGGCTCTGCTGCTGAATACACCACAAACTGACATCCCTACTTGCCCACTGTAGCTCAAAGGCCTCACATTCCCCATCTAGACATCTCAATGCTGGCACCGATGCCAAGGATTATGGGTATCCTCCATCACATCTGTTGATCATCTGATTTGTGTCTTTTGAATTGTGAAGAAACTGCGTTACAGAGACATGAAAATGTCAATCCTTTCATTACCATGTCTCAGTCTTTCCTTCTAAGGATGGCTAGAAGTTACACTGCCCAGCTAGCTCATCAGCATATAAGATACTTGCCAGTCCAGAGAATACAAAGATTGGGGTAGCTCCCCTTCCTCACCAAGAAACAGAAAACCACATTCACTGACCTGACAAATTGTAGATTGGGAATATTAGGGGCAAAAATCAGCTGTATTTGAACTATAAGGATATTTTTATTATCTGAATGGTTACACCAAATCAGCTGTCTCATTGATTGACATTATTGTAATATAGACATGACTTAACTGGTATGAGAGAGAGAGAGAGAGAGAGAGAGAGAGAGAGAGAGTGTGTGTGTGTGTGTGTGTGTGTGTGTGTGTGTGTGTGTGTGTATGAAATGATAAGATAGAAATCAAGTTTCTGGCCATGGCCACTAAGTGAGTCTTAGTTCCAAAAAGTGAAGAGGTGATGCAGGGGTGGTGTGGGGAGGATGCTCAGAGGGTAAGATCACAAGTGCCAGCTGGAAGTGGGTGGCTCACACCGAGTGGAGAACTCGTCCGTAACTGTTTCTCACTTGCTTTCTCTGCTTCAGAAGACCCGTCTGAAATGTGGTGGTTTCAGCAAGGCCTCAGTTTCCTTCCGTCGGTCCTTGTCATTTGGACATTTGCTACCTTCATATTCTCGTATATCACTGCAGTAACACTCCACCATGTTGACCCTGCATTGCCTTATATCAGGTCAGTGAAGTATATTGATCAAACAGAAGTAACCCCCACCTTCAGTGCTGGGGACTGAACACAGGCCCAGGTAAGTGCTGCTTTTCCGGTTAGTCTTTAGGACTGATCCATAGTTTACATTGACTCTGGCATTTCAATTTTCATTTGAAAATTCAAGCTTGTAGACTGCTATTATAGCAAAGGAAACATAAAATAGAACTTGCAGTTGCTTCCTTCTATGAAATAGAAAAGTCTAGGGACTGTCAGGTAAGAGTTGGTTAGTTAATAGATTCTAACCTCTTAGTGTCTTGTCTTCTAAATAAGGGCTTGAGCTTGCCTCAGAACCTGGAATTAGAATTACTTTTCTTGTAAATTAAAAAAAAAATGCTGCAAACAATAGTAATGTTAGAAAAACATAGTAGTATTGGCAAATGTTATTAATTTATTATGGAACAAGGTAATGTTCTAAGTTTTCTTCATGCCTTAGGTAATCGAATCCTTGCATCATCCATGTGTAGAGAAATTGAGCCTCATTTAAGAAGATAGGATCTGTAGTAATCTTTCTGTTACTGTGATATATATATAGTTATATTTTTGAAATTTCAAAACTACCAACAATTTAATTATGGGTAATCAGTCACATGTACTGTGTTTATAACCACTTTTAAACTTTATTTTTCTGAGTGTTTAGCCTGCACTGTATATGTACCACATGCATGTTTGGTCCCCTTGGAGACCATATAAGAGCATCCAAGCCCCTAGAACTGGAGTTACAGAGGGGTGTAAGCTGCTGTCAGGTCCTTTGTAAGAGCATCAGGTGCTGTAACTGCTGAGCCATCTTTCCAACTTCCCCAACCCCATCTCTTTCAACTACAGAAGCAGGAGTAATTATTCCAACAAACTTTGAACAAAACAATACTGCTTACAAACAGGAAGTCATTAGGGCAGACTCAGCCATTGAGAATTTGCATCCAACCAATGGACAGAAGCTGCTGACCCTTGTGGTTAAATTAGGGGAAATCTGGAAAAAGCTGAGGAGAAGAGCAACCCTGTAGGAGGACCAGCAGTCTCAATTTAACCTGGACCCTCAAGGTCTCTCAGACATTGGACCACCAATCAGGCAGCATACACCAGCTGATATGAGGCCCCAAACACATATACAGCAGAGGACTGCCTGGTCTGGATTCAGCTAGAGAAGATACACCTAAAGTTCAAGAGACTTGAGGCCCCAGGGAGTTTAAAGGTCTGGTGGGGTGGGGTTGGAGTGGGGACATCCTTGTGGAGGCAGGGAGAAGGTATGAGATATGGGACAGTTGGAAGGTTGCCGCAGACCCTCTGGGACCCTTGTCTGCGTTGGTCGAGTTCTCTGGAGCAAGAAGGCAATGATTCGGCGAATGACAAACAGACTCTACACAAGGGAGTGTGGATCTGAATGTCTCTCCTTTCACCACTACAGTGTAGCCTTTTACTACAGCTGGTGAGACGTCTAAACACGTTTTAATGTCAGACTGCCCCATGATAAAACTTACTCGTTAACTGATCTACCTACCTATCAGCCCCGTCTGCAGCACAATAACCGAGATCCTATCCTTGCCTGAGGAAAATAGAGAAAAGAAAAAAGAAGAAAAAAATAAAGACTTACTTGCTCCAGTGTTCTGCCTGTTCTGGGCGCCAACTGCCGCAGACCCTCTGGGCCCCTTGTCTGCGTTGGTTGAGTTCTCTGGAGCAAGTGGGCAAGGATTCAGCGAGTGACATTCAGATTCTACACACCCTCTTGTGTGTTCTCTGTTTGTCACCCACTTTCGCCGAATCCTTGCCCACTGCTCCAGAGAACTTGACCCACGCAGACAAGGGACCCAGGGGGTCTGCGGCAGGAGGGTGGACTGGGAGGGGAATAAAAACCTGAAGTTTAAAATAATTAATTAATTAATTAATTAATTAAAATTGCTTTCTGTTGCAGAGGACCTATGTTTGGTTCCCAGTATCCACAGAGTGGCTCTCAACTCCCTGTAACTCCAGATCTAGGAGACTTGATGCCGCCTTCTGGCCCACACAGGCACATACACATAGTCATACATTAAAATTAAAAATAAAGTAAAAGTCCCTACTTCACTCCTGAAGTTCATTCCTGTCTCTGAAGGTGATAGGTGATTTAATGGCTTTCTTTCTAAGAAATTGTTTTGTTATCTATGGTTTTAAAGAATTCTTTCTCCCTTTGTTTTTATCACAGTTAACATATTTTACTTAGTAATTTTAAGTTTTAATCATAATGAGTAATGCCCCCTCCCCTCTGGCTAGTAGAAATAATGTGATAATAAAGACCACATTGTATAACATTACATACTGTACTGAAATGTCACTATATTTCTCTATGTGGTATTGCTGAATAAACAATAAGGTAAGACTTTTAATTTGATACTGCCAGATATGTTTATGCATTCTCAAAGAGAATATGAAAAAACTAATAATTATTAATGGATTCTAAGATACTAAAATTTGAAAACATTTTTATAATGAAAGGGGAGCTAACTAGAGGAAAGTTAAAAGAGTTATATAGGGTTAGGTAGGATTACAGGTGGTGAAGACACCATCACTGAGCACAACCCAGCTGTCAGTCCCTGTGTTCTCATCTAAATGACTCTACCTAGAATATAGGGGAAGCCTTTGAAGCACCATCGTAGAGAGGCTGAACCAATTGCTTTTTCACTTTTGTCCATGTCTAAATAGTATCTTTTATTTTTGTGTTTGTTGTAATTGTCCCATTTCCTCATTTAGGACCCTTCAGATAGATAACCTTTCTAACACAGAAAATGGCATACTTTTAAAAAGTGATAAACGAGAAGGTTTAGTTGAGCCATGAAAACTGTCAGATGGCACTCTGACAAGTAAGTGTACTTCAGAAAGGGCATCATGTGGCCATGGTTTCTATAATGCAGATACCACACAGAAGTCATGCACAAATTGGGGGCATTAAGAGATGTTTATAAACCCCTCAATTTTTATGATTTTAAGTGTTTACTTCTGGTAATAATTTGACAAATGATCACCCTTGTATCAGAGAAATACATAGCTCAAGGAGCCAGACAATTCCTTGTGTCTCTGTAAGAAGGTTCATATTTAAGATTGATGTGAGCCTGTCAGCATTTTTATTTCCCCTTCTGACAACTTGTCTTCTTGCATTGCAGAACTTTCTGTAACTTAGGAGTTACCAAGTATGTTTTGAGTGTTTCAGTTCTCTGCTGGTCTCATCTGTGGTCTTTCCAGCACTCTGGACACTTCCCCCATCCCCATCTCCTTCTGCTTTTATTTTTCTTGCGACAAGCTTTTCTAATGATAACCCTGAGCTATTTCTTGACACTAGGATATTTAAATTGTAGTATTATACTTCTTTTAGGTTCATTTCTTTGATGTTCAAGATATGCAATTAGCTTCAACCTAATATTCTGCCAAAGGATTTTTCTTTCAGTTTGTAAGTGCTAGCTAAAAAGTTACAGTTCCAAGGGATATAAAGAAATGCAAAATTCACTTCAAAACTGAATTTATAAGTAATAGTGCTTCAGATGGGGTACCAGCCATTGGGCTATAAGAAGATGCTCTGAACAGAAAAGCAAACAGTAAGTCCAGTGAAGAGGAACCCACACAGTGGGAGAAAATCTTTGCCAACTATATATATCTGATAGAGGATTAATATCCAAAATATGTAAAGAACTCACAAAATAAACAGCCAAAAAAATAGTAAAAATAGGATGGGAATCTGAACAGAATTCAAAAGAAGATGAAAAAGTGGCTAAGAAATATTTCAAAAGGTACTTATAGCATCTTTAGCAGTTAGAGAAATGGAAATTAAAACTCCTTTGTGATTGCAACATATACCAGTCAGATGGCTAAGATCAACTGACAGCAAATGCTAGCAGGCATCTGGGGAAAGGAGAACCCGCATTTACTGTTGATAGGATTGCAAGAGAATGCAGCTACTCTGGAAATCAGTGTTTATAATTCTTACGAAGCTAAAATACATCTATATGACCCAGCTGTACCATTCCGTGGACTATTTTCCAAAGGTCTTGACATCATCCTCCATATATATTTGCTTAACTATATTCACTGATTAGACTATTCAGAATAACTAGGAAATTGAACCAACCTAATCTCCTTCAATTGAGGAATGGATAACAAAATAATAATACAAATATTCTATAGAATATAATTAAGCTGTAATGAGATTATGAAATGTTCAGGTAAATGGATCAATCTGGAAAAGATGATATTGAGTTTGGTAACCCAGAGCCTAAAGAACTGCTGCATGTTTTCTCTCGTTTGCAGTCCCGACCTCCAAACACTAAAGATGTTTGAAAAAGCCATATGGAATTATACTATTTCATGTTTGCCTGAACTTACATATAATATATACAAGAGTATGTATATACCAATATATAGTTTCAATGAAAATTTGACACTTGGGGTAGTAGAATTCTCCCTGCAACAGCCATAGAGAAACTAGCAAAAACCCAAGTACTAGGCATGAGAATCTTATTTTGTCTTGTTGGGTGAGGCTAAATGTTCTAAAGGGAGTGGTAACCTCTTGGCAAGATCCCACCCAGTTAAATTTCCCATTAATGAAAAGGAATTAAAAGTTTAAGGCAAAATGTAGTGATACATGCCTTTGATCCCAGAACTCAGAATGCAGAAGCTGGCAGATCTTTGAGTTTGAGGTTAGCCTAATCTACAGAGGGACTTCCAGGTCAGCCAAGCTTAGGCAGTGCAGGAAACCATCAAAAACCAGGAAGCTGATGAAAATGTATTTGAAAAAGTAGAACAATATTCCAGCCCCAGAAAGCAGCAGAGTTGGGCAGCTTTGGCCATGTGGTTCAAGCTTTAGAGTCAAGGATACAAGAAAAGGAGCTATGCAATCTTTCTCCTTGATTAAGGAAAGCCACCGAGGCCAGGTGTATGTTAGGGCTGTCCCTGCATGGAGCCCCAGAAGCCATTGTATGAAGCTTGGAAGGTGAAGACTGGATTGGCTTGGAGACCGTAAGATTTTGGAGATGCCAGAGCTGCTAACAGGGAGTGAAACCAGCCCAATAGAAAACTTTTACAATCAAGAAACCTGCAGTGGAGTTGCAGTGTGTGGAATTTGCCCAGCCTGATTTCAGTCTCCTTTCAGACTATTATGTCCTCATTATGCTCCTTTTTTCCCTTTGGAAAGGTATATGTTCTGCTGTTGTGTGTGGGAATTATGTGTTCTACTTTTTGATTTTACAAGGATTCATAGTAAAGATATTGCAGAAATCTCAGAAGAGACTTTGAACTTTGGACTTTTAAACAAATTTGATACTGTAATAGACTATAGGGACATTTATGGTTGGACCAAATGCACTTTTCAATATGATGTACTACAAGCTTATGGGGCCCAGGGAGTGGAATGTGGTGGTTTGAATAAAATGACTACCTTAGACTCAGGGAGTGGCATTAGTGGTCTGGTTAGAGGAAGTGTGTCACTGGGAGTGGGCATTAAGACTTCAGAAGCTCAAGGCAGAGCAGTGTCATTTTTTTAATGTTTTTTTTTATAGATATTTTCTTTATTTATATTTCAAATGCTATCCCAAAAGTTTCCTATACTCTCCCCTGCCCTGCTCCCCTACGTGCCCACTCCCACTTCTTGGCCCTGGCATTCCCCTGTACTGGGGCATAGAAAGTTTGTAAGACCAAGGGGCCTCTCTTCCCAATGATGGCCGACTAGGCAATCTTCTACATATGCAGCTAGAGACACGAGCTCTGGGGGTACTGGTTAGTTCATATTATTGTTCCACCTAAAGGGTTGTAGACCCCTTCAGCAACTTGGGTAATTTGTCTAGCTCCTCCATTGGGGCCCCTGTGTTCCATCCTATAGATGACTGTGAGCATCCCCTCTATTTTTTCCAGCCACTGGCATAGTCTCACTCAAGATAGCTATATCATGGTCCTTTCAGCAAAATCTTGCTGGCATATGCAATGGTGTCTGGGTTTGGTGGCTGATTTTGAGATGGACCCCGGGTGGGGTAGTCTTTGGATGGTCCATCCTTTCGTCTTAGCTCCAACCTTTGTCTCTGTAACTATTTTCATGGGTATTTTGTTCTCTAGTCTAAGATGGAATGAAGTATCCATACATTGGTCTTCGTTCTTCTTGATTTTCTTGTGTTTTGCAAATTATATCTTGGGTATCCTAAGTTTCTGGGTTAATATCCATTTATCAGTGAGTGCATATAAAGTGACTTCTTTTGTGATTGGGTTACCTCACTAAGGATGGTATCCTCCAGATAAATCCATTTGCCCAAAAATTTCATAAATTCATTGTTTTTAATCGCTGAGTAGTACTCCATTGTGTAAATGTACCACATCTTCTGTATCCATTCCTCTGTTGAGGGACATCTGGGTTCTTTCCAGCTTCTGGCTATTATAAATAAGGCTGCTATGAACATAGTGGAGCATGTGTTCTTATTACCAGTTGGAACATCTTCTGGGTATATGCCCAGTAGAGGTATTGTTGGATCTTTTGGTAGTACTATGTCCAGTTTTCTTAGGAAACTGCAGACTGATTTCCAGAGTGGTTGTACCAGCTTGCAGTCCCACCAGCAATGGAGAAGTGTTCCTCTTTCTCCACATCCTCACCAGCATCTGCTGTCATCTGAGTTTTTGATCTTAGCCATTCTGACTGGTGTGAGGTGGGATCTCAATGTTGTTTTGATTTGTATTTCCCTGATGATTAAGGATGTTGAACATTTTTTCAGGTGCTTCTCTGCCATTTGGTATTCCTCACTTGAGAATTCTTTGTTTAGCTCTGTTCCCCATTTTTTAATGGAGTTATTTGAATTTCTAGAGTCCAGCTTCTTGAGCTCTTTGTAAATATTGGATATTAGTCCCCTATCTAATTCAGGATTGATAAAAATCCTTTCCCAATATGTTGGTGGCATTTTTTATCTTATTGACAGTGTCTTTTGCCTTACAGAAGCTTTGCAATTTTATAAGGTCCCATTTGTCAATTCTTATCTTACAGCACAAGCCATTGCTATTCTGTTTAGGGATTTTTCTCCTGTGCCCATATCTTCGAAGGTTTTCCCTACTTTCTCCTGTATAAATTTCAGTGTCTCTGGTTTTATGTGGAGGTCTTTGATCTCCTTAGACTTGAGCTTTGTACAAGGAGATAAGAATGGATCAATTCGCATTCTTCTGCATGATAACTGCCAGTTGTGCCAGCACCATTTGTTGAAAATGCTGTCTTTTTT
>LR749582.1:480358-493018 GCA_902729485.2 Mus minutoides
CCAGATGTCCCTCAACAGAGGAATGGATACAGAAAATGTGGTACATTTACACAATGGAGTACTACTCAGCTATTAAAAACAATGAATTTATGAAATTCTTGAGTAAATGGATGTATCTGGAGGATATCATCCTGAGTGAGGTAACCCAATCACAAAAGAAATCACTTAACATGCACTCACTGATAAGCGGTTATTAGCCTCAAAACCTACAACACCCAAGATACAATCTCCAAAACAGAAGAAAATCAAGAAAGACCAATGCATGGATACTTCATTCCTCCCTATAATAGGGATTAAAATATGCACGGAAGGAGGTGCAGAGACAAAGTTTGGAGCTAAACGAAAGGATGGACCATCCAGAGAATGCCCCACCCGGGCGGTCCATCACATAATCAGCCACCAAATGCAGACACTACTGCACACACCATCAGGATATCCCTGAAGGGACCCTGATATAGCTGTCTCCTGGCAGGCTTTGACAGTCCCTGACAAATACAGAAATGGATGCTCACAACCATCTATAGGGCAGAACACAGGGTCCCCAATGTAGGAGCTAGAGACCACCCAAGAGCTGTAGGGGTCTGCGACCCTATAGATGAAACAATAATAGGAAATAATCAGAACCCCCAGAGCTCATGTCTCTAGCTGCATATGTATTAGAAGATGGCCTAGTTGGCCATTATTCGGGAGGAAAGGCCCCTGGTCTAGCAATGTTTATATGCCCCAGTACAGGGGAATGCCAGGGCCAAATAGTGGGAGGGGAGGGGAGGGGAGCAGGGCAGGGGGTGGTATCGGAGACTTTTGGGATAACACTTGAAATGTAAATGAAGAATTTCTCTAATAAAAAAAAAAGAGTCACACCAAGATATTTTATATTGTTAGTGACTATTGTGAAGGGTGTTGTTTCCCTGATTTCTTTCTCAGCCCATTTATCTTTTGTGTAGAGAAAGGCCGTGGATTTGTTTGAATTAATTCTATATCCAGCTACTGCACTGAAGCTGTTTATCAGGTTTAGAAGTTCTCTGGTGGAGTTTTTGGGGTTACATATATACTATCATATCATCTGCAAAAATCGATAATTTGAGTTCTTCCTTTCCAATTTGTATCCCCTTGACCTCCTTTTGTTGTCGAATTGCTCTGGCTAGGACTTCAAGTACTATATTGAATAGGTAGGGTGAAAGTGGGCAGCCTTGTCTGGTCCCTGATTTTAGTGGGATTGCTTCCAGTTTCTCTCCATTTAGTTTGATGTTAGCCACTGGTTTGCTGTATATTGCTTTTATCATGGTTAGGTATGGGCCTTGAATTCCTGACCTTTCCAAGACCTTTATCATGAATGGGTGTTGGATTTTGTCACATGCTTTCTCAGCATCTAAGGAGATGATCATGTGGTTTTTATCTTTGAGTTTGTTTATATAGTGTATTACGTTGATGGATTTCCATATATTAAACCATCCCTGCATTCCTGGGATGAAGCCTACTTGGTCATGATGGATGATTGTTTTGATGTGTTCTTGGATTCGGTTGGCGAGAATTTTGTTGAGTATTTTTGTGTCAATGTTCATAAGGGAAATTGGTCTGAAGTTCTCTATCTTTGTTGTGTCTTTATGTGGTTTCAGTATCAGAGTAATTGTGGCTTCATAGAATGAATTGGGTAGTGTGCCTTCAGATTCTATTTTGTTGAATAGTTTGAGAAGAACTGGAATTAGGCCTTCTTTGAAGGTCTGATAGAACTCTGCACTAAACCCATCTGGTCCTGGGCTTTTTTTGGTTGGGAGACTATTAATGACTGCTTCTATTTCTTTAGGAGATATAGGACTGTTTAGTTCATTAATCTGATCCTGGTTTAACTTTGGAACTTGGTATCTGTCTAGAAAATTATCCATTTCATCTAGATTTTCCAATTTTTTTGAATATAACATTTTGTAGAAGGATATAATGGTGTTTTGAATTTCCTCAGGATCCATTGTTATATCTCCCTTTTCATTTCTGATTTTGTTAATTAGGATGCTATGCCTGTGCCCTCTAGTGAGTCTGGCCAGGGGTTTATCTATCTTGTTGACTTTTTCAAAGAACCAGCTCCTGGTTTGATTGATTCTTTGAATTGTTCTTTTTGTTTCCACATGGTTGATTTCTCCCCTGAGTTTAATTATTTCCTGCCGTCTACTCCTCTTAGGTGACTTTGCTTCCATTTGTTCTAGAGCTTGCAAATGTGCTGCCATGCTACTGATATAAGCTCTCTCCATTTTTTTTTATAGGAACTCAGAGCTATGAATTTACCTCTCAGGAATGCTTTCATTGTGTCCCATAAGTTTGGGTATGTTGTGGCTTCATTTTCGTTAAACTCTAGAAAGTCTTTAATTTCTTTCTTTATTTCTTCCTTGACCAAGGTATCATTGAATAGAATGTTGTTCAGTTTCCACGTGAATGATGGTGTTCTGCTACTTATGTTGTTATTGAAGAACAGCCTTAGACCATGGTGATCTGAAAGGATGCATGGGACAATTTCAATATTTTTGAATCTGTTGAGGGCTGTTTTGTGGCCAATTATGTGGTCAATTTTGGAGAAGGTGCCATGAGGTGCTGAGAAAAAGGTATATCCTTTTGTTTTAGGATGAAATATTCTGTAGATATCTGTTAAGTCCATTTGTTTCATAGCCCCTGTTAGTTTGACTGAATCTCTGTTTAGTTTCTGTTTCCAGGATCTGTCCATTGATGAGAGTGGGGTGTTGAAGTCTCCCACTATTATTGTGTGAGATGCAATGTGTGTTTTGAGCTTTCCTAACGTTTCTTTAATGAAAGTGGCTGCCCTTGCATTTGGAGCATAGATATTCAGAATTGAGAGTTCCTCTTGGAAGATTTTGCCTTTGATGAGTATGAAGTGCCCTTCTTTGTCTTTTTTGATAACTTTGGGTTGAAAGTCTATTTTATTCGATATTAGAATGGCTAGCTTTTTTCTTTGGCCCGTTTGCTTGGAAAATTGTTTTCCAGCCTTTCACTCTGAGGTAGTGTCTGTCTTTTTTCCTGAGATGTGTTTCCTGTAAGCGGCAAAATGTTGGGTACTGTTTGTGTAGCCAGTCTGATAGTCTATGTCTTTTTATCGGGGAATTGAGTCCATTGATATTAAGAGATATTAAGGAACAGTAATTGTTGCTTCCTGTCATTTTTGTTTTTAGAGTTGGGATTCTGCTCTTGTGGCTGTCTTCGTTTAGGTTTGTTGAAGGATTATTTTCTTGCTTTTTCTAGGGCAGAATTTCCATCCTTGTATTGGTGTTTTTCTGTTATTATCCTTTGAAGGGCTGGATTTGTGGAAAGATATTGTGTGAATTTGAATTTGTCATGGAATACTTTGGTTTTTCCATCTATGGTAAAGGAGAGTTTTGCTGGTTATAGTAGCCTGGGCTGGCATTTTTGTTCTCTTAGTGTCTGTATAATATCTGTCCATGATCTTCTGGCTTTCATAGTCTCTAGTGAGAAGTCTGGAGTAATTCTAATAGGCCTGCCCTTATATGTTACTTGACCTTTTTCCCTTACAGCTTTTAATATTCTGTCTTTATTTAGCGCATTTGTTGTTCTGATTATTGTGTGTCGGGAGGAATTCCTTTTCTGGTCCAGCCTATTTGGAGTTCTGTAGGCTTCATGTATGTTGATGGGCATCTCATTCTTTAGGTATGGAAAGTTTTCTTCTATTATTTTGTTGAAGATATTTGCTGGCCCTTTAAGTTGAGAATCTTCATTCTCATCTACTCCTATTATCCTTAAGTTTGGTCTTCTCATTGTGTCCTGGATTTCCTGGATATTTTGCGTTAGGATCTTTTTACATTTAGCATTTTCTTTGATTGTCATGTCTATGCTCCCTATAGAATCTTCTGTGCCTGAGATTCTCTCTTCCATTTCTTGTATTCTGTTGCTGATGTTCATATCTATGGTTCCTGATTTTTTTTCCTATGGTTTCTATCTCCAGGGTTATCTCCTTTTGGGTTTTCTTAATTGTTTCTACTTCCATTTTTATGTCCTGGATGGCTTTGTTCAATTCCATCACCTTTTTGGTATTGTTTTCCTGAAATTCTCTAAGTTGTTTATCTGTGTTTTCCTCTATTTCCTTCTTATAGTCCTCCATCATCATCATGATGATTGACTTTAGATCCATGTCCTGCTTTTCCGGTGTAATGTTGTATCTAGACTTGATGTGGTGGGTAAGTTTGGCTCTGGTGATGCCAAGTACCCTTGGTTTCTGTTGCTTCTGTTCTTACGTTTGCCTCCTGCCATCTCTGCCCTAGGAGACCTGGCATTGGTGCAGATCAGAAGAAACCCGCTGCCCTGGTCTGTCCCTTTATTTATCTCCCAGCTGCAGTCTTGAGTTCCAAGAGATTGGATTGGAACAGATGTTGTGTTCCACTGCTCACCTGTGGTCCCAAGATGGCTTGGGGAGTCTAAGTAGTGGCCTCGGGAGAGTGCACAGCGCCTGTGGTCCCAAGATAGCCTGGGGAGTTCCGCCTGGACCTCAGAAGAGTGCAGAGCGCCTGAATCCAAGACCAACTGGAGCTGGTGCAGGGTCGGAGCTGGTGCAGGGCGGACAGGAAGGAAGCCACTGTCCTGCCCTGGGCCTTTATCAATTTCCCTGCTGAAGTCTCAGGTCCCACGTGATTGGATTGGAACAGATGTTGTGTCCTGCTGCTCACCTGTGGTCCCAAGCTAGCCCAGGGTGTCCCGCCGGGACCTCAGAAGAGTGCAGAGCGCCTGTGTCCGAGACCGACCGGAGCTGGTGCAGGGCGAAAAAATATTTTTTAAAGTTATATATCCATTCTTATCTCCTTGTACTAAGGTCAAGTCTACGTGGTTGAAGGACCTCCACATAAAACCAGAGACACTGAAACTTATAGAGGAGAAAGTGGGGAAATGCCTCGATGATATGGGCACTGGGGAAAAATTCCTGAACAAAACAGCAAAGGCTTGTGCTGTAANCTTCAACCCTATAGGTGGAAGAATAACATGAACTAACTAGTACCCCTGAGCTCATGTCTCTAGCTGCATATATAGAAGAGGGTGGCCTAGTTGGCCATCAGTGGGAAGAGAGGCCCCTTGGTTATGCAGACTTTATATGCCCCAATACAGGGGAACGCCGGGGCCAAGGGGTGGGAGTGGGTGGGTAGGGGAGCAGGGCAGGGAGGGGGGAGGATACAGGGAACTTTCTGGATAACACTTGAAATGTAAATGAAGAAAATATCTAATAAAAGTTGAAAAAAAAAGTTATATATTTACTGGACATCCTGTTTGACAGCTTCCCCCTCCCTTATCTCCTCTCAGTTCCTCCCTCTTAAGTCCACCACATTCACTCCTTCTATCTTTCTCATCAGAAAAGAGGAGGCCTCCCATGAATATCAACCAGCTTTGCCATATCAAATTTCAGTAAGACCAAGTGTTTCTTTATCTATTGAGGCTAGATGAGGCAATCCAGTTAAAGAAAAGGAATCCAAAGGCAGGCAAAACAAACAAACAACAACAACAAAAAAAAAATCAAAACGTCAGAGACAGTCCCTGCTTCCTTTCTTGGGAATCTCACACTTGCAGGTATGAATTAGGAATTAGGCAGACCGAGCTGCACAATGGTTATACATATGCAGAGGGCCTACTTGTCCCGTGCCTGCTCTCTGGTTGGCATGTCAGTTTCTACAAGCCCATATGATCCCAGATTAGTTGACTGTGTAGGTTTTCTTGTGTTGTCCTCAACCCTTCTGGCTTCTCCAATCTGTCCTTCACCTCTTTAACAGAATTCTCCAAACTTCACCTAATGTTTGGCTGTGGGAGTCTTCATCTGTTTCCATCAGTTGCTTGGTAAATCTGCTCAGAGGACAGTTATGCTAGGCTCCTGTCTGCAAGCAGAGCATCACTAATAGTGTCAGGGTGAGCTCCCTTTCATGGCATGGGTCTCAAGCTGGGCCACACATTGTTTGGCCATTTCCTCAATTTCTGCTCTTTTACTCCACCACATCATGTAGGCAAGGCAAGTTGTGTCTAAGGTTTTATGGCAGGTTAGTGTCTCAATCCCTCTATTAGAAGTCTTGCCTCATTATAGGAAATAAATGACTCAAGCTCCATATCCCCCATTGCTAGGAGTCTTAGCTAGGGTTCACATTCATAGATTCCTGAGATTTCCCACAGTACTACATTTCTAGCTCATTCAGGAGATGTCCCCCCTCATTCCAGTTGTCTTCCACAACTCTCTTCACCCTCACTCCACCTCATCCCTCCTATTCCCATCCTCACCCTCTTCCCCAGCCAGTCCCCTTCTTCCACCCATTGCCAATGTCTAATCTATCTCCACTTTTCAGTGAGATGAGAGAGTCCTGGCTTGGACCCACCTTCTTACTTAGTTTCTTGGGGGGATCTGTGTTTTGTAGCATGGTTATCCTGCACATTATGACTAGTATCTGTTTTTAAGTGAGTACATACCATGTTTGTCTTTCTGGGTCTGGGCTACCTCATTCAACATAATCTTTTCTAGTTCCATTCAGGTGCCAACAAATTTCATGATGTCATTGTTTTTAATTAGCTGAGCAATACTCTATTATGTAAATGTACCACATCTTCTTTATCAACTCTTTGGTTGAGAGACATCTAGGTTGTTTCTAGTTTCTGGCTGTTATAAATAAAGCTGCTATGAACATAGTATAGCAAGTGTCCTTCCAGTATGGTAGAACATCTTTCAGATAGATACCCAAGAGTAATATAGCTATCTCTTGAGTTATTTCTATTCTCAGATTTCTGAGAAATGACAAAATATTTCCAAAGTGGTTGATTAAGGTTGTACTTCCTCATGCAATGGAGGAGTTTTTCTGACTCCACATTCCTAGTCAGCATGACCTGTCACTTGAATTGGTCTAAGCCATTCTGACAGATGTAAGATAAAATCTGGGTTATTTTGATTCATATTTCCATGATGACTAAGAACACTGAACATTTCTTTAAAAATTTCTCAACCATCAGAGATTCCTTTGTCAAGAATTCTCTGTTTAGATCTGTACTCCATTTTTGATTGGGTTACATGGTTTGTTGATGTCTAGTTTCTTGAGTTCTTTATAAATTTTGGATATTAGCCCTTTGTTGGATATAGGGTTGATGAAAATCTTTTCCTATTCTATAGGACTCCATTTATAGGTCCACAACCCCACAGAGCTCTTAGCACTCAATGGCTTTTCTAGTCCAAAGTTTCAAAGTCCTTAGTCCTTCACCAATCATCCCCTAAACATGATCACGTCTGTCCCAGCAATATCCCACTTGTCTTTGTTGAGTTTCCATTGTGATGAAATGCCATGACCAAAAAGCAAATTGTGGAAGAAATAGCTTACACTTCCTGTTTATTGTTCATCATTGAATGAAGTCAGGACAGTAACTCAAACAGGGCAGAAGTCTGGAGGCTGGAGAAGGAGTTGAGAGTTCTGCATCTTGATGGGAAGGCAGCCAGAAGACTGTTTCTTTTGTGCTGGGTAGGCTTGAGCACTTGGAACTCTGAAAGCCCACCTACACAGTGATACACTCCCTCCAACAAGGCTGCACCTCCCCACCACTTCCCATGTTCCAAGCATATTCAAACCACCAAACTAACCCTGTCCCCTTTCTGCAGCCAGGTGGAAACACAGGACCAGACCAGCTCCTGAGAACAAATTACTTATGCTGTGGCATAGTGGTTCAAATATTAGCCATATAATGTAGCATGGCATAATTAGATATTTATATTAGCCTCTCCAAGGCTCAGAAAAATCATGAAAGGGTAGGAAAAAAAGAATGCAAGTGGGCCTAATGAAAATCCTGCACCAGGAGAATTCCATTCTACTAACCCTTTCATGAATAATTCTACCACAACTCACCTATTTCCTAGGCCATTTTGTATTCCTGTATATGGGTGTGACTCGGCTATTGTTCTAAGTAATTACTATGTAGACTATACATGAGCTTTTTAGCTCTTATTCAAGTAAATTGTAATGCCTGATTTTTTTCACTGTCTCTACTAGAGGTAAATTTGAATGTTGCTGAACAGATAACATTCTTACTGAATTTCAAGCTTAGAGTAGGCTCAAGGACTTTCTAGGACATTGAACACTGGCGGAGGCTTAGCTATATGTCAAAATCAATCCTTAAAGGCACTTATAATAAAACAATACTGAAATAGAGCACACGGATCCATACACCAGATTAACTCAGGGACAGGTTTTGAGTATATGTGCTATTAGAATGCCAAGGATCCAGGAGGCTAAGTTTCCATGAAACTCTTTGTCTCAGGGCTGCTTCCAGGTTTCTAGGCCTGTCATGTGAGTCATAACTGAAGTGGATATAGCAGTCTAAAAACAAAGAATTGATAAAACTGTGATTAGAAATATGGACCCTATGGTCTGTGGAGGGGATGCAGAGTATATCACATATTAATCATAAGACTCAATCAATGACTTGATCTATTAAACCTCAGATTCTTTATATGAAAAATGAGAACAGTTGTACCAATCTTGTAGAGTCTACTATGTGCATTAAACGGTTTGATGCACATAAAACACCTAATAGGGTCCCTGGTAGGGACTAAGTGCTTAAAATTGAGGTATTACCAAAATAGAAACTCAAATACATACTGGCTCAATGCATTAGGAAAAGGAGATGAGTCAGAGACTGTGCTAGAAGATGGCAAGCAGATGGAGTGAGTCAGAGGACTGCTCAGAGCATCTGTACTATGGCATTACCAACCCCAGGACAGGCCAGTTTGAACTTACCTTTGTCTGAAATAGCTATCAATATTAAATATCTAAACAAAAATTCATTTTGTCCACATTCTATTCTAGTCACCTAAAAGTTATTACTACAGCAACTGACACATTTCGGGGAAACTGAATAACCCATTTTTTCACCTCCCCTGAGGCCAATTCTAAGACTCATAATCTAGCACCTTCATTACTCTTGGGCATAAGGATCAGGGATCACAGGACCTTCAACCATGTGAGCAAGTTTTATGCTCCTGGGGATGCTCATTTGAAATACAAATAACAACCTTTACCTCCGAGAGAGGGGAAAGTTCTTATCTAAAACTATTCATCCTCTCTGGGGGCCCATATTCTTGTAACTTCAAAAAGTTGTCCACAGAGAGTTAGGGAGGTTTTTTGGTAACTCTCCTGGTTAGCATGGGAGGAAGTTAAGCACTAATCTTTGGGCCATTTCTCATTAAAACCAGATAAGTCTGAGCTACTCTATATTCCCCTGATATCTAACACTCTACATGTTTAATGATGTCCCTTAGGCTTTCTGGACAATGTAAACAAAGAGATTATTAAAGTTTTGCATGATAGTTCACAGAAATCATGTTTAATTATTTAGTCACCCCTACCACTGGCATCGTCCAAGATTAACCATTGTTAAGAGCTCTTAGCTTAATTCTTTGGTCACATCAGGCTGTTCCACGTTGGAATATGGAGATATTTGATAAAGACCAACACCTCTATTCATGCTTCATTTACCAACCTTCACCATCTAATTTATAAGCATGGGTTAAGAAGGCTCCAGGAGATACCTGAACCAAATCTGTAAGGAGCTGAAAGGATTCAGCCATGCAAGAGTCATTTATCAGTTCAGGATGTCAGTTTTGAGAGGCCTTCTCCATGATGTTTCTTATTTCTTCAATGACTCTAAGGTTGCTAAAGCAATCTCTAATAAGAACCCTGGTGCAAATAAACACAAATGCAGAAATGAAGAGGCGGGGTTTCTTCGCATTCTGTGCTAAGCAGTAAAATCCCCGGAACTCCTCTAGGAACCAATGAATGTTTGAACTCCTCTAGGAAACAATGAATGTTTGAACTCCTCTAGGAAACAATGAATGTTTGGGCCCAGGTATCTCATCAATAAAGTTTTGGCACTTGACTCAGCAATGTGGTTCTAATTTTCATTTTATAAAACCTTCAATGCCAAAGCATCCTAACATGCTATTTTTGTCTTTCTTTTTTAATATTTTAAATAATTTTTACAGTCCAGTCACTATGCCCCTCCAGTTCTGCCCTCCAACAGTTCCCCATCCCATTCCTCCTCCCCATCTCCAAGAGGAGTCCCCACACCCCCACACCCCCACACCTCACCAGACTTCCCCACTCCCTGGGGTCCCAAGTCTCTCAAGGACTAGGTGCATCTTCTCTCACTGAAGCCAGACCAGTCAGTCCTCCACTGTATGTGTTTTGGGGCTTTGAACCATCCAGTGTATGCTGCCTGGTTGATGGATCATTGTCCAAGAGATTTAGGGAGTCCTGGTTCATTGAGATTACTGGTCTTTTCATGGAGTTGCCCTCCTCCTGAATCTCTTCCAGCCTTTCCCCAATTCAACCACATGGGTCTCTGACTTCAGACCATTGGTTGGGTGCAAGTATCTGCCTCTGTCTCAGTTAGCTATCTGTTAGGCCTCTCAGAGGGCAACCATGCCCTCCTATCTGTAAGCACACAGCAGCATCAGTAATAATGTCAGTCCCTGGAGCCTCCTTCTGAGATGGGTCCCAATTCGGACCAGTCACTGGATGCCCCCCTACCCCTGATATGCTCCATTTTTGTCCCTGCAGTTCTGCCAGACAAGAACAACCCTGGGTCAGAGCTCCTGTCTATGGGATGGCAACCCCATCCCTCCACCTAATGCCCTTCTTTTCTACTGGAGGTGGACTCCACAAGTTCCCACTCCCCATTGTTAGGCATCTCATCTAAGGTCCCTCCTTTTGAGTCTTGAGATTCTCTCCCCTCCTAAATTCTAGAGGGTTACCCCATCTCCCACATCCCAAGGTTATATATTTTCTTTCATTCTGCTGGCCCTTGGGGCTTCACTCCTGCCCCTCCCCCCAAATACCTGATCATGTTCCCCTTTTCCCCTTTCCCCTGCCCCTTCCCCTTCCCCTTTCCCACGCAGTTCTATCCCTTCCTCTGTAAAGTTCTCTTTATTTCAGCCATCATATTTTTGTTGTTGAAAACTTAATACATGGTCTCTTGATGCATTAAGCATAGGTATTGATCAAATTCACTTCTCATATACTCCCTCAGATATTTCCTTCCCCTGCAAATTTTCCCAACCAACTTTACATGCTGTTTTTTTTTTTTTAACTCATTGAGTCTACTTAGTGTCTATATCCATCAGTATAGGACCATTTACTGGAGCATGGGTAGGATCTCGGTAGCTGCATCCCTGAAGAAAGCTAACTTTCTCACCAACCATTAATTGCAAATAGCTCTTCAACTGAGGGTGGGACTTTGTAACCACTTCCAGATTTATGTTGAGGTTTTGTTCTGACAGACACTATATTCTTGATCTAAAATTCTACCCCAACCTTATGTTTCTATAGTTTATGATTTTCCATTTAAAATGATGATTAATACATCTTACTGCATTGTACCTATGCTCTGATAGTTATATTCAGCAATTTACTGATTGATGTCCCCTCTTATTCCAAAAACTTAATGTTTCCCTATAATTTTTAATTTCATCATTTCTAGATGAAAAGGTATGTCATTATTAACTCTGTCTCTTCAGAATTCTCAACCCTTTGTTCATATAGCCCATCTGTAACATCAGATTAGATTAGTGTGCATTAACTCAACCTCCTAGCCTTTCTACTCTTCTTTGGGTAGCTGTAGAACATAACACAACCATTCAGTGTACATTGGTACTGTTTCAAAAATAGGACAACCCAACATGGTGTCATTTGCCAGTGTTCTTATACATCATGAGCGAGGTTTCTCTCATATTATCAGTGGGTATGCAAATTCCTTACTTCTCTCCTAAGTCTCTAGACATTACTGTCATCTTCCATCTCTCAGAAGATTTTCTTTCTTCCACCTCACACAAAATATGTTATAAACTAAAGTGACAATAATACTCCCTCCTTGGTTATAGATGTATTTGAAGGCTAATGTCATTAGTTAGGTAATATTTCCAGCCCAAACAACAGCAAAAGAGTTACAATTTATTAGTTTAACAAAAGTCCATACACTGGACAAGCTATCTGGTTAAATATGACTTTAAAGTTTTTGATCTCTAAATTTATTTTAACATCTTTTTCTTAAGTATTATGGAGTATTATGAATAAAGTTTCTATAAATACTTGTATTTTGGTATGGACTTATATTTTCCTTTTTCATGAGCAAATTACTAATGGGGTTACTGGGTTATATGGATAAATATATGCCTCACATTTTAAAAAATGGTTAAAATATTTTAGGAAAAATATGTCTGAAATTTTTTAAGTAACAAATAATTAATCTACAAGAGTTCCTTTCTTTCAACTGAGGGACTTTGGAAGCTTTAAAAGTTTGTTTTTTTGTTTTTTTTTTAATAAAGAAGGAAACAAAAGAGTGCCTGGGATGCAGCCTAATAGAACAATGTTGGACATGAGCCAAGCCCTGTGCTCAGTTCCCAATGCATCCCCACAGCAAGCAAATACACATTAAGATGTCTTCCAGATGGATCTGGAGGCCATCATCCTGAGTGAAGTAACCCATTCACAAAAGAACTCACATAACATGTACTCACTGATATGTGGATATTAGCCCAGAAACCTAGACTACCCAAGATACAATTTACTAAACACATGATACTCAAGAAGAAGGAAGATCAAAATGTGGACATGTCACCCCTTCCTAGAATTAAGAACAAAGCAC
>LR749582.1:496632-536880 GCA_902729485.2 Mus minutoides
TAACTCTGTGCCCCACTTTTTAATGGGGATATTTGATTTTCTGGTGTCCACCTTCTTGAGTTCTTTATATATATTGGATATCAGTCCCCTATCTGATTTAGGATTGGTAAAGATCCTTTCCCAATCTGTTGGTGGCCCTTTTGTCTTGTTGACTGTATCTTTTGCCTTACAGAAGCTTTGCAACTTTATGAGGTCCCATTTGTCAATTCTTGATCTTACAGCACAAGCCTTTGCTGTTTTGTTCAGAAATTTTTCCCCAGTGCCCATATCTTCGAGGCTTTTCCCCACTTTCTCCTCTATAAGTTTCAGTGTCTCTGGTTTTACTTGGAGGTCCTTTAACCACTTAGATTTGACCTTAGTACAAGGAGATAAGAATGGATCAATTCCCAGTCTTCTTTTAAAGAATTTATAACCCATTTAAAGGTGGTATTTCACACAGTACACTACACAGTTGCTAAATAATTGTTTGAACAAGTCCAGAATTTTATATTAAGAGTCTTCCAATATTGAGTCATCCTGTCTTTGTAAAAAAAGTACCTCATGTTAACCTAGAGTCATAACCAGTCAGGGGACAATGGTTCTTCCTAGAACTGGAATAAGATAGCTTGTGGCTATCCTGTAAGCTGTTGCCTGTACATGGGATATGTTCTACTAGCTGGCTACCTTATCTGGCCTCAGTGGGAGAGGAAGTGCCTATTTTCACAGAGACTTGAAATGCCAAGGGAGTAGGGAGTAGCCAACGGGGTCCCCACCCTCTCAGAGGAGAAGGGAAAGGGATCAACAGAGTCAACTAATCTGGACCCTTGGGGGCTCCCAGTGACTGAACCAGAAACCAAAGAGCATGCATGGATTAGACCCAAATGCCACCATATGTAACTTGTTCTTCAGGCAACTGAAAAGGGAGGTTACCCTGACTCTGTTTTCTGCCTGATCTCCTAACTGGGCTTGCTTGTCTGGTCTCAGTGGGAGAGGATGTGCTGAGTCCTACAGTGACTTGAGGTGCCAGAGTATGTTGGTACCTAGGAGTACCCCTTCCCTTCTCAGATGTAAGTGGGAAAAGGAAGTAGGGGAGGGGCCATGTGAGAGGTTGCTATTTTGTCCTATTGACAGTGTCCTTTGCCTTACAGAAGCTTTGCAATTTTATGAGATCCCATTTGTCAATTCTTGATCTTAGAGCATAAGCTGTTGGTGTTCTGTTCAAGAAATTTTCCCCTGTGCCCATGTCCTCGAGGCTCTTCCCCATGATAGAACCAACAAGATAGATAAACTCTGTTAACTTTTTATACTGATACTTTCTTGAAACTGCCAAGCTTTCTAGTGCTGTCTCTGCACTTTGTAACGAAGGACATTCATTTCATTTCCCACAGTCAGTGCCTCTCTTCTCTGCAAAGGACTTAGGTCTCATCAACCTCCTCTTTGCTATTAGAATTCCTAATTCTGGCACTTCCCAAGTTCTAACCTCTCTAAACTTATTCACCTTTGGCACCTACTCCCCTCTCACGTTTTTGGCCTTCATTTCTTACAACTGAAAACTTTGCTTTCCTGTTTTACTTGGGGTGTGTGTGTGTGTGTGTGTGTGTGTGTGTGTGTGTGTGTGTGTTAAATGTAGGATGTCTTTGTCTCTGTCACTCTCCACATCATTGTTGAGAAAAGGTCACTCACTGAAACTGAAGCTCACTAACTAATTTTTTAAAAAAAATTCTTTACTCTAGGCATTTCATTAATATAGTAGAAAAGGTAATAGAGTGTAGAGATTGTAGATAAGTAGAGAGAATCACATTACTGTATGAGATCTGCCCTGGAGAGCAGTATAAGTGTGAAGAATACATTATCCAAGTGTGAAGGATACATTATCCAAGTACTAAAGAACAAGGAAAGGACAGAGCACTCTTAGAGAGACTGGACCTAATGGTATCAGGTGAGGTTCACTTGCTTCTATTTCCCTTTCCTTGAATTTGTTTTACTTCTTCATGTGGTGCATACAGAGATGTCCTGTTACTTTATGCACTTGAAGATGGTGATCAAGATCAATGAATGTCCTGCAAATTGTATCTTGGGTATTCTGAGTTTCTGGGCTAATATCCACTTATCAGTGAGTGCATATCATGTGTGTTCTTTTGTGATTGGGTTACCTCACTCAGGATGATGTCCTCCAGATCCATCCATTTGCCTAAGAAAGAATGACTGCCCAGAGACTGCCCAGCATGGGGATCCATCCCATAAACAACCACCAAACCCAGACACTGTTGCAGATGCCAACAAGAATTTGCTGACAGGAACCTGATATACCTGTCTCCTTTGAGGCTCTGCCAGTGCCTGGCAAATACAGAAGTGGATGCTCACAGGCATCCATTGGACGGAGCACAGTGTCCCCAATGAAGGAGCTAGATAGTGAATGTACCCAAGGAGCTGAAGGGGTCTGCAGCCCTATAGGAGGAACAAAAATATGAACTAACCAGTACCCCCAGAGCTCTCTGAGACTAAATCACCAATCAAAGAAAACACATGGTAGGGCTCTTGTTTCTAGCTGCATATGTAGCAGAGGACGGCCATCAATGGGAGGAGGTGCTTGGTCTTGCAAAGATTCTATGCCCCAGTATAGGGGAATGCCAGGGCCAAGCAATGGGAGTGGTTGGGTTAGGGAGCAGGGGGATGGGGGAGGGAATAGAAGATTTTTGGAGAGGAAACTAGGAAAGGGGATAACATTTGAAATGTAAATAAAGAAAATATCTAATAAAAAATTCATTTAAAAAATCAATGAATGTCATTCCTAACAAAGTTTTCAATCTTTCTCCTCTGATCAAGGAAATGCTATTTTTTTGTCTGTATCTTTCATTCAAGGTAGTTTTATATTTGAAGATTTATTTTATTCTTACTAGTACCAGATATCAAAGGCAGAAATTTATATCTAAAACTTTGAGAATTAAAATTCCTTCTTTTTTAAAAATTATTTATTTGCCCTCCCTTGATCCCCCCTCCCACAGTTCCTCATCCCATTCCTCCTCCCCATTGCCTCCAAGAGGGTGCTCCCCTCCCCACCAGACCTCCCCTTTCCATAGGGCCTCAAAGTTCTCGAGGATTAAGTACATCTTCTCCCACTGAGGCCAGACCAGGCAGATTTCTGCTACATGTGTGCCAGGGACCTCAGATCTGCCTGTGTATGCTCCTAGTTGATGGCTCAGTCTCTGGGAGCTCCCTAGGGTCCCGGTTATTTGAGATTGCAGGTCTTCCTATGGGATTGCTCTCCCTTTCAACTTCTTCAATCCTTTTCCTACTTCAACAATAGTGGTCCCTAATAGTGGTTGGGTGTAACTATCTGCTTCTGTCTCAGTCAGCTACTGGGTTCTCAAGAGGACAGCCATGCAGGCTCCTGTCTGTAAGCACATCATAGTATAGTAGTGTCGAACCTTGGTGTCCCCCATGAAATGGATCTCAAGTTGGGCCAGTCATTGGACCTCCTTTGCTTCAGTTTTTTCTCCATTTTTGTCCCTGCAGAACTTTTAGATAGGAACAATTCTAGGTCAGGAATTTTAACTGTGGGTTGGTAATTCTGTCTCTCCACTTGAGACCCTGTCTTTCTGCTGGAGATGGATTCTACATGTTCCCTCTCCCTACTGTTGGGCATTTCATCTAAATTCCCTCTTTTTGAGTCTTGAGATTCTCTCACCTTTCTGGTCCAATCTATTTGACATTCTGTAGGCTTCTCATACATTTATTGACACCTCTTTCTTTAGGTTAGGGAAGTTTTCTTCTAGAATTTTGTTGAAGATGTTTACTGGCCCTTTGAGTTGGGAATCTTTGCTCTCTTCTATACCTATTATTCTTAGGTTTGATCTTTTCATTGTGCCCTGAATTTCCTGAATATTTGGGTTAGGAAGTTTTTTGGTTTTGTTTTAAATGTTTGAATTTCTTTATACATTGTTTTATTGGATATTTGATTTCTTTACTTTTCAAATGTTATCCCCTTTCCCCTGCAGAAACCCCCTATCCCATCTTCCCCTCCCCCACTTCTATAAGGGCGCTCCCCCACCCACCCACTCCCACTTCACCACCCTAGCATTCTCCTACACTGGGCCATTGAGCCCCCACAGGACCAAGAGCCTCCCCTCCCACTGATGCCAGATAAGGCCATTCTCTACTATGTATGTAGCTGGTGCTATGGGTCCCTCTATGTGTACTCTTTGGTTGGTGGTTTAGTTCCTGGGAGCTCTTGCAGAGGTGTCTGTTTCATTGATATTGTTGTTCTTCCTATGGGGTTGTAAACCATTTTAGCTCCTTTAGTCCTTCCCCTCACTCCTCTGTTGGGGTACCCATGCTTAGTCTGATGGTTGGCTATGAGCACCCACATCTGTATTGGTCAGGCTCTGGGCTCTTTACCTGCTTGTATTTACTTGCCAGCACATCTGTTGGAATCTACTTCTACAGAAGACCAGTTGAAACAACTAGCCTCGTGGGACTGAGCAATTACTAGATTCTTGAACTTCACATTCACAGTTGACCATTGTTGGGGTAGTTGGACTAAAGACTAAGGGACAAGCTCAGAGAGAGCAAGACCAACTAACACCAGAGATAACTAGATGGCAAGAGGTAAGTGCAAGAACCTAAGCGACGGACACCAAGGCTATTTGTCATTATCAGAACCCAGATCTCCCACCACAGCAAGTCTTGGATACTCCAACAAACCAGAAAAGCAAGATTCAGATTTAAAAATCACTTCTCATGATGATAATAGAGGACTTTAAGAAGGACATAAATAACTCCCTTAAAGAACTACAGGAGAACAGAGGTAAACAGGTAAAAGCCCTTAAAGAGGAAACACAAAAATCCCTAAAACAATTACAGGTCAGACTCTGACAGAACCTCTCAGGGGACAGTTATACCAGGCTCCTGTCAGCAAGCACTTCTTGGCATCAGCAATACTGTATGGGTTTGGTGTCTGCAGGTGGAATGGATCTCTAGGTGGGCAGTCTCTTGATAGCCTTTCCTTCAGTCTCTACTCCTCTCTTTGTCCCTGCATTTCCTTTAGACAGGAGCAATTCTGGGTTAATATCTTTGAGATGGGTGTGTGGCCCCATCCCTCAACTGAGGACCATGCCTAACATCTGGATATGGTCTCTACAGGTTCTCTCTCCCCTTTGTTGGGTATTTCAGCTAATGTCCTCCCTGTTGGGTCCAGGGAGCCTCTTGCTTTCCTAGAATAAAGGATTTTAAAGATAAATGTTGGTGTTTGTGGGTTGTTTGTTTGTTTGTTTGTTTGTTTGTTTTATCTGGTGTCCATTTTTATTCTAGCAAAGTCTATAGGCCCTAAAGCACAATAACTGGGCATCTGAAGGCAAGATACAGATGATGTGCTCAAATTGCAATTCTATCGTGTACTGGCTATGAGATCTCATGCAAGCTACTTAGCCTCTGTGTTCAGATTCCTTTGGCAGAATGCTTATTGTCATAGTGTTTGCTTCCTGGAAGAACTCTGGGTTCTAAAAAGCACTAAGCTCAACAGTTGCCAAGGGTCTAAAGGCTATCTCGCATATCTCTCGCTGCCAAAATGTCTATACTTCAAACCTTTCGTGTCTTTCAGTGAGAAAGTGTGTGTCCATATCAAGAGAGTTCAGCAAAGTGTTTTAGTCCTCTTACCACGGTTTTTCTCTTCCTTGTGATCCAGAAAGACATCACAGCATGGTGGCTAAGGGTCTGAACATAGCAGAGTCAAAAATTTTGACACAAATTGTTCTTGTCTAAAAGAACTGTAGAGATAAAAAACAGAGAAGAGACTGAGGGAAAAGTGGTCCAGTGAACAGCCCAACTTGGAATCCATCTCAAGGGGAGGCTCCAAATCCTGACACTATTACTGATGCCATGGTATGCTTACAGACAGGAGAATAGCATGGTTGTCCTCTGAGAGGCCCAACAAGCAGCTGACTGAGACAGATACAGGTACTTACACCCTGAAGTCAAGGACCCCTGTGGTTGAATTGGGGAAAGGCTGGAAGAAGCTGAGAGGAGAAGGGAAATCCCATAGGAAGACTAGTAGTCTCAATTAACGTGGACCCTTGAGATCTCTCAGACACTGAGACACCAACCAGGCAGCATGTAGAAGCTGGTCTGAGGCCCCCAACACATATATACCAGAGGACTGCCTATCCTGGCTTCAGTGGGAGAAGACTTGCCTAACCTTCAAGAGACTTGAGGCCCCAGTGAGTGGGGAGGCCTGGCTGCGGTGGGGACATCCTCTTGGAGACACAGGGGAGGAAAAATGGGATAAGGAACTGTGGAAGGGTGAACTGAGAGTGGGGGCAATAACTGGACTTTAAAAACCTAAAAGTAATAAAAACTAAATAAATATTTTTTTAAAAATCACAAAAAAATGTATGTTCCTGCCTAGACAAAGCACTGTAAATAAATTTGTTGTACCCATAAATTTTTTTTTGTTGACAAGTAAATCATATATGTATTTGTGGTGTATAGCATGGCAGCTTAACCATACGGAATGTCTAAATCAAGCTATTACAAATGTATTACTGCACATTCTTAGCCTTCTGTACTAAGAACTTGAAATTTACTCTCACAGTTTTCAAGTGTATAGTCTGTTCTTGTTAGCAATTCTCACCACAATTTATTCTGCCTAACTGAAATGTTTTGTCCTTCAACAAATCTCTCTAATTATAGAAATTGTTATTATTAACTTTATGAGTCAAAAGAATGAAACCTTACTATATTTACTTATTCTCCCCACAAAGGCGTGACTAATGATTGTTCTTACAATCTACTTGTTGTTCTTGTCTTGACAGTCCTGACTAGTCCAACAAGACACAAGAAAATCAGTCTAGGGGAGCAAGAGAGAAAGGAGGGTACAAAATGGCCACACTGACACTACAAGCAGGAACACCCCTCCTTACTTCAAACTCTGGGATACCATGGGAGTGAGGGAGGACTGATTCTCTGTGTCCAGGGACCTGGTCCAGTGTTTCTTTTCCATCTGGTGACATATTTCATCTCTTTTCCCTGTTGTAAAGGAGCCCCGGAAACAATATTTTCCTATTTTAATAGAGAAGATCATATGCCCCAGTACAGGGGAATGCCAGGGCCAGGAAGCAGGAGTGGGTGGGTTGGGGAACAGGGCAGGGGAGGGTATAGGGGGCTTTGGGGATAGCATTTGAAATGTAAATGAAGAAAATATCTAATAAAAATGCCTAAATAAATAAATAATAATATGAGAGAGAGAGAGAGAGAGAGAGAGAGAGAGAGAGAGAGAGAGAGAGAAAACAGTTCTGAAATCCGTGTTAAGTTGAACTTACTTCTACACATTGAACACCAGGGGGCAGAGCACCACTATAGAAAAATCAAAACAGCAAAGCCATCCAGGGAAATGTCTCCAGAAGCTGAATGCAGTTAAGTTTCCCTGTGTGGGCTGTCGGAATCACAGAATCATGTTTATACTCTCAGACATTGTTTCTGCTGAAAGCACCCACCCTAAACAGTATCTCCCAAATGTCTGAATGTATTCAGGTATTCCTATCTCTAATGTATAGGCATTTCTGTTGCTTGGAGAGAAAAGGGAATGAGACAGGAGAATGTAAAAGTATGTAGAGGAATAATGGCTGGGCTATTACTGAACATCATCCCAGACAAGGGAAGCACATTAGTATCTCTGGATATTGAGTGCATCCATGTGATACAAAAGAAGGGAAAGTGAAGCAAATCAAAGTGAAAGGACTCAACTCTTCCTGTCTTGCTGCCAGATGATCACATTCTAGACCCTCTGTGAATCCCAAATTCAAGGTGACCTTCAAAGTTGGTTGCAGAGCATTTAAGTAGTCCTTGTGGATTGGCATGAGGTGGTATAATTTCTGAAGTTGTTGTCTTTGAAAATTAACATAATTTAACTTTAAAGATCTGTTGACCACGGAAACAAAGATCAGAGATGAGTTTGAAGTAAAAGACAATAGCAATAAAACTCTTTGCACTTCATTAGTTATAAGAATTTAATTGGCAAGGATTACCTATGGATATATAGAAAAGGACCAGAGTAGTCCCCAGATGCTACAGTTTTCTGGCTTCACTGCCACAAGTCAGGGAAATATTATAATAAGAACCGACCTGTCTCCAGGTGGGCTAAGTGGAAAGAGTTCTGGTTAGAGACACAAAACCCCTGCACTTAAGGTCCAGTTTGCCCTTGCTGTGCAAATCTCCTCTGGAGAAGTTACTAAGCTGGTCTGGATCTCAGTTTTTACCTCTGAAAGTGACAATTATTCATAGAATACAGTCACCCACAGAGCAGCAGAGCTGTTTTGTAATCTGACAGCTGTTTACAACACTCCTAATGATTCTTTCTCAAGCTTCAGGATGATGTGTGAATGAAGAATGAGGACTCGGGATCAACTATCCCAAGGTCATCTTCCAAGGTCATGGAAAATTACAATGCCAAATTAGTCTGATACTGCTCTGTTCTCAGATACAAGCATACATTTTCCTTTTCTGGAGTTTAATTGGTTCCTTATGGTATCGGAAGAATTAAATATACACACAACTGGAGCAGACTGCTTTGTGAACGTCTGCCCTCTGTGGACTGGGGAAGAACACTATGTACTAACACTGTCTCCCATCTCAGCAGTGCATTCAGCCTTCATTCGGAGGAGATCAATACTGGCAAGCCTGAAAGAAAGATTTGCTTCTTTCCATTTGTTATCTGAGATGCCTTCAGACATTTCACAGAGCAGTAGCTCATCAGTCTCTGTCTCCTATCACAGTCACTTAACCAAACAGAGGAATGATGTAGGGAAGGCTGTTTGGGCTGGAGCTAGGGAGTGCCAAGGTTTGAGTCAGAAGACTCTTTGGGGGCCCTCTAGTCTAATTCCTTACTGTAGAGTTAGCAGCCAAGAAGTGACTGACCTACACAGGACTGCACAGGTGAAAGGAGGTGACAAGGCTAGCACTTAGATCTTGCCACCATCAGGCCCTCATCCCAGGACTGCATCCTGAAGCCAAGCTTCAGAGAAAGAAGACATATTTATCGTCTCTGATTCCCTGATGTGGAGCATGCGTGCACCCAGGCTGTAAGGCCTTCAAGGAAAGGGTTAGTAGTAGTTTAAAACATAGGCTTGTGGTCTGAAATTTTTATCAGTTCTTACAAAAATGTGTGTGTGTGTGTGTGTGTGTGTGTGTGTGTGTGTGTGTGTGTGTGTGAAGTATGATACAGTCTCTTTAGTCATAGAAGTCATATCATATGCTGAGCATTATTTATTACATGTAAAATAATTAAAACTTAAAATTATGAGAAAAGCCCTATGCAACTGATGCTTGTCTTACCCATGGCTAAGAATCTTGCAGTCACTAAACACAAATAACATAGCTCTGAACTACTTGAACTACTGAACTACCATACTGTACTCATAACTCCTTCAATCCCATGCTATACAATTCAGCAAACTCAGGCACCTGCCAGAAGGTGACGATACATCTAGGCTGTGCCTGCACATTGTGTGCCAGACAGTTGATCAAGATCTCCCATTGTCTTGCGACATGAGAACGGAATTCATCACCTGCACTTCTTTGGGAAACAGTATGTGTTACTGTGTCACTCCATAAATGTAAATTGTTACTCTTTATCACTAGAGTTTCTATGTTGACTAGCATATTTTAAAGCTAATGGACACTGTGTCATTTGGGCAGATCCAGGAAAAGCTTGGCATGCAGATGACAGCATTTCACCCAAAGAATAATTTGGTCCCACAGTAAGAGTCATCCAGACTGGACATTCTCAAGCAGTTTTTCCACTCAAAATATTAATTATTCATAACGCCTTTAAATACTCTTCTATGATGAAATGTTAAGTGACATATTAAATATTCATCACGATGCACCTAGTGCAAAGCCAAGGGTAGAACAGAGTAAAACAAATGTGATTTAAGATTATATATCTTTTATTCGAGGCATTGCAAGCTGCAGGAGGCTAGGACTCCATCCTAGTCTAAAAGAAAACCAAGAAAGCCAATTTGCAGCAACCCTTCGCATCCTGCCAAACTGTCTGTATAGTCCTGGCAAAATATCTTTTCTTTTTTTTTTTAAACTTTTCAAAATTGAGGTATAACTTATGTGAATATATATGCACACCCACATAACCAACACCTACATCATGTTATAGAATACTTATAGCAGCCCAGAAGTTTTCCTTATGCTTCTTCCAAGTCAATATCCATCCCACACACATACGAAGTCATTATTTTGACAAGAAGTTGTTTTTAAGTCTAACTTACATTCTTCCTGCTGTCATTGCTTTGACTTTTGATCCTTTTAAATTCAAAGCACAGCCAAGGAGTCATCACTGCCCATTGATTTCAAGTTGGCTGAAGTCTGGAAGTGGAAAACAGGAGGCTCCAAGGGTTGTTCAGGAAGAGATCGTAAGTTGGGCTTGAGTGTGGAACAGCTTAGAGGAAAGGCAGAACAGAGAGATCTGTGGGTATTGTGTAAGTGGTGACTGCAGAACTGGAGAGGTGAAAGTAAAGGAAAAAGTGGGGTCAGGTACTGTTTCTGGGTTTTGACGAAAACATTTTGGAGGATGCAACCATTTGCTTAGAAAGGGAAGATGTCTCCATATTTGCTTCTGTGAGTATTTGTTCTCCTTCTAAGAAGAGTATCCACACTTTGGTCTTCCTTCCTTTTGAGCTTGATGTGGTCTGTGAATTGTATCATGGTTATTTGGAGCTTTTTGGCTAGTATCCACTTATCAGTGAGTGCATACCATGTGTTTTCTTTTTCAATTGGGTTACTTCACTCAAGATGATATTTTCTAGTTCTATCTATTTGTCTAAGAACTTCATGAATTCACTGTGTTTAATATCTGAGTAGTACTCCATCCCAGAGACTGTCCCACCTGGGGATTCATCCCATATACAGTTATCAAACCCAGACACTATTGTGGTTGCCAAGAAGTGCATGCTGAAAGAAGCCTGATATGGCTGTCTCCTGAGAGGCTATGCCAGAGCCTTACAAATAAAGAGGCAGATGTTAGCAGCCAACCATTAGACTGAGCCTGGGGTCCCTAATAGAGGAGTTAGAGAAGGGACTGAAGGAGTTGAAGGGGTTTGCAACCCCATAGGAAGAACAACAATATCAACCAACCAGACCCCACCCCCACCCCGCAGAACTCCCACGGACTAAGCCATCAACAAAAGAGTACACATGGCTCCAGCTGCATATGTAGCATTGGATGGCCTTGTCATGCATCAATGGAAGGAGAGGTCCTTAGTCCTGTGAAGGCTCAATAGATGCCCCAGTGTAGGAGAATTGAGGGCAGGGAGGTAGGAGTAGATGGGTGGATGGAGGAACGCCCTCATAGAAGCAGGAGAGGGAGGATGTGATAGGGTGTTTCTGGGAGGGAGGGAAACCACAAGGAAAGGGGATAACATTAGAAATGTAAATAAAGAAAATATCCAATAAAGAAGAAGGAGGAGGAGGGAGAGGAGGAAGAGGAAGAGGAGGAGGAAGTTGGCAGATGGGCAGGTAAGAAGGCAGGGTGAGATCAAGAGCTCTGATGGGATTTGCTGCCTTCTGTCACATAGGAGGTATGCAAATCATCTTACACAAAAGTCATTCACCCATATGTGGCCTTCAAAGCTAAGGCCAGCCTGGATAAACAGAATAGAAAACAAGACCAGAGACAGTCATGTAATTGCTCCTGGAGATGTTCATGCTTCATACCAATATGCTCTAACAATGGGGTATAGGAAAATAAATATTGTGTAATATATAATTCAGTCTTAAAATGTAAGAAATTTGCTTTCAGTTTGGGAGGGTTATTTTCAAAGTTTCAGGATTCTTACATAATGATAAAAGGGGCCTCTGATTCTCCCTTTTGGTTGAGTAGCGATACCTTTGGAATCCCAGTGGTCCCCACCTTGAAACCCTAGTGGTCCCCACTGTGATGTCGTGTGTGTGTGTGTGTGTGTGTGTGTGTGTGTGTGTGTGTGCCTGTGTGCACACATGTAGGTGTGGGTATATGTAACAATAATTATTACAAAATTGGTAAGGAATTTGAGAAGGGACCTGGAGAACACAGGAGGAAAGGAGAGAGGAAGGATGAAAACCATGTAAATGCAGTACTCAGGTGTAAAATTCTTGAAAAAGTTAAACGTTTAAAAAGTTTAAATAAAAACTAAATAGCTCTAAGTGGTTATATTGAGCAGAGCAATTCAATCTATAACTTCACTGATAAGAATTGTTAACAGTGAGTTGATTACTGGCTTTTAACCCAGTGACATGAGTTAGGCACCCAGGAAATATTGAAAACATCTGCAGAATAAAAGAATCACCAAATAAATAGAAACATGAATAAACAACTTAATTCATCTTAAGAAAATGTCATAAATGAAGCTAGTTTCATTCAGGAGGGAATCCTTGGCAACAGTTCAGTGGGGATGGAAGCAAATAAAATTTGCATTACATTGCCTTTCCACTTCCTCCAGACTCAGAAAAGCAGCTTCCTCTTTGGAAGTATTTGTTTACCCAAGCCTCCCAGCAAGGAAGACCCACCATGCTGGAAATAGAATGTCAGGAAAATAGAGACAATTGTCAAGAGGCCCCAGTGACAGCTGTCAAGAGTTTCTTTCCAATGCACAAAGAAAAATTTCTTTATGAACATCTCACAATAACTACTGCCCCCAATTTTTTTGACTAGATTCAATGGCTATGGCACAAACACCCATCTTAGCTTGCCTTGCTCCTTCCCATTTTAATTCTGAGCATCCCATAACTAGACCAAGATTTGATCATAGGTTCACATCATCTAAAAATTGATTGGTGGCAGATACCTGAGTCATTTCCGAGAAAATGTATAACACAAACAGCATATCCTCCTCCCGTTGCTGGAAAAGCTAGTTCAAGCATTTATCATGAAAACACAATTGACCTCTTCCCCCACCCACGTTTAAAATAAGCTATATGTTCCTGCGACCTATGTAATCTTTGCTTTTGTTTTCAATTATGGGGTAGATGTTATTATATAAAACATACATAACAAAAATCTACCACTCTACTACTAAGAATACAATCCCATGGTACAGCTATTATTATCTCAAAAATATGTTCATCCTCCAACCTAGTAACCGCTAATCCAGTTTATTTCTCTCTAGATTTGATAGCTGTGTACTTTAGGAGACTCTTATAAGTAAAATCATGAAATATCTGCCCTTTTGCAGCTGCGGGGCATGATTTTGGTTTAAAAAGTTCCTTTGAGATCCAGTCTAGAGAAGAATGCAGAGTACACTGTCAGCAAGTAGCATGCCTTGGTGGGAGGCTGGAGGGAACTAAGTGGGGCACCATAGCATCCACTTCAGGCTCCCAAGAGACAACTTGCTATATTTAGGGGATGGGTTTCAGGTCCTATAATCTGCCCAATGGTCATCAGCCACAAGGAAGGGTGTTTTAAAAATCACCAAAAAAGAAAATATAAGTTTTCTCTCTCCCTGACAAGTACATACTTTGAAAAAAAAAAGAAGCCTTAACATTCTCTTTCTAGATAGATAGACAGATATAGATTATTTAGATGATAGATGATAGATAGATAGATAGATAGATAGATAGATAGATAGATAGATAGAGAATAGGTATAGCTGTAGATGTCGCAAATCATTAGTAGAAACCAAAATGAGACTCTCTAAACCTCTTACAAAGGACTTTTATGAAGAGGTTAAGCCTTTTTTTTTAATTGGTTGTCTCATAAAAAATAAAATATGCTCTATCTCCACAATTCCCATGTTGAAGTAAATTTAGATTTTTGTGGGGGTTTAAAATTATATTGTTTTACAGACCTCTAAAAAACAATCCAAAATTATGAGTAAAATTTAATATATTTTGTCAAGGCCATCGAAGATCTTTCAGTCTTAAGAAGGGACATTTTTGTGAGGAGAAATTTGAGCCTGAAGTCCCCTCATCAGCTATTAAATCAGCTTCTTCCTTTAGGAAGTATGAACAAATTCTTCCTTAGGTATGTTCCCAAGAAGTCTTACTCTCAGGAAGGTAGACAGACTTACCTGTACATTCTGAAGTTACACAGTTTCCAGGAACAGATTCTTTAAGCTGAAGGAATGGGGTCAGGCAAATCAGAGATAATTTCTTACTGTGAACAAAGAATGAAGGTTATCCCTATAATATGTCTAACTCTGCAGAAACTTGATGAGCCAGGGTGGGGGAATACCAAGAGGGACCCCACCCTCTCAGAGGAGAAGGGGAAGGGCTGAGGGAGAGACCCTCTGAGGGGAGTGAGGGGAAAGGAGGAGTCCCCAATCAGTGTAAAAAAGTAATTTTTAAAAGGGCACCCCTATAAAGTTAGTAGAAGTGATAATAAGTAATGATTATTAAACAATATTGTTAACCCTAGTTCTAAGCACTTTATATGCATTTACACAGAACTCTCATATATACATACTTGTCTATATGTCTCATTTTTATTATCATTTTAAAGTCAAGGGATTTGAGTTCAGAAAGTTTAGTGCATCTAGACTCTCACAGGTCAGAAGCAGTGCAGTAGGGTACAAAGCTAGACCAAAGCTAGACTCCAGTGGTTTTTGTTCTGTGACACACCAAAAACATACATACATACCATACCATGACATATCACAAGAAGACCAGGAACAACATGTGTCCTCACTCAAAACATAGCTATTTACAGTTCTAAGGAAGGACTCCATAGAGCAGATTTTCTGAGGGTTTTACATCTTCTGCTGAAGGGTTATGGGTTATGTTTGATTTTTGAGAAAGTCTATTAAACTACTACTTCTCTTTTTTGTCTCCCAAATGATGTGTGCTGTCATATACAGCTCCACTAAAGGGTTTCAAATGCCACCATCAAGATATAGATATAGATGTAAACGATAGATAGATAGATAGATAGATAGATAGATAGATAGATAGATAGATAGATAGATAGAGATAGAAATACCACTTAGAGTATGTTAAAAGGCAGAGTGGGGCTTACAGTGCTTATTCTAAGTATTGCATAAAGTGTGCTTTATTCTCTTAAATTAGTATTCATTTTGCTTTAGAAATTGATATTTTAATTTAATTTTATTTTTACTTATTCATTTTACATCCCACTCACTGCTCCCTTCCAGTCACCCCCTCCCACAATTCTTCCCCATTTCCCTTCCCTTTTCCTATGAGTGGGAGGGGCACCTCCTGGGTATCCCTCCAACCCTGGCACTTTAAGTCTCCAAGAGGCACTTCCTCTCCCACTGAAGCCAGACAAGACAGCCCTAGTAGAATATATCCCATGTAAAGGCAGTAACTTTTGAGATAGCTCCGATTCCAATTGTGCAGGACCCACATGAAAGCCAAGCTGTACATCTGCTACATATGAGCAAGGAGGCCTAGGTCCAGCTATTGAATGTTCTTCGGTTGGTGGTTCAGACTCCGAGAGCCACAAAGGTCCAGGTTAATTGACCCTGTTGGTCTTCCGGTGGAGTTCCTATCCCCCCTGGGACCCATAATCCTTCTTCTAGTTTTTCTATAAGAGGTCCCAAGCTCCATCCACTGTTTGGCTGTGGGTGTCTGTATCTGTCTGAGTCAGCTGCTGGGTGGAGCCTCTCATAGAGCAGCCACGCTAGTCTCCTGTCTGCAAGCATAACAGAGAATCGTGAATAGTGTTAGAGGTTGGTGCTTGTCCATGGGATGGGTCTCAAGCTGGGCTTGTTATTAGTTGGCCATTCCCTCAGTCTCTGCTCCATCCCCAGTGCCTGCATTCCTTATAGACAGGATTAATTTGAAGTTGAAAGTCTTAAGGTCGGGTTGCTGTCTCTTTCACTCCACTGGGGTTCCTCCCTTGGCTACAGGAGGTGGCCTCTTCAGGTTCTAAATCCCCAATGTAGTGAGTCACAGCTAAGGTCACCCCCATTGATTTTTAGGTACCTCCCTTATCCAAGGTCTCTGTCTGCTCCTGGAGATACCGCTACCTCCTCACACTCATCAGGTACAAATTTCCATTCATTTTCATGGACATCTAGCTATCTTTCATGTCCTTTCCCATACCTTATCCTGAACAGCCCCATTCCCTCCCTATCCTGCCTCCTTCCCAGTTGCCTCCTGCCATTTGCCTCTTATGACTATTTTATTCCCCCTTCTAAGTCAGATTCACGCTTCTTTACTTGGGCCTTCCTTCTTGTTTAGCTTCTTTGGGTCTGTGGTGTGTAACGTGGTACCTGTATTTTATGGCTAATTCCACTTAAAAGTGAGTACATAGCATGCATGTCCTTTTGGGACTGGGTTACCTCACTCAGGATGATATTCTCAAGTTTCATCTATTTGCCTGCAAAACTTATTATGTCCTTGTTTTTAATAGCAGAATTATATTCCATTATGTAGCTGTACCACATTTTCTTTATCCATATCTCAGTTTAGGATCATCTAGATTGTTTCCAGTTTCTGGCTATTACAAATAAAGCTGCTATAAACATAGTTGAGCAAGTGTCTTTGTTGAGTGCTGGAGTATCTTTGGGTATATGCTCAGGGGTGATATAGCTGAATCTTGAAGTTCAAAACTACTCCCAGTTTTCTGAGAAAATGTCAAGTTGATTTCCAGAGTTGTTCAAGTTTGCACTGCCTCCAGCAATGCAGAAGTGTTCCCCTTGCTCCTCAACATCCCCAGTATGTGCTACCTCTTGAGTTTTTTTGTCTTAGCCATTCTGATGAGTGTAAGATGGAAATTCATAATTGTTTTAATTTATATTTCCCTGGTAACCAAGGACTTCAAACATTTCTTTAAGTGCTTCTCAGCCATTCAAGATTCCTCTGTTGAGAATTCTCTGTTTTGGTCTGTACCCCATTTTTAAATTGCGCTAATTGGGTTATTGGTGTCTAATTTCTTGAGATCTTTAGAAATTTTAGATATTTGCCTTCTGTCAGACATAGGGTTGGTGAAGATTCTTTCCCAAATTTGGGGCTTCTGATTTGTCCTATTGACAGTGTCCTTTCCCTTACAGAAGCTCTGCAGTTTCCTGTGGTCCCATTTATCAATTGTTGATCTTAGAGCATGAGCCATTGGTAATCTGATCAGGAACTTGTCTCCTGTGCCAATGTGTTCAAGGATATTTTCCTCTTTTTCTTCTATGATATTTAGTATATCCAGTTTTATATTGAGGTCCTTGATGTACTTTGACTTAATTTTATGCAGGATGATAAGTATGGATCTATTTTCATTCATCTAAATGTAGATATCCAGTTCATCCAGCAACATTTGTTGAAGATGCTTTCTTTTTTTTTCATTGTATGGTTTTTTGCTTCTATATCAAAAATAAAGTTTTTAATAACTGATTAAACAATGAATTTATGAAATTCTTGAGCAAATAGATGTATCTGGAGGATATCATCCTGAGTGAGGTAACCCAATCACAAAAGAAGTCACTTAATATGCACTCACTGATAAGTAGATATTAGCCCAGAAACCTAGAATACACAAGATACAATTTCCAAAACACAAGAAAATCAAGAAAGACCAACGTGTGGATACATCATTCCTCCCTAGAATAGGGAATAAAATATACATGGAAGGAGGTGCAGAGACAAAGTTTGGAGCTAAAATGAAAGGATGGACCATCCAGAGAATGCCCCACCCGGGTGGTCCATCACATAATCAGCCACCAAATGCAGACACTACTGCATATGCCAGCAGGATATTGCTGAAAGGACCCTGATATAGCTGTCTCCTGTGAGGCTTTGACAGTCCTTGACAAATACAGAAATGCATGATCACAGTCATCTATAGGGCAGAACGCAGGGGTCCCAATGTAGGAGCTAGAGAGACTACCCAAGAGCTGTAGGGGTCTGCAACCCTATAGATGGAACAATAGGAACTAATCAGAACCCCCAGAGCTCATGTCTCTAGCTGCATATGTGTTAGAAGATGGCCTAGTTGGCCATTATTGGGGAAGAAAGGCCCTTGGTCTAGCAATGTTTATATGCCCCAGTACAGGGGAATGCCAGGGCCAAGTAGTGGGAGTGGGTGGGTAGGGGAGCAGGGCGGGGGGTGGGGGAGGGTATAGGGGACTTATGGGATAGCACTTGAAATGTAAATGAAGAAAATATCTAATAAAAAATGTAATAAATAAATAAATAAATAAATAAATAAATAAATAAATAAAGTGTCCATAGGTGTGTGGGTGTATTTCTCAGTCTTTGATTCAATTCCATTGATCATTGTGTCTGTTTCTGTACCAATACCATGCAATTCTTAATCACTATTGCTTTATAGTACATCTTGATGTCAGGATTGGTGATTGTTCCCAAAGCTCTTTCATTGTTCAGGATTGTTTTGGCTATCCTGGGTTTTTGTTTTTCCATATGAAGTTGAGAATTGCTCTTTCTTTTTTTTTTCCCCCTTGTTCCGGTCAACCCCACTCGCTTCGCTCGACCCCACTACCCCGCTCGTTCCGGCCATCCCCGTTCGCTCCAGCAGTCCCTGCTCAGCTCCACTCACTCCGGACAGCCCCGCACGCTCCAGTTGGTCTCTCCAGTCCAAGGATTTGTTTTCTTATTATTCTTCATAAGTATGCTGTAGCTGACTTCAGACGCACCAGAGGAGGGTGTCAGATCTTATTACGGGTGGTTGTAAGCCACCATGTGGTTGCTGGGATTTGAACTCATCACCTTTGGAAGAGCAGTCGGGTGCTCTTACCTGCTGAGCCATCTCACCAGCCCCAAGAATTGCTCTTTCAAGGTCTATAAAAAATTGTTTTGAAATTTTAATGGGGATTGCATTGAATCTGTAGATTTCTTTTGGTAACATGGCCATTTTCACTATGTTAATCCTACCAATCCATGAGCATGGGAGATCTTTCCATCTTCTGAGGTCTTCTTCAATTTTTTTCATGAGGGACTTGAAATTCTTATCATACAGATCTTTCACTTGCTTTGTTAGAGATAAAACCAAGATATTATGTACTATTTGTGCCTATTGTAAAAGGTGTTGTTTCCCTAATTTCTTTCTTGGACAATTTATCATTTGTATAAAGTAGGGCTACTGATTTGTTTGAGTTAATTTCATATTGAGCTACTGTGCTGATGGTGTTCATCAGCTGTAGAAATTCTCTGGTAGAATTTGGGGGTTACTTAGTTATACTATCATATTATCTGCAAATAGTGATAATTTGACTTCTTCCTTTCTAATTTGTACTAAAAATATTTTATCATGATATAGACCATTTGTTTCTGTGTCTATCAAGGAACAACAAAAAAAGAAAACTTGATAAGAATTATGATTAATGAATCAGCCTTATCTCAGTCAACTTCTTCTGTTCAATACAGAAAACAGAAATCCTTCTTTCTGGCCTTGAATCATTCCTCTGACCAGACAAAGACTCTCTATCTGCTCAAACATGCAATCTTTTTCTGATGTTAATCTGTATTTATTCCCCAGGCTCAAAAACCATCTCTGTGATGAAAAAAAACACAGAAAAGATAGTCACCGATTCTAGTGAGTACTCCTTTCAAAATTTTAGAGAACATATAGATTCCCGTGAACAGATGTTCTATAGATAACTTTACTGATCAAAAACAAAAACAAAAAAAACAGGAAAAAGAACAGCTGCCACCCTCATTTTTCTCAGAATGCAGTGTCACTAAATGTTAGGACATGGAGTAAATCTCAGATGAATACTACTCATTTTCTTAACCATACTATATACTGTATATTATAATCAGCCATTATTTACTGTGGTCTGATAAGAAAGTATGCATTTCTCCAAGCTTATCTTTGTATAAATTCTCCAGAGTCTGTATATATGTACTCATGATTGTTCAAGGGAGGTTAGGAGAATGACAATGGATGGATGTCTCAGCCTTTCCTAGCTCTATTTGAGCTACTTCATCAAGAATCTTTTCAGTCTCAGATGCCTCAAAGGAGACATTTTTCCTCTCCTCTCCTCTCTTCTCCTCTCCTCTGAATAGATTGCCATTACCTTAAAATCATTTTATGCATATTCTGGTTCTACAAATATAAGGTTTGCCCTCCCGGTACCTTGCTTGACTGAGAAAGGCATGTAGAACAGAAATCAGAAAAGGCCACCAAGGAATTTTTGAAATTCATTATCATAGACTTCTTATTGACTGCAAAAAAAACCCTTAAAGCCACAGTAGAAAACTGAAATGTGGAAGCATACAGCTTAGAGTCCCTTACTGCACCCATCTTTCCTGCCTGTTGTATCCTCTTGGGAACCCCAGCTGCCCTGAACCACCTCCTATCCTCAGAAGACCTCCATATTTCAGGATTACTATAGAATTAGTATAAGGTTTCCCAGGGTAGGTCACATTATATATTTATATATGCATATATATTCTATATGCTTAATAATGAAAGAAACTCTTGTGTTAATGTAAATTTCTTCTGGTGGCTCAGCAATTAAAATAAATTAAAACACATACAATTAAAAAAAAAAAAGAAATAGAAGGTACTCTACCCAATTCATTCTATGAAGTCACAATTACTCTGATATCTAAACCACAGAAAACAACAGAGAAAGAGAACTTCAGACCAATTTTCCTTATGAATATGATGCAAAAATACACAATAAAATTCTGGCAAGCTGAATCCAAGAACACATCAAAACGATCATCTGTCATGATCAAGTAGACTTCATCCCAGGGATGTAGGGATGGTTCAATATACAGAAATACATCAACATAATCCACTATATAAACAAACTCAAAGACAAAAACCACATGATCATCTCATTAGATACTGAGAAAACATTTGACGAAATTCAATGCTCCTTCATGATAAAAGTCTTGGAAAGATCAGGAATTCAAGGCCCATATTTAAACATAATAAAAGCAATATACAGAACCCAGTAGCCAACATCAAACTAAATGGAGAGAAGCTAGAAGCAATCCCACTAAAATCAGGGACTAGACAAGGCTGCCCACTTTCTCCTTACCTATTCAATAGTACTTGAAGTCCTAGCCAGAGCAATTTGACAACAAAAAGAGATAAAAGGGATACAAATTGGCAAGAAAGAAGTCAAAATATCACTATTTGAAGATGATATGATAGTATACTTAAGTGACCCCCAAAATTCCACCAGAGAACTCCTAAACCTGATGAACAACTTCAGTGAAGTAGCTGGATATAAAATTAACTCAAACAAATCAGTAGCCTTTCTCTACACAAAGGATAAACAGGCTGAGAAAGAAATTAGGAAAACAATACCCTTCACAACAGTCACAAATAATATAAAATGTCTTGGTGTGACTCTAACTAAGCAAGTGAAAGATCTGTATGATAAGAACTTCAAGTCTGAAGAAAGAAAGCAAAGGAGATCTCAGAAGGTGGAAAGATCTCCCATACTCATGGATTGGCAGGATTAATATAGTAAAATGGCCATCTTGCTGAAAGCAATCTACAGATTCAACGCAATCTCCATCAAAATTCCAACTCAATTCTTCACTGAGATAGAAAGGGCAATTTGCAAATTCATTTGGAATAACAAAAAACCTAGGATAGCAAAAACTATTCTCAACAATACAAAAACTTCTGGTGGAATCACCATCCCTGACCTCATGTTGTACTACAGAGCAGTTGTGATAAAAACTGCATAGTATTGGTACAGGGACAGAGAAGTAGATTAATAGAATAGAATTGAAGACCCAGAAAAGAATTCACACACCTATGGTCACTTGATCTTTGAAAAAGGAGCTAAAATGGTCCAGTGGAAAAAGGACAGCACTTTCAAAAAATGGTGCTGGTTCAACTGGTAGTTCTTATGTAAAAATAATGTGAATTGGTCCATTTGTATATCCTTCTACAAAGCTCAAGTCTAAGTGGTTAAAGGAACTCCAGATAAAACCAGAGACACTGAAACTTATAGAGGAGAAAGTGGAGGAAAGCCTCAAAGATATGGGCACAGGGAAAAAATTCCTGAACAGAACACCAATGGCTTGTGCTGTAATATCAAGAATCAAAAAATGGGACCTCACAAAATTGAAAAGCTTCTGTAAGGCAAAGGACACTGCCAATAAGACCAAAAAACAAACAAGAGATTGGGGAAAGATCTTTACCAATCCTACAATTGATAGAGGGCTAATATCCAATATATACAAAGAACTCAAGAAGTTAGACTCCAGAAAACCAAATAACCCTATTAAAAATGGGGTACAGAACTAAATGAAGAATTTTCAACTGAGGAATACAGAATGACTGAGAATCACCTAAAGAAATGTTCAACATCCTTAGTCATCAGGGAAATGCAAATCAAAACAACCATGAGATTTTACTTCACACCAGTCAGAATGGCTAAGATCAAAAACCCAGGTGACAATAGATACTGGTGAGGATGTGGAGAAAGAGGAACACTCCTCCATTGCTGATGGGATTGCAAGCTGGTACAACCACTCTGGAAGTCAGTTTGGTGGTTCCTCAGAAAATTGAACATAGTAGTACCTGAGGACCCAGCCATACCAGTCCTGGGCATAAAGCCAGAAGATGCTCCAGCATGTAATGACACATGCTCCGCTATCTTCATAGCAGCCTTATTTATAATAGCCAGAAGCTGGAAAGAATCCAGAAGTCCTTCAACAGAGGAATGGATACAGAATACACAATGGAGTACTACTTAGCTATTAAAATTGATGAATTCATGAAATTCTCAGCCCTGTTTACAAACTTTTGGCATTTTTGCTGAGGGACACCCACTCTCCTTGGTCACATGGAAGGATCCAATAACCTCTCAATGGTATTAAGGCCTGTCATCATTAAGGCCATCATTGCAGGCATTTCTGGGGCAACAACAGCTGCCATTGCCTTAACCCAGACAGACACAATGGTGTATATTGTCAGTATAGTAATCTCTATGTCAGGCTAGGGGCTACAGGTACAGGAGATGCTACGTCAATATCTTTATTAAGCCATTTACATGTTACAACAACAGATTGACTTACTGACAGAAGAGTTGACCAATGTTAAGGAAATGTCTCTATTAGCCTGCAATACCCAGTTTCACTCAATTTCCCAAACCCCTTGTCAGATACATAACATCCTTAAAGCTTGACAACAGTTGGTCCAATATCTTGAAGGTACCTGGTTAGACAAATTCCTTAACTATTCTGTGCTGTTAAGGGAGAACATAGCCAACCTCAATGTGGCCAGAGTATTCCTGGATGCCAGGGTTTTGGGGAAAGTATGGGACAATATTAAGAGGCTGTTTGATCCCTCGTGGATATCCACTTATGCTATGATGGGAGAAATTGCTATACTAATAATTATTTTGCTTAAGTGTCTTGTCCAGCATATTTCCAGGCAGAGCTCCATAAATAAGGTGACCCTCCAGGTGCTAATGGCTCTTGAGAAAACCAATCATGACACCCCTAAGGAAGTGATCAAAACCTGGGTAGCGGAGATCCATGAGACCACCATGTAGGATGTTTCTCACCACCCCTTCCAGTGACATGTCTCTGGAATGATGTCTCTTTGAGGAATGGTAGTCAATGATAGGTAAGATCCTGGAAGACAGGACAGCCTAAGACAGGCACAGTTCAGTATACTTTGAATCCTCTAAGGTGGGGTCAACAATGTTGAGGCAGTGGCATCCTGGCTCCCACTTAGGCTGTCAAAATCTAAAAACAAAAGAGCAGAAATGTAGGAGGAACTGCAGGCCTCACTGACAAGATGACCTTTTTGGCATAAACATGGAGACAACTTCCATAGAAAGGCCAAACTGAAGCCTGCCTGAGAGCCCAGAGATTGGTGACACAGACAATGATAGCCAATCAACAGCTGCCACTTGGAGGAAACACTTGCTTAGGACCAATGAGATGTGGATGGAACATATAAAGGGCACTCCCTAAGAATTAATAAATGACCTTGCTGCAGCATTCTCACCTCCTCCCAGAGTCTGAGCTGTTGATTCTATGCCACCTCATCCCCAAATCCCACCTCATTCCAAACCCCCACCTCATCCCCCACCCCCAACTCATCCCCAACTCCCAAGGGTGAGTATGGTTGGGAAGCGGGTGTTACAGGGAGTAAAACAGATATTGTCTTGTCGTATGTTTCTTAAGTGTTGCTATCTCATTCTATGTTTACCTATCAAGACCCTGAGAAGATATCTATGAATAGACTTTCCATTCTGGAATGCATGTCAGACCCTCTGAGTAGAACTTCCAAAGAAGGAGAGTGAACAGTAATTTTGAATGATTTCTGTAACCCCTGTCTGCATATACACAGCAGGACACAGAGGACAATCTAGGAGAATAGAGGACTCCTAGATGAAGAGTTCTCGTGACTAGGGGCCCCTTCCTCTTCGAATCTGGAGTTACAATAATTACTTTTCTTTTTCTGGAGGTTACTGAGCAAACCTTAAGAAATGAAAACCTGCCAGGGGCCTATGAGGCACATGTGTTTTCTCTTGCTTCAGGAACAGAGTTTATATAGTTTGTGTCACCCTTAGAAAATCTCATGGGAATGACAGTTCTCTAATCCCAGAATTTGGGAGACAGAGGCAGGAAGGTCATAAGTTTGAAACTGGTCTGGGCTTTCTTAGCAAGACCTTTCCAATAAAAAAAAAATCTAAAGGGGTTGGGAAAAAAATGAAAAGAGGGAAAACATGTCAGTGAGGATGTGAAGAAATTGGAGCACATTTCCTCTGTTGATGGAGATGTAAAATGGTATAAATGCTATAGAAAACAGAACAGCATATCCTTAAAAAATAAAAATAGAATTACCATATGATCCATCTATTTCTGAGTGTATACCAAGAATAACCAGAATTCAGAGGCTCAAGCTGACACTTGTATTTGCATGCTCATAGCAGAATTATTTATAGTACCCAGAAGGTGGATGGCGTCTACATGTCTTCATCTCAGAGTATTCAAAATTCACAAGTGTCAATAGCCAAATGGTAGAAGTGACACAGTATCCTATTGAGGCTGAGTACCCCTTTATTTCTTTTTTCCCCTCTGATTATTTGTTGTCAATGTGATCAATGACACTGAGTCCTTGACCAGCCAATTAGTGACCCCAAAAATGCTTCTCCTGAAGTATGGGGAGCTGTGGTTACTCCATAGTTCTTCCTTTGATGCATATTTGAGCTGATTCAAAATGCCTTCTTCCTATGTATACATGAGGAGTATAATTACATTCCCAAATGGATGTTCATCTTGTCCCCAGGCTTACTAACTGATTGAAAGAATGCTTCTCATGGACAGTGTCAGCTAATCAAAATCATGAAGAAAGAGCCAACAAAACTGGAGCAATTCATGGAGGATGAGGAGAAGGAAGAGAAGGAGGAGAATGAGGTGGAGAAGAATAGAAGGAGAAGAAAAAGGAGGAAGAGAAAGAGGAGGAGGAGGAAGAGGAGGAGGAGGAGAAATAAAATTTTGAAAGTGCCTAGAAACTCTGAAGAGAGCAAGTTTACTTTTTTCCTGTTACAAAGTCTATTTAGAGATGGCCATCTCTGTGTGTAAACCAGTCTGACTTTGAACTTACAGGGATCCACATGCCTCTGCCTCAAGTGCTGGAATTAAAGGCATGAGCCACTGTGCCTCAAATCAAGCCTGTCAAGATGTTTGCAGTACAGCATCCCTAAACTGCCTCACTGGTTTCTTCCTTTGTAGTTTCCACATCCCTGCCTTGGTACCTGCATTGGAACAAAGAGGGGAAAGAGAACCAACACCTCAATGTGGCTCTTATTGACACTAATGGATCCTGTTCATTTAGACTCTAAATAAAAGCTAGAGGCTATGATGGTCCAAAGAAGAAAAGATCATACATAGTTAGATAAGTGCACATGTATACATGTGTGTGTGTGTGTGTGTGTGTGTGTGTGTGTGTGTGTGTGTGTGTGTGTGTATAAATGGATTTCTAAGTGCAATGTTAAGAGAAGAACATGTATTACTGTTGACTGTTAATGCCACTCAAGAGGCAGGGAAGGATTTCCCTGCTGTGAACTCCCTTTGTAAACGTTGTAAAACCTCAAAGCAGGAAAGTGTCCAGGCCTCCACCTGAAGAACTCCAGTAGCCAGTCTCCTCCTGTGACATCCTTAACTGTCATAAAGGCTTTTCCAGCCTCTATAACTGTCACAAAGGTCATCTCCAGACCTTCAGAAAAGTCCAAGTAGAAGCCACTAATCCCTGAGCTCCTTCAAGCTCAGGACTTAGAATTCTACCAATCCTCACCCAGGAAATCTCCACCCTAGAAAGTTCCCCTAGTCTTTGTCCAGTTCCCTGAAGCTGTCTGCTCCCTCCCAAGAGCCACTCCTGGATTCAGCCATCCATACCCTGGACCCTACAATAAATCTCTTTTATGAGATTTTCTGCCTGGTGTGACTCTCTCATCAGAAGAAGACAGGAAGCAATGAAGATAAGAAGGGAAGAATGAGAAAAGCAGAGCAAGGCTGAGACTACTGAGCTCCTCAGCTCAGCTGGGGATACCCTCCCCTGAGAGCTACAATACCTCTTCTGAGGAGGCTTCCTCAGAGCTATATAGTTCTTGGGCTCCTGTGTCTCAGGATGCCCTTCCACTAGGATACCTTCCCATCTCTGAGCTGTGTGGTTCCTGGACTTTCAAGTCCTAGGACACCTTCCCATCTCAGCAGGAAAGCCAACAAATACAATACAATCATGCATCGCATTACAACATTTAAATCAATGATAGATCACATGTCGGTGCCCATATTATACTTAAACAAAAATATTCCTCTAGTGATGTCATAATCATAGTGACATCACACTGTAAGGTGATGCATTAGTCACCTGTTTATTTAAGGTGCTGCTGGTATGTGTAATTTGTGTTACTGTGCCACCAGCCTCATAATTATATAGTGTATATAATCCTTAACAATTATAATAAATGACTGCTATTGAGTTGTATTTCTTCTACTGTATTTTTTAGTCTTAGAGTATAGTCCTATGAATAGAAAGAAATGTGCTCATTCATCACAGCTTCAGCATTTCTTTCTTGTATGTTTGACATAATCATGTGCTTGGTTCACTCTGGCCTCTAAATGAACAGGATCTACTGTTAATGTAGTCGGTTATGGTGAGTGATTGGCCTAGAAACAGAATTAGAAATGATAAGGGACCACAAAGCACAAAATTAAGGATGGTTATTTCTCTCTTGTCAGGCATGTCCCATTTACCTGAGATCTTGAAGAAGAATTGCTAGATTTCAGAAGCCGTGAAGTCACTGAAGGCAAGGAAACAAAAACAGTTTCAAGAAGAGCCCATATTGTATGTGGAATAACTTCTTGTGACATGAGTTGAAGATCAGGCACTGAGCTACATTAGCACTGAGACTATCGATGACAATGGCAGAGTTTGCTTTCAATGTTGAGAGAAAGGGTGGGCCTGACTTCTGCAATCTGGAGGTTTAAGTATTTCTGGACTCATTATTTATTCTGTGAGACGATGTGAAAACAGCTAAGAATTCTGGGACACTTTAGATAAGTTGCTTGTGAGAGTAAATTGTTTTCCCAAAGAAATCTGTAGCATGCATGAGGTCTCTCCATTATGGAGCAGATGCCTAAAGGGCTAGGTATGCAATGGACTAACTGTCTAGGTGTCTGTGATAGTCACTTGAGTACAAAATTATGTAAGGGTATGCTTCTCAGAACCTCACTCCTGTCACACAACATCTGACTATTGTCTATTGAGCTGCTGTCTGACTTGTCATTATTAGTAAATTCCATGAAACCAAATGGTAGTAAAGTCGAGGCATTCCTTTGGGACTGAAGATACCAGGCAGGAGCCACTAGGGGGTTCCTCCACAGGCCCATGATCTATCAGAGATAGATCTCTATGGGAGGCCTCCTTCATGGAACTAGAGTAAAAGACAGACAGACGGTAATAAAATTGGACCACATTCCATCCAGATTGCTTCTCCTTCTAGTCATCTCTGTTTCTTCTTGGGTTGAGACTAGGATTTGGTTTGTGGTTGCTGGGAAGCCCTCCTGGACTAGGTGAGGAACATCACTTTCAGACCTCCACTGTCTGTCTACTCCAGGGGGAGAGCCTTATTGTGCAGCTTGAGTCTGGCAGCTGGAAGAAGGTTGATCTGTCTATTGTAGTCTCATGTGACTAGAGAATTTGCCTGGGATTCTCTAAAAACAGATCCTAAAATCCAAGATCCATCTCTCTGTCAAGAAAGTGTCACCTGACCCTCTTCAAATTTAAAAGAAAAGTTATATTTCCCATTACCATGGAAATAACATAATTTTTAAAACAAAAGTTATTTTCAATAGCATAACCTTTTCTTTGGACAATACTCATTAATTTCATGAGAATATTTCTAATATATAATATTGAAAATAACATCTTACTCCATCAAGGATGTCACTGATGTTTTATTTTTTTACTTCTAAGGCACTGATTTCTTCTGTTTAAGGGATCTGTCATTGTCTTAGCAGTGGTTTGGTTTTATTTCGTTTTTTCTTTACTTAGCAGAATATTCTCTGCTTTCTCCTTTTTATCTAACTGTCTCTCATAGGTTGCCAAATCTTAATGATTCTGTCTCAAATGTGCATCTTAAATCCTCTCCCCTTTTAATTCTAGATCTCTAATGCATATCAAACACATACGTGTAAGAGGCAAACAATGAAAGCATGTTTTGAAAAGTCTATAGAACAAACTCCATTTGTTCCACAGTAATCTGTCCCAGCCCCAGTCTTGTCCCTAAAAGGCAAAGATACTCCATAAGCCTGAAAATTAATACAAACCTCAATTTGAAGAAGCATGAAGCACAGTTGCTCATTGACTTACACCAAGGTTGAATCCAAGTTAATCCATCGAAGCTTGAAAACATCTTCAGCCAGAGTACATTTAAGACACTTAGGAAGATGAACTTCAGAATATCTGAATTAGCCTATAGTTGGATGAAATCACCTAACACAGAGTAGGTCAGTTTCACAACAAAGTGGTGAATATCTCATGAATATACACAGTTGAATAATTTTTAGACATGGTGGTATGTGAAAATAGAAGACAAAATATCCAAAAATATTGTTGTCATGTACTACTGTACCTGGCTGAGTACCCATCACCTATGATGGAGAATGACGGGGAGCTTCAACTCGTGGCTGCTGCCCAGCATTTCAATAAATTGTCCTATCAGTGGACCTCGAAAAGATCAAAGTACAGTTTTTTTCTCTTTATTAGATATTTTCTTCATTTACATTTCTCATAATATCCAGAAATTTTCCCTTACCCTCCCGTGTCCCCGCCCTGCTCCCCTACCCACCCCCTCCCACGTAATGGCCCTGGCATTCCCCTGTACTGGGGGGATATAGAGTCTGTATGACCAAGGGGCCTCTCCTCCCAATGATGGCCAACTAGGCCATGTTCTTCCATATATGCAGCTAGAGACATGAACGCCGGGGGAACTAGTTAGTTCATGTTATTCTTCCACCTAGAGGGTTGAAGACCCCTTCCGCTCCTTGGCAAAGTACAGTTTTTATTTAAATAAGTACCACTGTTACATGATTGAGCCATTGTAAGTCAGAGATAGTGGCCTGGAATTAGAATTGTACCCCTCTAGAGGTGCCCATTGCACAATACTCAAGTGTCATTCATGTGTGTGTGTGGGGGGGGGGGGGGTTCCAAAAGACTATCAGGAATGGGGAGATAGCTGGGCAGGCAAAGCAGTTGCAGTGTCAGCATGAAAACCAAAATTCAGATCCCCAGAATAATATACAACGTAAGTTAGACATGCTGGCCCCCATGTAATTCTAGCAGAAATGGGATCCTGAAACTATTCAAGTAGCCCAATCAGGGAGTTCTGGGCTTAATTGAGGAAAACAACTAATATCAATTTTAAGACATGACACCCATGTGTACCAAGTGCACCTTTATGCACACATGCACTAACATAACAGCAAATACACATATATGCACAAAGGCTCATTGTTTGTTTGTTTGTTTGTTTGTTTGAGACAGGGTTTCTCTGTGTAGCCTTGGCTGTCCTGGAACTTGTTCTGTAGACCAGGCAAGCCTTGAACTCAGAGGTCTCCTACCTCTGGCTCCAGAGCGCTGGGATTAAAGATGTTACCCACCATACCTAGCACAAATGTGCATCTTATACACATAAACATGTGGAAAACTTTATCAAATATTTCTCTGATAATTCAATTTTTATCTACTTCCTATATCCCCCCTTCCATAGTTTCTATTAGCTGGTATTGGAATCTTCCACTGCAAGCATCCTTTTCTTATTCATATCTTTGAATTCTGTTCTCTTTGAATTCTGTTCTCTTTGCTTCTTTTAACCTTGTCAATTTAAATTGTATTATGAATTTGTATGAGCATGTATTAATTCATTTTATCCTTTTTTAAACATTTTCATCTCTGGGCAATGTTTTCTTTAAAGGAAGTTTAGAGTTCTTATAGTGTTCTTTCTTTCTAGTTTTTAAATTGTTGTGTTTTTTAATTATTGTATGTGTATGGTAGATATGTGTGAGTATGAACACATTCATATGAAAGCCAGAGGACAATCTCCGGGAGTTGCTTTCCTTCTTCATTGATGGATTCCAGGGGTCAAACTCATGATGTCAGATTTTGCCAGCAAGGACTTTTACCCACTAAGCAATTTTGCTAGCCCTTACTCTTTTATGTTGTAAACATTTCTAGAATTGTAGAAAGCTTCAAAATTTAAAGCTTCATTGCTTTGAACCTATTATTAAGAATGAGACAATAAAGGATTAAGGTGAAGTGCCCAGTGATTAGATGGGGCTTGATGACTTCTGCCGTACAACTTATTTAAGTCCAACTTAAGACTTACTAAATTTTGTGTGCATGAGCATGTGTGTTTTTTTTCTCTACAGGAAGGTAATTGAAACTCCCAGAGATGCTCTAACTTCTTCTGTTAGGTTTAAGAATACAAGAAAATGTTATGGAGACACAGAGAGTGTATACAGTGCTTCCTAACTCTTCTCTCATAATCTAGCCGTTACTTCTAACCAGGTGTGACTGTATCCTCCCCAAAGTCAAGAACCCTCAGTGACTACACAAGCAGAACTGGATCCTTCCCACTTTGGTTTAAACTATCTTTTCCTGTCTTATTTACCTCACTATTCATAAACTATCTCACAATAAGAATGGACTGAAAAGTTATCATATGCCAGGATCATACTAAGTCTTCATGAATACAAACATGTAAAACCTATCTTCACACTGGAAACCTCAGTCCTCCATTAAATCTTGTGGAATGAATTGATACATAAATGACAACTATTCCCTCTACATGACATAAGTTTCCCATATCCATGCCTGTCTGCTAAAATTCTACTCATTTATAGTCAACCTCAAGCTACAAATATCTTTGAACTCCATGATGAAATTAGTCATTTCCATCTCCCCCACTCTCTTAGTCACCTTCTTTATGCTGGTATTTAAGTACTGAATCTAGATTACTTTGAATATGCTTATGGGCATGCTGTGTAGGTCTTCTTTACCTGATGGACCATGACAATATTCCATGAACTATATTAAAAAAAAACTTGCATAAAGCAGGAACCCAGTAAAAATGTGCTAAAAGTAAGTTTTCCTGTTACAGAATTCAGGGGAGAAATGTTCAGTAGGTTATATAAGCAAGAATGAATTGTTTTATTCTTTCTCTTGACATTCAAACATTTATTAACCTACTTCAGACAAGGCCATGTGCCATATGCTGCAGTTACAAAGATGAAGAAGGAACAGGCATGTCCTGAAATGGCTCAAAGTCTAGCAAGCAAGGATACATGAGTGCAAACAATTACAAAAGTAGGTGTTTGGCCATTAACTGTACTGGGACCAGGGTAGCAAATACTTAGAATCATGTCTGGGAAAGAAAGAAGGTGCTGTGGCTTGACAGAAAGAGGTGATATCTAGCTAAGACATGGAGGCTGAAGGGAAGGAAGTGTTCCAAGAGAAAATAAAAGAATATAAAGGAAAACTTAATAGATGCTATTTTCATGTTTGCCTTTATTGGAGAAGAAAACTCAGAAATATATTTAAATATTTATTCTTCCAGTATTCAAATATTTACTGTAAAATCTATAGCACCAGGCTAAGTAGATAGTTTTAATATGGGTTGTCTAAAAAGTAGATAAAGGAATAGAACATTTCAAATTAGAAAATGATTTTATGAAAAATTATAAAATAATATAGTCCAGATACAATTTTAATGGCCTCTAAATTCAAAGAAAAGGCTTGGAGAAGAACATATATAGATAACATATCCATTAGTCGGTTTCTCTGGAGCATCAACTATCCCAGAGAACATTTGGCAGGAGCTCCATTGCAATCAGTTCCTGGTTGGATTTTCTGATGAGAGTCAGAAATGCTTTTATTCTAAATTGTTGATTAAAGGAAGATTCACGTGCTTTACATGCCAGATGTGCAGGCGGTGAGGCCAGCTGCCTATGCTGAATGACGAGGGGCCTGATTTATATTCTCTCTCAGAAGCAGGGCCATGTACTTCTCAAAGTGACTGAGAAAGTAGTATGTTGGGGATGAGGGTAGTATTGCATGTGCACAAGTGCATTTAATATATACTTCATGTGCCAGGCACCAATCAAGGCACTGAGTAGCATCAGTTTTGCTTTTCATATTATGTAGATGCCCAGAGAGATAGAAAGTACTTTTTATGCTATACCACTTATTTAGATTTATTTATTTTAGCGGGGATGATGGCAGCCAGTTCTCACCTTGGAACACACTTTCTGTTTAGGGAGGAGTTATTTAAGTAGCCTCTCATGTTTATGTTAAATGTAAGACAAGTTGGTGTTCCATCCTTGAGGAATGCTATGTAACAGTGCCTCCTTTATGTGTGGCCATGTGTTATCTCCTAATTTCTTTGAGTTTCTGGAGCTCAGAAGTGGAAAGGAATGAAACTTTGAATCATGCCAAAAAGCCTCGGGAAGCAGTCATGGAAACCAAATCCCTTCATTTTGAGGTTCATCTTTATTAGAATTTCTTTGAAAAGATGTTTCTCAACTTAAAGGCTCACTCTACAAACCAGGCTTCAAGGACCTAGATGGTAGCAATATTTGATTGAGGTGCTTGATAAATATTTGATAAAGGACTCAGTCCTAATTCCTCAGGGTATGCCCCTGCTCCTCAATTTGCATGTTAAGGTGTAATTATTCCTTTTTAATTAATTTTTCCTTCACTAATCTTCCTAAAATAACTATTGAAAAGCATGAGCAGATGTCAGTCTCTTCATCTATTAACACCCAATTGAAAATTACTCAGACAATGTCCTCAAATAGGAAATAATATCTCTTTTCCTAATATCCAAATAATGTAAAAACTCAATCACCTATTATGTATGCCAAGTAGTTTAATGATCCAAATAAAAGAAATGGAATTTAAAATGATATCTTTCCAAATTCATTATGGGAATAATATCTACTTCCAATAGATCCTATTTCTGATTTTAGTATTAAATATATTTACAATATTCTATGATAAAGTTGTTATTTTGAGATGGCGTGATATATGTAGAAGTATTTAAACTGATGTTTTTAATTTTGAGTTTAACTGATTTTGATTTGAAGTATTTTAAAATAAATAAACCTTCATCGGTTTGATTGTTTGTAGTTTCTATAAACCAAGAGAAAATTAGACAGAATTGATTTTAGATTGTTATTAATGTGACCAACTATGATTTGAAAAAGCATCAGTGTTGTTTCAGTTCCAATCCAATAGACATTCATTATCAACTATGTGCCAATCAATCATCATGATACAAGCAAAAAATATATGATGTAGTACATGGTTTCTGCCTCTAAGAAGTCAATATCCTACCAAGGAGAAGAAACAGGTGACTAAAAGAATGACCACAGCCAGATGGTGGTGGCACATGCCTTTAATACCAGCACTTGGGAGACAGAGGCAGGAAGATTTCTGAGTTTGAGGCCAGCCTGGTCTACAGAGTGAATTCCAGGACAGCCATAGTCCACAATGCAGAGTCAGATCTAAGGGGCTGATCTTTCAGAAGATGAAGGAAATGCCCATCCACTATAATAGATGAGTGAGGGGTATTATTTCCTAAGTATAGATGGTTTCTCTTCAGAACTATAAAGCGATTCATTCCATATCATTCTTAATCCACTTGACCCTTCTACTACTACTATATATGCTGTCATATTTAAGACAACAATATTTGCATTTAAAAAGAGCTTCCAAAAGAAATGGTGACCCTCAGTCTCATCTAGAACATCTGTCTGAATGACTGAGAGAAGCAGTGAAGGATGGACTAAAAAAAAGAAAGAAAAAGAAGAAGATGAAAAAGTACACAACTAACAAGAGGTGTCTTAGGACTCCGACTCAGACATATCTGGTTTCAGGGTCTTTGTTTCTAACCCCTGAGCTCTATTGTCTGTCCAGGCTTGAAGCTTTGTTTTCAGTCAGCTAAGAACAGAGAAAAGATCAGGTTTAGTATTCCCAGCGGTTCAAAGTGAAAACTGGCCCAGCTATTCTTTTTAAAAAGCTAGAATGTGAGCTGAGGATCAGGATCTGCTTTTAAGAAACTAGAGGCTAATTAGTCTATAGATTCCATCATGTTTGGAGACTTTAGAGATATACTGCAAAAGCTAAAGATATCTACATGTCATGTATATTAAATGGTGCTCGAGATTTAGTAAGCACTAGGCACTTTATACTCTATGGTTTCAGGAGCTGTTAAAATAGCTGTAAGTTACACTGAACATACTGATAGCTATAATCCTTAAATCCTGAAAAGAAAGGATGCTAAAGCTTATGAGTGATTTTTAAATAAGAAAACCAATGTCCAGCATAACTGCTTCACTCATACCAGATACAATAATTTTAACAACATAATGAACTTCTCTCTTGTCTTTCTATTTCAAAGATACTGAGAATATTTTTTTCAGTTCTAAGCTGGGTGTTTTACAAACTTTAACTTATTTAACCTTTAAGATATATTGTGCTTTGCAATTGCACTTTACCCATAATTTATGATAGACTGTCAATAATCTGTTAATTTATGATTTGATGATAAAATGAAAACACAAATATCTCAGTAACTGGCCAGAATCCACCAGCCCCTACACGCAGAGGTTGGATTAAATTCAGGCAACATGGCTTTAGGTGTTTGTTCCCAGGCTGTACACTCTATAAAAGGGAGTGGTATAGCTATCCCTGTCCATATAAAAATAAATGAAACAAACAAACAACAGCAACAGAAAACAAGATAGCTTTCAACCCAAAGGAGATAAGGGATGGTTTTATTCTGAATCAGAATGTTAGTGACCATGGCCCAGGAATACAAATTTAGGTTACCACAAGCTCTATGTTTCAATGAGATGATTCTCATGAAGTATTCTGAGTAACAGAACAAACAAAGTCATAGATTAACATAGTTTTCAAATACATTGGTGGGTAGGAAAGTAGATAGGCAGGTGACAGTAAAACAGGAAATTCTCTGCACTAGGCCTCAAATGTTATCTGCTGGCATTCTTAGCTTTTGAGTTTATGGAAGCTAGAGTCTATTCACATATTTTAAAAGTCATTACAATTATGTTAGGTCATATCTATAGATAAGACAATAAAGAAATATTCAAAGCAGGCCAAGATAGACAGAGATAATTAGATTCTGGACGTGAAACATTTCTAAACTCTCTATAAGCACAGAATTTCTAGCCAGTCAAGCGGACTTTGAAGACCGTCCAATGCAAAGTGTGATCTCTTCTGGAAAGTTCAATTCACCAGGCTAATTCCTATGCCTCCTAGAAACCATAAGCTGCTCTCTTTATGGCTCTATATGAAGAGTTTATGACACTTTATAATTTTGAAAATTATAAATTCTTTAAACTTGTAACACTTTGAAGCTCTGTAGCTTCAAATACTTAAAATATCCTTATTAGAATGAGGACCAATGATAAAATCAGGAATCCCAATTCACTCCACCTTGATAAGCTGAAATCAAAGAGCAAGTTAAATTCAAAATAAATAGAAAAAAATCATCATAAGGAATCAATTATATAAGAATGATCAGATAAAAATCAATGCAAATACTGAATATTTGAAAATATGAATGAAATTTGATAATTCCCATCTCCACCTGCACTGATTGGCAAGGTTAAAGACTAGAATTTTCTTCCCTGTTTTTCTCACCAAGATTCAGAAGCCTGCTGTCCCTTAATCACTGCTGGTTTTGATGATTTGTTCAAGACTAATAACATTTGGTGGATCTGGCACTTATTTACTTCCAAACTTTATCAAAACCAGGAAATTAACTTCCACCTGGTTCTCTTGTGATTCCTGCCCTGGAGGAAAACGGCTGCTGAGCTGGCAGGCCATAGTCAGCACCAACAGCCAGCTTGTGCGGAAGTCATCATGAATGTCCAGCCTAGAGATTGACATGACCACATCCCACTGCCTGCTGAATATGGGTGAATTAAAGACTTCAGTGGTTCTGTTGAGCCATTCTAAAAACTTCTGAGCCACAAATTAAATTGGAGGGTTTTAGCAGTAAGTTTAATTTGCTAGGTGGCAATAACAATCAGAAAATTTATAGAGAATTACAGGAGAAATTTTAAATTTTAAATTTCTAATCTCAGGAAAACATGAAAAGACATCACTATACATATTACATGTGTGGAAGGGAAAACAAAGCAATATAATGACAAAAATCATTGAAGTATGTTTGACAATTTATATGGACAAATTACTAAAATGTACACAAGACAAAAAAAATTTCAACAGCTACAAATCTATATAACAAATAAGATAAGTCAAATCTATGTTTGAAAATCTTCCTATTAAGAAAACTCTAGTCTCCAATAGTTCAATGGTAAATTAATCCAATAGTTAGGCAAAATTATACTAATATTAAATAAACTTGGGAAAATAGAGATTAGAAATATCTTCCAAAGTCATAACAGGAAGCAAGGACAAGTAGTAGTACTGAAGAAGAAAGAAGTGTTACACACATCCCAATGAAGTTGCTTGACAAGTTGAAAAACTTGAAAGTGCTCACAAGACACAGAGTTTCAAAAGGAACTCATCTCCTGGAAAGACATTCTCGCTACACACATATCCCCGAGTTAGTCTGGTGTATAGATACACATGCTCTCATTTAGTAGGATTTTATTATAGTACTTTTAAAGATTGAATTCTGACATAGCTAAGCCTTCCGCCAGTGTTCCAATGTCGTAGTATATCCTTGTATTCAGTAGGAATCTAGAGACAGGGAAACTAATTAGGAATTACAAAGAACGGAGCCAGAGTAGCTCAGGGCTGGTCTGCAGAATGTTTACTAGGGACTATAGCCAGTCTTACCCAGGCAAGGAACTACATAAGAGTTAGAAATCTCAAGGCAAGCTTAGCAAAGTTATGCTTAGAATCTTCTACAGCCAGGTATGGCAGACTACATTACTTGTTAGTAGAAAGTTCCTCCACACTATTGCCCAGAATAATAGCTAAGTTACTACCCTACACAGGAATTCACCATTATCTAGGAAGAAGGAAGCTTGTGACCTCAGGAGGAACCAGAGTAGATTCTTAGAACTATAGATAGCTGAGTTACACCCATATACAAGTATTTACAATGGCCTAGGGGAAAGATGGACTATGGCAAGGGCATGAAGCCCTTGCCCCTGGCTTCTAAGTTTAAGCTGACCTTAGCTGGAGCTGTTTTTTATCCCAGTTGTTAACATTGAATTTTATGCCAGTTCTTCCGTGTTTGCATTCCTCTGTTTTGTGTAAGAATCCAGTAACCTCTAGTAACTTCTTTGTATCTTGCGGGTGTGTCACCTAACTTCCCTATTTTCTTCTGTATAAAAAGTCTGATGCTCAATTTCACAAATTACATTCAGATCCACACTCCCTTGTGTCGTGTCTGTTTGTCACCCTACTTTCACTGAACTCCTTGGCCCACTTGCTCCAGAGAACCCGTTCCATGCAGACAGGGGATCTAAAGAGTCTGCGGCAAGGAAGAGGAGGAGGAGTACGTGTGTGTGTGTGTGTGTGTGTGTGTGTGTGTGTGTGTGTGTGTGTAAAGGCTGGTACTAGAAATATGCTACTTCTTTTGGATTTGTTGGCATTGAGGACCTATAGTCCCTGATATTACAACCAATGCTCTCGGTTGTCCACCAGAACTTGGTGGCAAGCTACTCTTTGGTAGCTGAAGATAACACATACTTGAGTCATAGAACATAGTAAAATAAAGCTGCTGGTTATCTGGAAGTTTCAGCACTACTGGTTAGCTTTCATAGTGCTTGAAGATGCTATATACATTACTACAGAAGAAAAGTAGTCATCATCAGTCTTACCTAGCAACAAACCCTATGATCTCCAGTTGTTACTTGCCTGGAAGGATGTTCATACTGGTGGGAGAGAGACAAAAACATCATGGAGGTAATCAATTACTTCCTGATTTGCTTTAAGTTCTACTCCACAAGATGAAACACCTACCTGACGCCATTATCAATCTGAGGATCTATGGCTAAACAGGTCATCAGCTTTAGGGCAGAACCACTAATTTACTCTCCTGAATAGAAATACTATTAAGCTGAGTCCTAATAACTTATTGTACACAGACTAATGTATCTCTCCACTCTCATCAGAGAAGTTTCTATTCTATTTGTAGTAGAGGATGACTATCATAAAGACCTATAACTGTTCAAGGTACATAGAATAAATGACTGAAATGCTCAGCCCTAAATACAGCAGCTATATCACAGCCACTCTGAGAAGAGTAAGAGGAGTGAAAGGTATGGAGGAGCTAGAGCACTGCATGACTTAACGATGATGATGATAGAAGGAAACAATACCTCTTGAATACAGCAGGGCAGCTGCACATATGAACTCATAGCATTTGGGATAACATGCACAGAATCAAAGCAGATAAAATTAGAGCATAAAGAGAGGAGGTGAACATGAAGTATCACTCCTATCTGAGGAGCTATCTGCACTTAATAGCTGCTGAAAGAGGGCATGTTGGTTTTCTCTAACAGTGTACCACTTGGTAAATCCTCCACACTCCAGTAGAAAGCCATATATCCAAGAATTTGGGGGCAGCACAAACTAAGTATAACAGGTTCAATTTTTTTAAACATAGACACAAAGTTGGATAGGTAGGGGGAAATGTGTAGGTCCAGGAAACTGAAATGAAATTGGGTAAATATAATCAAAACACAGTGTATGAAATTTTCATTGAACTAAAAAGATGCTATAAAAAGCCTGACCAACACATTACATTACAAGAAAATAGAACTTCAGATCACCAGTTTCCTGTAAATGTGGGTGCAAATATCATTAACAAAATATTGGAAAGTAGTATCTAGAAGAAGATAATGTGCTTTTTACTTTTTCAGAATTTCTTTTTAATAAATATGTATCCATGTGGTTTACAAAATGTTACAGCATGATTTTGGCTGCCCTTTTTAAAAATTCCTCAGGAGCAGAGTCTGAAGTAAAGTCCATCCAGAGATTTTGGGATGGCCTTGGCTGTCCTCTGAGAGGCTCTGCCAGCACCTGACTAAGATAGATGCAGATATTCACAGCCAACCATTGGACTGAGCCCAGGGACCCCAATGGAAGAGTTAGGGGAAGGACTAAAGGAGCTGAAGGGGATAGCAACCCCATAGGAAGAACAACAATTTCAAATAGCCAGATCCCTCAGAGCTCCCAGGGTCTAAGCCACCAACCAAAGAGCATATATGGGCCAGTCTGTGGCTCCTGCTATGTATGTAGCAGAGGATTGCCTTATCTGGCCTTAGTGAGAGGGAATATGTTTGGACCTAAGGAGGTTTGATGCCCCAGAGAAGAAGAATGAGGTAGGAGTGGGTGGGTAGGTGGGGGAGCACCCTCTTAGAAGCAAAGGGGAGGCAGAATGTGGTGGGCAGAGTTCATAGAGAAGGGACTGAGAAAGAGGACAGCATTCTAAGTGTAAATTAATAAAATAATAAAATAATTTTAAAATATATCATTTATCAAAAAATTAGACATTTAGATCTCTAATAAAAGGTACCTATGCTGAGAATTATAAAACAAACACTGTCAAGGGAAATTAAAAGAGTTAAAGAAATGGAAATGCAGAATATGTTCATGAATTGCAAACACAGACATTATTAAGATATCCATTCTTGGCAAAAAATCTACAGGGTCATTGAAAACACAATCAAAATGTCAGAGTTTGTTTAAAAAGAAAGATAGGCTGATTTTCATGAGAAATTAAAAAGGATTTAGAATAATTAAAACAATCTTGTGGGTGGTAGGTAGTGTTTGAGCCTCTTTCTCTCTCTCTCTCTCTCTCTCTCTCTCTCTCTCTCTCT
>LR749582.1:540665-562788 GCA_902729485.2 Mus minutoides
GAGAGTACCCAAGAGTTGTAGGGGTCTGCAACCCTATAGATGGAACAACAATATGAACTAATCAGAACCCCCAGAGCTCATGTCTCTAGCTGTATATGTATTAGAAGATGGCCTAGTTGGCCATTATTCGGGAAGAAAGGCCCTTGGTCTAGCAATGTTTATAGGCCCCAGTACAGGGGAATGCCAGAGCCAAGTAGCTCGAGAGGGAGGGGAGGGGAGCAGGGTGGGGGGAGGATATAGGGGACTTTTGGATAACACTTGAAATGTAAATGAAGAAACTCTCTAATAATAAAAAAAAAGAAATTCCTATATGCTATTGATCATCATATAGGAATAAAGCTATTGGTCAAAGCTTGGAATAGAATGTTCCTTGCGATGTGCTAGCAGGGCAGTGAGTTTTATTCTCTTTTACTTGTAGGTTATCATGGAATGTGGCATCAAAAAAAGTTGAAGAAAAAGAATAAAATGGAGCTATGAGTCTCTTCTCCATCTCCAGCCCTGTCATTCATGCTTCCTACTACTTGTAACAAATGGCTGTTTCTGAAGAGCCATAACACACCCACCCCCAGTGACACCTGTCTCCTAAAGATGTGTCAGAAGGGAGAAAAGGCAGAATTACTCATATGGTCATAATTTTCTGTGTCCTGCACGGCAGGAGGAACAACTGAGGCCGTAGGCGGGGGAGGGGGGTGGGGGAGGGGGGCGGGGGGTGAAGAACCTCCGTGTATCTTTTTGCACTCTGAGTTAAGATAACATAAAACACCACCAGTGATAAACAAGACTGCATACTACTCTTGTAGGAATATTGGTAGGATTTTCTTGGTACTTATAGATTAGAATCACATGTGTTCCTTCTGTCCTTATAGTTCTTGGATGAACCCAGGGTGGTCTGGTGTTTTGAAAGGACTCCCATCTCAGCAAGTCAGTTCTCTCTCACATCTTCCAGGTTATCTTCTCTTACTGATGTTCTTGTTTTAATTCAACAGACATTTGTTGAGCATTCATTAGCCAGGCTTTGTGTAGTCATTGTTGAATACCAAGAATAAAAAGCTCATTTCACATGCTGGAAGAGACAGACATGCATAGAAAGAAACTGAGCTAAATGAAGAGAATATTTATTGTGTAATTACTACATGCCAGAAACTGTACAGGTTTTTTTCTTTTCAAAATGCCTTAATATGGGAAAGCACAGAGTGCTTGATTCTGTCAGGGAGAGGGGCCTTGCTCTCAAGCCATCTGACATGAACTCAGCCTTGAGAAATGAGTAGAGAGAGTCTGTAGGCAGAAAAAGCACAGATCTTCAGTGCATTCTGGACAGGAGGAAGACAGCTTGAGCAACCGAGCAATGGTGTTAGATGATTTGATGTGTATGGGTCTTTGAGTGGCTCTGGGTGAAAGGAGTCTGAACTGCATTTGGGGTCAGGAGCTCTCCTTTCCAGCTGGAGCCTTTACAGTTGCTGTGGTGTCTTTGTATGCATTGTCTTACTTGATCTGAGCAGCCTGCCATTCCCTTCTCAGCGAGAGCACTAATTACCTGTCAGCTAAAACTAGGAAGGCTTTGGACACACCTAGAAAGGGCTGGAAGGGGATGTTAATCAAAGCCATTCTGAGGAAGTGATTAAAATTCCCAACGTGTTCTACAAGCCTTCTGCTTCTCCTGAAATTTCAATGCAATTATTATCTCATTCTTTGGGAGCAGTCAGCTCTCCAGAGAGGCATCCTGAGAAGCCCTGACATTTCAGAATCAGAGCCGGAGCTCCCAGCTGGCTGAAGGGCCTGACAGCTCCCTCTGAATTTCCAGCAGCGACCTGGCTGCTGCCCTGCGGTAGCCTCTGTTTTGGACCCGGGTTTCCTGCATTTCTCAGCTGGAACTCTTGGCACCACTGTTGTGGCACAAGCCCACAGTGGCTCTGAGTCCCCTAGCTTCAGAAATGAAAGCCAAGGAGGGTAGACTGCTCAGGAACAGATGTTCAGACACAACACTTTCCAAACTTCTATGTGGGTTTTAGACTCCCCCCACCCCCCAGAGGCTTGGTAAGAATGCAGATGGCCACCGGGCGTGGTGGCGCAAGCCTTTAATCCCAGCACTCGGGAGGCAAAGGTAGGTGGATTTCTGAGTTTGGGGCCAGCCTGGTCTATAAAGTGAGTTCCAGGATAGCCAGGGCTATACAGAGAAACCCTGTCTCAAAAAAAAAAAAAGAAAGAAAAGAAGAAAGAAAGAAAGAAAGAAAGAAAGAAAGAAAGAAAGAAAGAAAGAAAGAAAGAAAGAAAGAAAGAAAGAAAGGAAAAAAGAAATGCAGGTGGCCACTTCACAATGTAAATAATCACATTCGGGGACTCCAAAGCCAGCTCCGAGGTGCCCCCCCCCAACACTTTTCTTTTGTGAAGAGGAAACAAGATAGGATTTCATTCTGTAACACAGACTTGCCTGGATTGCATCCTGTTTCCCAGGCTTCCTTAGCACTCAAGACAATCTTCCTGTCTTAGCTGGTATTCTAGAGGTAAGCCTCCATGTCTGGCTGAAAATACACTTAAAAAAAAAAAACAAAAAAGAAAGAAATTCAATATTTTAAGAATAGAAACCACGAATTTGGGTTTTGAAATCTCTGTGATCAGAGGATCCTCTCACAGAGACCTGAGCTCATCAGTTTCTGATGAGACATAAAAGTGAGGTTGAAGGGCCTAGATGAAACTCCATAAAGCCTCTTAAGACACATCAGTAGAGTATGGTGCTACTTTTTCAGCCTTTTTGGAGGCGACACACCCACAAAGGCTCTACTCAATGAAGACCTCTGCCCTACCCTTTGCCAGCTCTGAGAACAATGCAGCCCCAAAGCAGGGCCACCCACCCCCCTCCTGCATGGTTCCAGGGTCACCCCAGTCTCTGCACCAGCCTCTCTAGCCCTGCCTGGAATGCCTGAGTAGAGAAATGTTTGAAAACCACTTTCAGCCTGGCTAATGATGTAGTTCTTCAAAAAGTGTCACCAGGATGAAAAATAGCTCAAAATGGCAAGTCCCCCCTTATTTCACCAGCACAGCCAGTAAGAAGAAGCTCCTGCCAAGCGAGATCAAACTTCTTGGGAATGTTTTGAAAAGCTGATGGAAACAAGGGCCCCCATTGCATCGCTCTGCAGTGCTCCACCGCAGCTTGTGGGAAAGCTCCTTTGGAACAGATCTAGTCAGTCTCAGAGACTCACAGAATTGATGCCTCCTGCTGCACTGTCCTTTCCACTGCAGACTGAGCTACATCCTCTTGTTTCTAAGGCATAGTGGAAAAGGCTAGAGAAATATCCAGGCTTTCCCTAAAATAACTATAGCAGCTTGAAGGTGCTGTCCAAAAAGATGGCTCCAAAGGCATCCTCTGTCCATCCGTGCCAGAAGCCTATGCTGGGCACGTTTAATTTCCTCCATGCATCCCCTGGCCCCTGTGCAGTGGTCCAGGTGTCCTCTGTCTGTGGGAAGCTGCGCCATCTGTCAGGCATCTCTCTCCTGCTCCCCAGCCTTCCCTTTCCCCTACACATCTTGATTTGCAGATGACAGTTCTGCTCTGATGTTTGTTTTGCCTTTGATGGATTTTCAGCTCAAAAACAAGACAAGGGATGCTTTATCCTCCACAGAACCAACAATGCTTTCCTTGGTTCCCCTTTCCAACCTTCCAAGGAAAGATACTTGTAGGTACTCAGAAAGAAAGAAATTAACGAGTAGGTAAGGTCATGTCTTCCTTGCCCTCTGTGATATAGAAAACTATTCGTTCATTTCTCCAAGTATCACCAGGTTGACACTGAGTGGCAGACAAAAATAGACAGGGGATTTATCCTGCAGCTCAAAGCAAACACTGAAGTCGGAGAGGAGGTTATTTTCTTGGAAATAAAACAGCAAATTGAAACATGCAACCATCTTTAATTCCCCAGTCTTCCCCTTTTCCCCAGTCAGTGTCTTCCTGGAATTTAGGTAAGGTCTCAAGAGAGAAAATAAGATACAGAATTCTGAGATGAGAACAGCCGTGGGGACTATAAGTGGGAAGATACACATCCATCTACAGAGCACTCAGCCAAATAAACCAGAGACTCAATACTTGGATCCATTGGCTTGATGAGTCAGCCACCCACAAAAATAAAGTGCGATGCGGCAAGAGCCAGAACGGTGAGGCATCCTCACTCCCTACTCATCTCTCTCACATTCTGTATTCAACTCAACACTAATCTTATAGAGTCTGACGCCCAACAATCTGACACACCCATCTGCTTCTCTCAATCCTGTGGGGTAGAGTTCCTCATACCGTTCCCTTTTGCCTAAGTGAATATAGTAATAGACCCCGTCCATTCTACTTCACACAAGTTCCTTGAAAGGCCTTTCAAGAGTACAGGATTCATGTTATTTCTCTGATAAACACCTGTCAAGCTATAAATATCTCTCCTGTATAGGCCCTGCTTTTCTGTTCAAGGCCATGTATGATCTGCTTTCTATATATTTCTCCAGCTACAACTCTTATGACTCCTTGCCTCAAACAGTGGGCTCTAGAGAACTACCCATCTCTTTTTAAAAATAGACTTTTCATTTATGAGCCACTGTGCATGTTTTAATAATCATCTGACATTTCCAATCACCCTTGAATCCTACTTGAACTTTAAATCTCAACTAAAATTTCACTTCCTCTAAACTGCCTTTTCTAACCCTCAAAGCAATACATCCTGGATTCTCCTCTTTGACCCCAGAAATGTATACATCCTACTTCTGGTTTGTATGGCCCAAGAATGCAGGCACCATGACAACTAGGAAAGTTATCTTACCCTGGCCTTGGGTCAGAGAACAAAGGAGACTCATAGGGGTTATGGTGGCTTGTTTTTGCTTAAGCAACAAGAAATTTATTTTTCCCATACTTCATCAGATCAGAAGCCCAAGATCAAAGGATAAATCTTTATCCTAAATCTTTGTCTTTGAACAGTTTCTCGCCATATTCTTTTGTGCCCTTTCCCCTGTATGTAAGAATCCCTGATGTCTTTCAGTGTATTTAATTTTATATTTTTAAAAAGTTTAATTGACACAATAATTATACATATTCTTAGCATGTGGTATAATACAATTCAGCACAGATTATAGAATGCAGCAGTCAAATCAGAGTAATCAAAATATATCCTATCACTGTAGATATAATTTCTTCAAGTTGGAAATATTAAAAAGTCTCCCTTCTAGCTATTGAATGTACTAGATTATTGTTATTAATAGTTCCCATGATGTGCTCTATATACAAAACTAGAAGTTAATCTTCCCAGCTAAGCTTACTGTTTTTAAGACAGGGTCTCATTATGTATCCTTGGCTAACCTAGAACTCACTATGTAGACCAAGCTAGCCTCAAACTCATAGGGATCCACATATGTCTGTCTTCCAAATGCTGAGGTTAAAGTATATGACATCATACCTTGCATACGTGTGTGTGTGTGTGTGTGTGTGTGTGTGTGTGTCCTATTACCTAACACTTTTCTTTCTATCCCCTTCATATATCAACCTCTTTTAATCCACTACTCTATCTTTTATCTTCTATGATAATCAATTATATTTATTTCCATGTGTGAGTGAGAACCTATGGTATTCTCTACCTGATTCAATAAGGAATTTTTGAAAATAAATCCTTGTGTCCTTCTTCTTTCCATACTTAATGCTTAAAACACTACAAATGTGGTATACTTTCATCTAATAACCATGAAATTATTCTTCTTAGTTCATGAGATTAAGGTGAAAGTAGTATCTATTCCTTCACCTTCCTTTAGTTTCCAAACTGCCTGTCATGGTTCTTTCGTGTTGCATTTTAATAGAAATACCAAATTCCTTAAACTAAACCCAGTCCAATTAATTCAGTCTCCTGAAAGTAATATATAATATCCCCAAACTACAGCATTCTCGTTTACAGAACTTGCTTGGCTGTCAGTCAAGTGCTTTTCTGCTAAATCTTCTCTTGTCTTACACTGTCCTAATCATGACTCAACATTTCACAGTTTTACAGCACATCTGCCAGCAATACTGTGAAATTCCATTAGGACTAAGTCATTTGGGGGCCCTTTCATAGATACCCTACAGGAAATCAAATATATCTATAACAGGAAGATTTTTCATTACATATTGAAAGAATAATTAAGAGATGCACCATATAACTTGGATTTGTTTCTTTCTGTCTAGTGCTGGAGTCCACCACATTTGTCCTAAATGTAAGAGTAATAAAGGCAATAGGTAAAAAGTTGAAGAGCATATAAGATGAAAGGGCTTTAAGGCAAGGGATGAGGCTTATCTAGGCAACAGCAAGATGAGTGAGTCTGTTGTTCCTGTGAGTACCCATGGAAGAAAAGGCATGTCTATTACTGGAGTGGAATATTTCCTACCAGAGAAGCTCATTTAAAGGTTCTCAGTCTCCAAAGATGCCAGTAGAACAGTGACACATGTTTGACTTATTTCAACATTGCCTTGACAGCTACTGAGCGATGGAAAGAACCCTGGGTTTAGAAGTAAAAACAAACTTAAATTGCCTTTTCAAGAAAAGCTATAAATTATTGTTTTGTTGGCTAAACATTTAATGTTTCTCAGCCCCACTTTTATTGCATGTTTATAAAATACTCCCCTGCTTGGTGCAACTGCTAATAGTCACGTGGCAGTGATCAAAGTGCTAAAAAAGGATAACACTTCAGAAGAATTGGAAGAAAATCAGGAATATGAGATTTTAATATTGCTATCTCAGACTGACTAGGTAACTTTCTTAGCCTTTGGCTTCTCATCCCACATGCCACTCTCACCCTGAAGACAAGACAGTGATGAATTGAACATTTGATGGAGTTTGATGCTATGCACATCACACATCTATGTGGTTTCTTATGAAGAAGAGGCATTATAGAGAAATAGTAAGTCTTTCTGAGTAAGTCTTGACTCTATATTCTTCTTTTTTGAAAAATAAAAACAAGTATTTTATTTACATTCTGGTAAAGTCATATTGTCTAGAATATACTTTAGATGCCACTACAGCTCATAAACAGCTTCAGCAAAGTAACTCAAAGAAATCAGTACCCCTCCTTTATACAAATGATCAACTGGCTGAGAATGAAATTAGGGAAACAATACCCTTTAAAATATCTGCAAATAATATAAAATATCTTGGTGTAACTCTAACCAAGCAATGAAATATCTGTATGACAAGAACTCCAAGTCTCTGAAAGAAGAAATTGAAGATTTATTTAATCTGTTAACATATTGCAGAAGTAAAAATAAACAACATGAAATGAGTTTTACTATAATACAATACTTATAAATTTGTTCTAGATTCTTTAAACATATAATCAAAAGCTAATTATTTATTTTTATTTACAAAGAATCCATTAAACATTCACTATCCACTATCCAGTGTTTTATTAAATGTTGGTATAAATGGAAAAGGCTCTATTAGGACTTAATTATATAGTAAGGATAATCCATAAACATGACAACCTAATGTCTTTAAACATAAATCACAACTGAAATTCCACGGCAGCCATAAGTATAAGGAAGAGAACAGCACAGCTTTTATGTAGCAATACCACAGGATTGATATTTGTACTTTCAATACTTAGGTGACACGATACTTTCTTGAAACATGTATGTACATGCTTTGTCAGGACACAAAAGGATATGGAGTTCCGGAGACAGACTTCCCAAGCTACTCTTGGATATCTATGCCAACAAATACACATGTCGTGCATTTTAGCTTTCTTCACCCCTTTCTCTATGAAAGTAGAGTGAAGTATTGTGTCCCATTACTATCCTCAGGTGCTGCCATGTGGCAGGGACAATAGGCACACTCAGGGGAAACCCCACCCACCCACCACCCACCTCGTCTCTGTTTCAGCACCACGGACAGGGTTTGCAGACATTTGACTGTGGTTTGGGATCTAAATCCAAAGCTGTACCTGGTGCTGTCTTCGGCTGTTTACTAGAAGTCATCCATGAAACCTTGGATCTCACTTTGCTGTTATGTGGCACTACTGACCTTAACCTTGAGATGTAGAAACTGTGTGTTTAGTGGTACATAGCAGTATTAGCACTGCCATTCTCATTCTACCACTGCCCATCCTCCTGGGCCTACATGTACTGTTTCAAACCCATCTGTCCACATTGAAAATTGCATTCCAAGCTGTGGTTTATTATTTTATATTCTATTTACAAATCACATTTCCAGGGGCTAATCCACATGATCCTATCATCACTGTAGAACTCAATTCATCCTGGAGGCAGATTAGATACCTGGATTATAACTCAAACTAACTAGGTGAGGGATAATCAGGCCTACAGAAAAAGATGAAGGAGGATGCAGGCTCAGTAAGCATTCGTCCATGAGGAATTTTACGGTAGGTTTTGAGCTATGTGAAGACCGGGATGGGATTCAGTCTGTTTACTATTCTATTTCACGTATTTGATACTTAGTAATCATGCTTAAATTGTCCCTTAAATAAATCAATAGCCTTTCTATCTATCTCTAAGATCTATAGAATTGTATTTTATTTGAATTAACTTGTGGTTTAATGGGTAAAACAGAATCATGAATCTCCAAGTACAAAACCAAATGGTTATGAAACAGAGCAATTCAGTTTGGAAGTGTACAATATATATATATACCCAGAATGGGGGTATAAAGCAAGTAAGAAATCAAGTAAATGGGGAAAACACAAGCTGAAATCAAGCAAATTCCTGTAGGGAACAGAGGAAGCTCTGAGTGAGTGAAGTACTGAATGAATATATGTTATTGAAGTGGACACTGCCAAGGCATTTCACCCATATGGGCCAGTCTCAAGAGGAATGGCAAAACTTTTGCTACAGGTCTAAGTGCAAGTCAAAGATCAATGTGTACTAAAGCTAGTAACTGCAGCTTCCTCCTCCTCCCTTTAATGTTTACAGCCTGCAACTGCCCACATATAGAGACACCCTCTCCTGGTGTGCTATACATAACAAACATGCTGAGGGTCTAGGTTGCAGGGATAACCCACCCCACCTGACTCCGTTTTCTGTATGTGTGTTTATGTGCCTGCCCTTTTCTCATTCCCTTGCCATCCCTAGTCAGGGTTTGAGTACCCGAGTCGTGTGGGTTGTGGTAAATCCCCGTCCTTGTGACCTAGTAAAAGCTAATTAGTCTCTACCATTTTTAAATGGTGGATTACAGAAAATACATCATTCCCTATTCCCTATATTACAAAAAGAACTCATTAACTTCTTGCCCTCCAAACCAATCAAACTAGTAAGTTTTCTCAGGCTGTCATCAATCTATTCCTGCCCTGAGTTAATGTAGATTTTTACCAGCTATAGAAGAGTACTGGGCTCAGCTACCTAATCTTGTCTCAGCTCTGATCCTTGTTCTGATTCTTGAATCTGCTTTCTAGTGTCATCAAGGAACCAAGAGATTTGCATTCTGCTGGCTTTGCCCGTGATTGCTGATCCCTTTTACAATGCAGATGCAGACACCACTGTACTTATCTTGCCTGTCTATCTTCTGTCATTTCCTAGGGGCTCTGGGAACCACATAAACAAGGTCAACCATTTTCTGTTTGTATCTCATGAAATATAACCTCTATATCCCACCTCCATGATTACTTCTACCTGAGGAAGACTCCTCTAATTTCCAAAGCTTCACATGCAGAAAAGCATCCAAAGCCTGTTGAATAAAACCTTGACACTTCCTTTCTCTCCCTTACATGGCTCTCAGCATCCTGCTTCTCTCTATTCTCTCAGGACAGTGGTTTTCAACCGTAGCAGTACATTCAAACTGTATGAGGAGATTATAGAAACATCAGTGCCTGGACTCAACCTAAATGCACTGGATGCACTTTGGATGGTGTTCAGTCTATTATTAAAGTTTCCCAGATAATTCTCATGTGAAGCCATGGCTAACAATTTTAACTGACCTTCTTTTTTATTTTATATTGGTTGTATGGAGTCATGTAGAGGCCATATGACAAGTTGTAAGGGTTAAGAAGTTGGTTCTCTTCTCCTATATTGATCCCAGGAATAAGAATTCAGATCATCAGGCTTGGTGGCAAGCAGTTTTATCTGCTAAATCATCTCTCTGTCTCTTGCTGTCCATATTCATATAGCTTCATTTCTCCCATAGTATTTGACATCAATTCATAAATTCCTTGAAGGCAGAGAGTGACTATAATATTATGAGTCAGTGACTAACTCAGAATTGGTCCTTAATTAGCAATTGTTAGAATAAATTTTACTGGATTGAATTGATTACCACTAGAAAGAAAAACACTTAGGCACTGTTCATTGGCTACAACTAATCACAGACAGACATGAGCAATGTTTCTTTCCTTTCATTCTCATGGAAAATATGAGATTTTGAGGCTTTTATGCCTGTCTTTCTGCTCACATATCCATATTCCTTCCTTATTTTCAAAGGGACAAAAGGCTAATATGATGTGATGAGTACCCGATACAGAATAGAGTATGCCTCCCCATGGAAAAAGTCACTTTATCTTCAAAGCAGATTGTCATAACCGCACCCACAACTTTCCCCTTTTGCTTGCTCCTCCCCTTACTGCACCTGGGTAAATGCAATTTCATAAAACACCATATTGTTTTCTAGTAGATCTTGGGGAGGGGATTGTACCAAATAGTTTTGTTATTGGTTTGGGTTAGTTGGTTGTTTTTGTTTTTGAAAAAAAAAAATCCTTTGGTTTGTACAACAATCTACATTTCCCAGGCATCTTCCTACTCTACACTTCAAGAATTTTGCTTGCATATGAAAAGAGCAACTCCATATTTGACTACAGAAGGGGACAGTTCTTTCATTTAAAAAACAAAATAAAATTCTTCAACTTTGTTCCAGAATCTCAGTGTTTTGTGTATATCTACATGTGCACACATATCCATGCATACACACACACACACACACACACACACACACACACACACACACACCAGTGCTTGAGCACCTTCCCTGACTTTGAGGTGTGAGAAACGTGAAAGAAGTATAGACCTCAGCAGAGTTATTCTGCTACCCACGGGGCATATGAACCGGAGAACAAAGTGGGTGCAATGGAAACCTAAACCACATCCTGCCTGTGACCCAAAGCCGAGCCGAGCAGACATACATCTCGCTCTCCCACCGATTACGTAACTTATCAGTGAGTTTGGGCAGCAACAACTAAGACCTCTTTTTATTTTTATTATCTGATAGCTAGATCTACCTTCTGAACAGAAATGCAAAATTGTAGCAATAAGTCAATTTAAGACTAGAGAAGCCTCAAACATCTTTAGCAAACAAAACAGGATATTTGTTCTTTTGTGATTTTATTTTCCCATCATGCATAAACTTTCTGTTTTCATCTATTTTGTGATATTATTTATGCTGCTCAAATTTAAACTTTATTGCAAATTGTCAAATCGTCCTTAGAATTTTTTATCAACTCCAGAAGGTATACCTCTTTACCACAACATATGCTGTAAGACTGTGTGTCTACTAGTTTCCTTGAGTTACCATAACAAAGCACTAATACTAGATACTTCAGAATAATGAAATTCTATTACCTCATGGTTCTGAAGGCTGGTGTATGAACGACAGCACTGACAGAGCCATGCTGGCACTGAAGGTGCTAGGGAAGAATCACTTTGAGGCCTTCTTGTTTCTGGGAACCTCAAGCATTCCTTAGTTCTGCCACTTTGATGCTGTTCTGCCTGCGCACAATCATGAATCTTCACACCATCTTTGTCCTATGTGTCCCTTTCTGTTTCCATACTCATGATTATGAGAACAGCAGTCACGCTGAACTAGTACTTACCCTGATGACCTCATTTTGATATGATTACCTCTGTAATCTGTAAAATCACAATTTCAAATCCATACACAGTTATGGGAATATATTAGTTCATAAAAAATAGACACTTCATTTCTTTTGTAGTGATATAAAAATGATTAACATATCTTAATTAGTGAACTGAATACTGATCCAAAGTTCTTTCCTTCTATGACCCAGTAAAAGATTCAGGTAAACTGTTTCAAGCACTTCTTACTCTCCTGAGGTGGGACACCTGTGGGTACCCAACACTGCTCGTCCTCTCCACCCTTCCACATACCCCAGGCCAGAGATTTTATTGGGAATATCCTTTCTCTGTTCAATTTTGTTGGCAAAAAGTCTTTTATATTGAATAGAAATTTCCCAAATTATTATCTAAAAAGTCAGGCAGAATTTGTCTTGGGTCATACAGAGGCCCTTCAGACATTACAGAGGTGTAAAAGCAGCTGTGTGTCTAATATGCTCTTTATACCACATCCAGCAGCTTAGATCAGCAAAAAGGGACCCAAGGGAGAGCCTGTACAGAACCCAGCAGAAGAACCACATCCTGTCTTCAAATATATATGACAGTGACCTGAATAGTTAATGTTCCCTTCCTGCTTAATTAAGAATATTAACAAGTATCATGTGTGTATCTTGAACATCTCATGCACTCTGCACTTAGATCTCAATAAAGAGTTCTTAGGTGATTACAGTATCTTATTTAATACTCATAAAAACATCTTAGAAATTCTCTGCCCCAATACAGGGGAACGCCAGGGCCAAGAAGTGGGAGTGGGTGGGCAGGAGAACAGGGCGGTGGGAGGGGGGAGGAAACTTTCTGGATAGCATTTGAAATGTAAATTAAGAAAATATCTAATAAAAATATTGAAAAAAAAAAGAAATTCTCTTACAGGTAAGAAGAATAAAATATAATTCTAAAACATAGACTTAGCCAAAGGTCTGTTGGTAGGATATCCCAAGCTAAGTGCATGTTTTAGAATTTTATGCCAACTCTACTTTGTGATAATTTATCAAAGTCATGACTTAAAACCTTCATTCAGATGATTAGTTTATTCTAGCACAAGCAGCATACCCAACCCTGTCACACCTTTGCTTATGTCCATGACATACTAATAAAAAATTCAATTAAGACTCTGCTCCAAATGAAAATTTATCTTTCAGATAAATCTGGTACATTGTCTAATTTGATGACTCAGCCTCTGGGAGCTGAATATAGTAGGGCCACCTTGCAGGGACACAAGCATTTCTGGTCTGTGTACTGCTAGCCATGTGTTCTGTTTTCATTCTTAACTCTATGAGTTGGCATCATGTAAACATGTAATTTCTTCAAGTGTAGGTATGAGATATGAATTATATATAATTATAATCATTTTGTTTTTTAAAATACAGTGATTACTATATTAAATTCCTTCCAAATAGAAATTAATTCAAACTTTATAACACCCCTATGAAATAGGTGCCATTACTACCCTTATTCAAATAATGAGAAAATTGAGAATGTCGCCACTCTACTTGGTAGCATGAACCTTGGATAGCAGGGCCTAAAAACAGAACAGATTAAAGTCTCATGCAATAGCCACCTTTATTCAAAGCATCAGACAATTTATACTCTGAAAGTTAAGAAGAATCAACTTAGTAAGTTGTACAACCACAAGGACAAGCTTCATGTGGCAAAAACGGGTTTTTCCAAAGAGGCATATAAATTAGTAACAATAACCAGCTATAATAAACAATTAAGTATGCTCACTCCTATCTACTACACCTGGGAGGGGCTCAAAAGCATATTCCAAGAATTGCCCATGTTATGAAAAAACAAAGATCACAATACTCTTGTCTTGTTCACTTGTTTTTTCACAAAGTCTCAGACAGCTTCACTCATGTATGTGTCGCAACAATTGGAGAGTCAAATGACAGTTTACTAAATTATAGTATATCAGGATAACATTTACCAGTTTTAAAAGAAATAGATACATTTACGTACTAACACAGAAAGATGCACAAGTTATTGTGATTAGAGAAGAGCAGATTAAATAACAAAAAGAACAATTGACAGTGTGTGAGCATTGGTGTGTTATTGGAAACTCTTCCTGTGGGTACATGGATAAATGTCTACTCACCCTAGATAGGGAACCAATGACAGACCAAAGTGAGGATCCAGGAACCACTAAGTATTACTGGGATAGGTCCAAGAATATGTGTGAGGAGTTACTTGTAGGAGCAGAAATAACAACAGCTGCTTCACCAAAAGGACACCCTCGCTTAGGTGACAGCATGTGAAAGCTGAGAACCTAGAGCCAACTGCACAGCCTTCAGGTGGTTCAAGAGACTGCCAAGTATCCTTTCCATGTATCTCAGTTGGGCTAAGCCTCTTTCAGACAGCCCAGCTGCTCTCTGCTCCTTCTAGGCAGCTTGGTTGGTCAGCAAGTGTCTCATAGCAGTCCCAACTGTTACCTACATGTTGCAGGGAAGGGGCCTAACGAATCTAGTCAGTGTAAGTGACTTTCTGAAGCTATTGCATTGCTCGCTTCCTGAGTTTAATGCCAGGGAGAACATTTCACCTCCCGTTTAGCATCCTGTGTCTTGACAAGCTTTCCTGGGTCTTGGAAGAAGTATTCAAAACATGGGGAAATTTTCTAAAAAAACAAAAACAAAAACAAAACAAAACAAAACACAGGCAGAACATTGTAATAGTTGACTTTTATTATCTACTTGATTGGGTTTGGAATCAACTAAATGATGAGCCTCTACATACGTGTCTGTGCAAGTGTTTCCAGAGAAGTTTAAATGAGGATTGTAGACCTAACCTGACCTGTAGACCCATGCGACTGTGTTCCCAAACTGAATAAAAAAGTAAAACAGAAAATGTAAGTGCCTGAATCCACCTTCTGTCTCCTCAGTCCAGATGAACTGTAACCATCCCTATCACTTTCCTGCCACAGTAGACTGTGAGCTGAAGGAAATCTTTCCTCCCTGAAGTTGCTTCTTGTCAAATACTTCATTACAGCAATGAGAAGAGTAACTAATAGAAATATATATACTAACAGTAGGAGAGTAGGAATTTTTTAAAGGCAGTTCTGCAACTTTATTTGACATTGAGCAGGTTAGTTCTCATCCACATTGACCTGTAGGTTTTTTAATGTGGTAACAGGCACGTAAGTTACCAGTGTGTGAAGCTTGTTTGGGGAATCCTCATCCTCGTTTTCTGGACAAGTGTACTCCGATGCGATATGGAATGTCCCTTATTCCCTTGGCCCAGACGGCTTTATTGAGCCTGGTGTCAATGTGCACATCTGGTGTTCCCATCTCCTTCATGGCAAACTTCCGAATTTCTTTGAGTGCCCGAGGAGCACGCTTCTTGAAGCCCACTCCATGGATGCGCTTCTGAATGTTGATGGTGTATTCTCGGCTCACCACCTCATTGATGGCAGAAGGGCCCTTCTTCTTCTTCTCACCATCCTTTGCGGGAGACATTCTACGGGGTCCAAGTTGGAAAGAAAGGGCGTGAGTCAAGAGTAGGAATTTTTTGCAGGAAACATCTTACTTTTATGTTCAATACATTTCTGGAATTTAACATTTTTCTTTTCATTAGTGTAATAGACACACAACTAGTAAATATCACGGTGATATCAAAAACCTGAATTCTTTTTTTAAATTAATTTTATTTTTACTTATTCACATTACATCCTGCTCACTGCCCCTCTCCCAGTCACCCCCTCCCATAATCCTTCACTACCCCCCTTTCTCCTCTGACCAGGTGGGGGGACCCTGGGCACCCTCCCTCCACTGGCATTTCAAGTCTCTGTGAGGCTAGGCACTTCCTCTCCCACTGAGGCCAGACAAGGCAGCCCAGCTATCCCACATGGAGAAAACAGCTTTTGAGATAACCCCACCCCCACCCCGTTTTCAGTTGTTCAGGACCCACATCAAGGTCAAGCTGCACACATACTACATATGAGCAGGGAGGCCTTGGTCCAGTCTGTGTATATTCCCTGTAAAACCCAAATTCTTCATCAAAATGCTGAGTTGGTACATGCCATTAAATCATAGCATTAGCTGCCTTTAATTTTCTGAGTTCAGTCTCTTCCTTCCCCACAGAAGAAGTCATAAATTAATGACTTTGCATGATGACTGATCTAGGACAAGCAGGCTCAGGCAGAAGGTGACATGCTTATCCAGAAGTGTGCAATGTCTGGGTTCAAAGGGCGGTCATAACCAGGACACTAGATCTGCTCTAAAGACTGTAAGCTTCACAGTCTTCATTCTCTTCCAAATACAGGGAGCAATTTTCAGGGGAAAGAAGATTAGTGAAAGCAGGCCACGGTTCTTTTGGGTCACTTAACATAACAATTCTGCCTCAAGGAAGAGGATTCCCTCTTCCTTGTATAAATGCCACTGAAAAATGCATAGGTCAAGTTTCCATCTGCATTGAGTCTCCCCCCAGGCCCTCTGTGGGTAAAAATAGGTGCTATCTACTTCCTTCCTAGGAGGAGGGGCCTGCACTCAGTACACACAGATGCATCAGTGGTCTACCCAGGAGAACAGCTCTCTCATAATCCTCCATAATAATTCCAAGGAACTCAAAAAGTCCTCAAGTTGGCTGAAGCTGCTCTTTGCATTGTGTAGGGGAGAATTCAGAGCCAACTCTGACCTGCAATGGTCCCCATCTACTTTAATTAGCAACTACTACAGCAGCTTTGAGCAACTGCAACCGTAACCATTTTGTTACAAGCCAGCCTAGGGATCTTTTCTCATTTTCAAGACGGGAATTACACAGGCATGCACACATGTGTACATATGTACAAGCCAAAAGTTATACCAAATGAATGAAGCTATATTGACTCTAACACAAGGTAGGTAGTCAATAGGGCAGGTCTCAGAGTGGCTCCTCAAGAAAGTAAGGGGTGAAATTTGCACAGGAGGCTTGTTTAGAAAGCCTAGCAGCTGTGATGCCTGGTTCAGGACTTTTGTGTGAGCTCTCTGAGATTCAGTTTCAGGTATACATGCTGGATACCCTTGCAACCAGGTCACATAAAATGGTAAAGTTAGTCATCACTCTAGGAAGGCCAACTGACAACCAGAGCTGGGCATTCTGTGTCCCACAATTGGACAGAATTGCTTTCCGAACTTTGAAGAAACCAGGTAGGATAAGCATGCTAGCTTAGGATATTCATCCGGCAAAATCCTGCTTTTCACTAAAGACAGAAAATGTGGTTGGAAAACTTGACCTTTTCTATTCTGCCTCGTCATGGACTAAAGTACTGAAAATATTTGTTATTTGGCTCTTTAAAAATGTGTGTGTGTGTGTGTGTGTGTGTGTATGTGTGTGTGTGTGTGTATGTACATGCATGTTCTCACATACATGTGCATGTGAACTCCTGGCTTAAAAGTTCCTTAGAAATGTAGAACTGAGGTCTCTCTCTTGTCCCTGAGAAACTTAGAAACAGCTTGATATTTGAAAAGCAGTGATATTTGAAAAGTTCTGGAGGTTCCTAGGCCTTTTCTACCTCTACACATCCTTAGGAGGCACTGAGCCTAAAATGGAGGATGTTCTAAGACATTAGGACCCTTGCGGTACCCTAGAGCCAAAAGGAAGGAAAATGAATTTGTCACTAAACACCTGGGGAGCAGAACTAATCAAAGTCTTCCAGGACTTCAAGGGTAGGACTCAACTTTTAAGAATTCTTCAGATCGTCAAACTCCCAAGGAGATGTAGGCAGTGAAAAACTTGCAGTGTATTGCCCCCACAGTTCATGGTTTTCCATCATGCCTTAGGACAAGGTTACATACAGGTCACCTTCCAGAAGATGATAGATGCTCTTGAGATGCGTCAAGGAGTGTCCAAGGTGAAAGTTACAAACATGTTTCCACTTTGTAGGACAAGGGAAAGAGAGTTATAAGTGGGACCAGGCAAAGACCAGGTGTGCCCAGGGAAGAAACGCACCTCTCCTGCCTTCACTAGCACCTCTTGCATGCTATCACTGACTTTTCAGACATGACATGGCCAAATCCTCACATGAACGAGAAAGGAAAGAGGCTCAAGTGTCCAGGGCTCGCATGAGATGGCTTTCTCAAGCGAGCCCTACCTTAGTAGCCACACTAACACTGCCCACTTGAGATTGGACATTCTTTGTCCTGCACAGAAGCTCTGAGGAGTAAAATGGAACCTTTAACTAAGGCAGGTTTCTTTCTCAGAAACAATCAAGTAGAGTTTGAAAACCCAGGAATTATGTGGTCAATTAAGACGGGGGAGTTCTCTACATTTTCTTCTCCCCAGACTCCTGCCTCCAAGACAGGATGAATACTAACTCCTACCACTCACAATCTCTCTCCTACAGTCTCCATGTATCTACCTTGGGCCTGGCTCTTCTCTGGGGAAGACATGTTTTTTACCTTGTCACATTTCCTCCCCACCTCCAGCAATGCCTATGGTCAGTCCCCTGTTTCATCAGGCCTTAGAGGCCCTTCCACTGGAGACAGATCTCACTCTCAAAAGAACAGAGAGGCCTGCAAAAAAAAGCTACTTTGGGGTCTTCGATAAAATGGTACCTCTACTTTCATTTCTATTTCCAAATCTGGTCTTTGAAATCCACCTTGTTCTGTATATCTTTTTCCTCTTGTGACATTTTCTGGCGCTGGCCCAATCCAAGGGAGTATAAGAGATAGCAGGATTCTTTTCCCAAGGCCCTGGATAGATGTCCTTTAATAATGTGGAGAAGCACACAGAGCTAACATGAGTTCATTACAGAAATGGCTATTCCTTTTTTTTTTCTTCAGACACTGATATCCACAGCCTCCTCGTGGCCAAGGTCTCTGTCACCTAATGCTCATTTTGTGAGTTTAAAGCAGGGTACTTAATTTGCCCCTACTCTTCTGTGTCCTCTGACTAATTTCTTAACTGTAGAAAATTGCGCTTTTGGTCAGCTTTTATGTGGGCTCAGCTATGAGGTCTTTGCAAATTACTTGCAATAAATGTTCCTGTGCAGGCATTTTGCTTTCACTCTACCATTTTTCAGCCTTCTGTCTCTTTCTGAGTAATTATTGAGTCCCATGTTCCCGAGCTAACTCTTCTCCCATGGTGTTCTCCTTGCCCCTATACACCCTGTATGTCTTCCTCTAATTACTGGGATAGGACCTAAAGGACTAGCTGTGGACATGCCTATCTAATAACATAGCCTGACAAATACTCTGATCCCAATGGGAAGTTACTAGGAAGCTGAACCAGGAGAGAACAGTCTAGTCTCCTTCCCCTAGTTTCAAGCATCTCTTATATTTAATTTATAAAAAAACAAAGACACCTGAGTTAACAAGCTGGATTTGTACCTATTCGTTGTTTAGTCACAGGAATATTAAATTATCCTCTTCAAATATTTTCCATAGATGGTGGGATGGAAGAATAGTATCTCTTATAATATGCTACAGAATCCGATTTATAGTAAATCACTAAGGAAAGGAGTCATCTTTGGAGAACCCTTCTTCTGAGTTTAGTCTCCCTAAAGACTAGGATCCTTGGATCTATTTACTCTATGATACTCAACTTCCATTTTCAGCTTGACTCCCAGGTTAGGTTAGAAAGTAAAGATCAAAGTAAGTTTGAGGAGTAGCGAGTAATGGGCAAGCAATAATGCTAAGAGCAATCACTCACTGAAGGCTGTAATTCATCCTCCTAGCAGCTCCATCAGCTAGAATGCTGCTGATGGGGAGGTTCTGTCAACTGAGCAAGTTGCTCCAAATTACATGGCAGAGTTTGATTTGAACACAGCTTTGATCACAGCTTTGAACACAGCCTATCTATAAAGCCCACATCTATTATTATTATTATTATTATCATTATTATTATTATTATTATTATATCCTAATTCAGCCTAAGAATATGAGATCAGTCCATTACAGTGAGGCTTGGAAGGGGACAGGGTGAGCATGAAAGACAAAATATAAGATGGGAAAGGACAGGAGACTCTGGAAGAAGAAAGAGTACAAGGAAGTGAGGACCTCAGAGCCACAGAGAGGCAGGAAGGGCTTACACAACTGCATACCCTTAGCAGAAGGTTCACATTCACATCCAGGCTCTTCAGCCTGGCTACTAGCAGTGTTTCCCATAGCTGCTAAAATATGGTGGTCCAGGGAATACTGGACAATACTGGGAAACTAAATGTACAGACATAAACTAGATGGGTGAGTCTCTTTGTGCTCTCTTATAAACAGGTAGAAAAAAAAACAGAAGCAAACCATTTTTTACTGGATGAGGAAGAAATATAGAGGGCTAACTCAATCAGAAATGTTAATCAGTGAGAGGAAAGGCTCAGATGTGAAGACTTCCCACTTACCTTTGCCTGTCTCTTAAGAGATGTTCTAGATAGTTCTGTACTGGAGGCGGTCCCTCTCATTTTCTGCTTAGAAACACTTCTGGCAGTCCAGAAGTCTGCCAGGCTGAGGCCAAGAGAGGAAGAAAATAATAGTCAGCTATCTACACTAAGTCTAGACCAGTGGTTCTCAACCTTCCTAATGCTTTGAGCCTTTAATACAGTGCCTCATGTGGTGGTGACCCCCAACCATAATATTATTTCAATGCGACTTCATACCTATGCAGGATATCTGATATTGACCCTTGTGAAAGGTTTGTTAATCTCCCAAAAGAAGTCAACCCACAAGTTGAGAAACACTGCCCTAGACCAAGAAATTCATGGAGACCACATCCTGATGGTTAATGGGTCAAAGGGGGGAGGGACTTTTAAAGTATGTAATAGACACATACACGATAGGCCCCAGGACAAAGGCTTGCTATCATCATTGATATCAACTTCAATCGCAGTCTCACCTTCTAGAGTTCCTCTGAGATACTTAGGACTCTTCTCCTGGAGGCAGCCCCACGACCATTTCTTATCTTCTATTTGTTTGTTTTGGATATGATCTATTATGGTAAAATGGAGGGTGATCAAGTAAGTAGATCTTTCTGTACTTTAAAGCAGTAAATGTAAGTGGATGAAGGAAGCTGGGCTGCAGTTCAGTAGTAGAGTGCTTGCATGACATACATAGCAACATAGGTTCAATTCCAGGTACTGCCAGAAAAAGAAAAAAAAAAAAACATGAGAAAGAGCTGAGATGTGGTAGAGAGAGATGCGGGAAGAGAAGAAGGGAGAAAGAGCAGTATCCTGCCAAGACCACTTCAGAGCATAGACATGTGACTTACATCATGTAATCCCAAGTAGCCTTGTAGGCAGTGAGGGCTTGGTTCTCAGGGTCTCAGCATATGACTCTAGTCTTGGTTTCAGAATTAACTGGCTAAATACTATAGGGTAGCTTTCCACTCAAACATCTTTCAGGTTCAATGCTATCCCCATTGCACCTATTTACCCAGAGCCCAGGTATCTCTCAATGTACCTTGTTCTCTTGGCCAATCTAGTTTTGACCCTGGAAAATCAGAGGCTAATAATAACTCAGCCCTCTGCCTCCTCATCTCCCCATCCATTTCCTGCAGTCACATTTCCACAAGTGAACAGACAAAAGATGGCTGAATCTTGGAGGATAGAGAGTATATATATTTGTGAGCTCCTTTTGTGGTACCAAAGAGAACATTTGAGCCAACACAGAACTAATTGTCTAGTGTCTGAGATGTTATTTGCCTTAAGAGTAAAAAGGAAAGGGGGAAGCAAATGCTGGCTGAGAGACATAACTCCTCTGAGATGCTCTCAAACATATTTATATAAAGATCTACTATGTTGAGGCTTTGTCTCCATTCCATGTCAGAGAAAGACTTTCTGAGATGAAAACAGGTGCTGTCAGTGATGCCCGAGAAGCACCACTAGCACTGTCAGTCCAGAGGTAGCACAGCAGCCAAATAAAGTACTTACAGAGAATTACTTGGGGATCGAAAGAAACCAAAGTGAAAGCAGCCATTTCTCTTTTCTCTCCCCATTTCTTCACCCTATGCAAGCTTTCCATGACCATGACTGAGTACTGAAAGAGAGGTCAAGATGAAAGAGACGGAGGAGGTATCTAGAGAGTAACCGTGGGAAGGATTGGGAGAATTGTATGAAGTTCAACCTTGTTAAGGATCTGGGCTTTGAAATAAAGTGGTGCAGGTTCAGATAAATCCTCGTTATGCCACTTTTAAATGACGTGATGTTGGGGACGTTATCTTACCCTAGCAAGCTTTCATTTCCTCACTGGTAAAATGATTAGCCACTTTATAAAGTTAGCTGGCACTATGCCAGCAGTGAGTATGTAGTGCTATTATCTAAAATGTTAAGCTTGCTCTAATTTCCATACCCTAAATAAATCATGCAACCATAGCGCATTTAAGAATGTCCTGGGC
>LR749582.1:562888-588443 GCA_902729485.2 Mus minutoides
ATCGCCAGGGTTGATTCGGCTGATCTGGCTGGCTAGGCGGGTGTCCCCTTCCTCCCTCACCGCTCCACGTGCGTCCCTCCCGAAGCTGCGCGCTCGGTCGAAGAGGACGACCTTCCCCGAATAGAGGAGGACCGGTCTTCGGTCAAGGGTATACGAGTAGCTGCGCTCCCCTGCTAGAACCTCCAAACAAGCTCTCAAGAATGTCCTGGGCTGACTGCGATATATCTTCTGTGCTTGCTAGTTTTAGAACTGACAGAAGACTCTATGAAGGCTATAGGAGAAGAAACATGTCAACGATCCAGCGCAGTTCCTGCAAGCTATAGTATGGATCTGCCAAGTAAGATGGGCTTACTGATTCAAAAAAAAAAAGAGAGATGACCATTATGGGAGAAACCAATTGCTTTCTGATTGGACTTCAGCCTGCTCCACCGTCAGGAGGTGCTTAGCACTATAAACCTGGTCAAAACCCCATGGCTGAGGAGGTCATTGGCCCCAGGGGAGGAGCTGCTATTACTTTACTAAACGGTCATGCTGTCAAACAGCTTTTTAAATGTTCATGTTTTTATACACAGATTTGTGCTGGTCAGAGAAGTTTCTTTTTGCAGTGGAAACTGGTTAATGTTGAAACTCGCATAAGTGATGAGTCTAAGTGCTAAGAATAAGTGACTATTGAATATTTAGCCCTAAGTGAGAGACATCTATACCAACACACACTTGCACACATGCACGCACGTGCGCGCACACACACACACACACATACACATGCCACACATGCCTCAGTTTAAGGAATAACAAAGAAGAAGAAGAAGAGGGAAGAATATAAGATCAGGAGGATGTAGATGAGTACCGTGAAAGGTCTTCAGGGCATGACATGGCTGTTGTACTCATGGACTTTGTAACTGTGGTTATCTGCACAAGATCTCCTTAAGATCAAGCCAGGCAAAAGCCTGGCATAGATATCATAGTTCACAAGGCTTCAACCCCATTTGAGATGCTATTGGCAGTTTGATGACTCCTGGGGAAGGTAAAGTCATCTTTCTTTGGGTATGGCAATTGATAAGTTGCCCATGTTCCGACAGATAGTCCCATACTCATGCACATACAGACTGATTCTATTCAGTGTGTTAATTTCATTTTTTAAAAGAAGAAATGAAGTTTAGAGAGGGGTGTATTGGGGGAACAGGGAAACTGGATAAGGAAAGTAGGGGTATATATAATAAAATAGATTGTTTACATGTTACATAGAATTCTCAAAGAATAAACAAAAATACTATATTTTTTAAAAAAGAAAGTTTTGAAAGGGCCTTGATAAATTGCAGAGAAGCTAGACCAGGTGTGACAACCTTATGAACCAATATTTCAGAATTCCCTGTTTGTTCAGGTACCAATTCTGCAGTTACCACTGGAGCCCTAAGGAAGCAAGAACAGACTTTCTCTCCTAAGGTGAGAAATGAGTCCTGACTTGGAGCAAGCATTTGGTGTCTGGAAGACATGAAGAAGTGGGTCCTAGGCTCTCAGCCTCTGTGAGAGGAGTGCTGAGCTGTTTCTGAGAAGAGACAGAGAGCACTGAGTCTGTCTTCTCTCCTCCTCCTCTTCTTCTTCCTCCTCCTCCTCCTCCTCCCTTTTCTTCTTCAAAACTTGGTCTGAGTTGAAACTTAAGATCACATTTTACCACCCTAGGCCACAGGCGTGCACACTTCTCACTTTTTGTTTGCTTTGTGAAATTTTCTTCTAAATAAAGACAGCTGAAGGTGGCAAATTGAGAATGTCTTTGGATGCACAGTGCATTGGGCACTGAAGCATGTCCTGAAGACCTTAGTATGTGCACAGCCTGAGTCCAAAGGAAAGTAGACTGAGAGGCACACATCAGAGATACTATTCTGCAGAGGAGAAAAAGTAAGGTGACCCTGGAGGAAGATGGGGACTCAGCTATCTCCCTCCCCACCCTGCTCATTCTTTTTCCTCTCCTAACCTAATGTATTCTCCTTTTCCTTATGCTTCTTATCCAAGTTCCTAACCAGTTGCTTTGATGTTCCCTTCTAAATATGTTTCAAAGCTCATTAAGCAGCAGAGCATGCTCCCTACACACTGAGCGAGCATTCGGCTGACATTTCTCAGTGCCTTCAGTGCTCTCTGAAGTCCTCCATCCTCCTCACCCTGGAGCCCAGACAACAGGCATCTGCCTACAGCAAACACAGACTTGGCTCTGCAGCCTCAGCCCCAAAGGGGTGCCTGTGAGGCAGAAGAAAGGAGAAACTGCCTGCTAGATTCCCTTTGGGGTTGCTACCTCGTTAGTGAACACTGTGGGCAGGCAAGAGAAATGGGAGCTGAAAAGAAAATCATAATAGCAAAAAAAAAAAAAAAAAGAAAGAAATCAGCTTGTTTTTACATCACCGTTTATATATAGCCCCCTCTGCTTCTCACATCTCTTGTCTATTGTGTTTTCATTTCTGTATTAGTTTCCTACAGCTGCCATAACAACGTACTACTACAAATGCCATGGCTTAAGGCAGCAGAAATTATTCCTTTCATGGTTCCAAAAGCTGGAAGCTTAACACCAAGCTGCCACCTGGGCCATGCTTTCCCTGAGATCTTCAGGAAAAGCCTGTACTTCTTTTTGATTTCTAGAGGCTTCTAGGAGCCAACAGAATTCCTTGTCATAAGTCTACAACATTCTATTCTGGTATTGCATGGCCTTTTCGCCTCTACATAAACCCTTGTATCCTTTCCTCTTCTAGTCATCAGTCCTTGGGTTTGGAGCTCACTGGCTCAGGATAATTATCTTAACTAATCTCTATCTTTACATACTCCATTACTAGCTGAGGTTGTATTCTGATGTTGGAGTGGACATTGATCTATGGGAACATCATTCAGCTCATCATAGTACCATTTTGAGTAGGCTCGTCCCCTAGGTAGGCCCTCTTAACCATATACTCAGCTGTGTATCCCCCACTTTTTCTGTAACTTCTCATCTTTCCCAATCCTATTCAAATGTCCTTAATCAGTATCTTTCGTATCTATACGCAGTCTATTTTGTATTTATCAATATTTATTTTAAGTTATGTTCTCCCCAAATTGGGCCTTAACATGAACATTTAACTACAAGTCCTTACTTGGAAGGCATCCTTCAAAGCACCAGGAGTGGGGAATGAGGAAAGTCAGGGAGTCGACATTGTTATACTGTGGGAGTAGGTTCAGTTTCACTGGGAATGTCTGGAAGACTACGTAGAACACATTCAGAGCTGTTCTGTATACAAGGCCAGGAAGTTGAGGTATTCATCTCCCAACTCCCATCTGTCACTAGCTAACTGGACTTCTCCTCAGGAGCACCAACTCCACTCACCTCAGACTTGCACTTTGGACAGGCTGAGCAGTGGCCTGTAACACGGAAACCCAAAAGGCCAAGGAAATCACCAGTAATGCAAGCAAGCAACTGAGACCTGCTCAGGGTCAAAGGAAGCTGATGGAACATGCAGAGGCCAGCATGACAAACTCCTTACAGAGCTTACCGGGTTTCTCTTAGTAAGTACCTAGTAAATAAGTGTGAATTGCATTGCTGTAGTAATTTCAATAAAGACAGAAGATTATTCATGAACTACCATGCTCCATACAATGTGACAGAACTTGGAGAGGCCAGCCTTATGTAATTTTGAGCTTGGTATAAAATTCCTGCCTTAACAAACAGCCACTGTACTGGTTAATGTCTTCCTTAATTTGGCACAAGCTGAAGTTGTCTGGGAAGAAGGAATTGAGAAAATATCAGATTGGCTACAAGCAGCTCTATGGGCCATTTTCTTGATTAGTGATTGATATGGGAGGGCTGGTCCACTGTGGGTGGTTCTACTTCTTCTGGTCAGATAGGCTTGTATCACATTATAAAGCAAACTTGCTGTGGAAGCAAGCCAGGAAGCAATGTTCCTCCACAGTTTCCATCTCCGTTTGTGCCTCCAGGTTCCTACCTTGCTTGACTTCCTTCCTTGGCCTCACTCAGCGATGAACTATCATCTGAATATGTAAGTCAAATAAACCCTTTTCTCCCCAAGCTTATTTTGGTCAGTGTTTTATCACAGTAATAGAAAAGCAAGCTAAACCAGCCACCAAGCCTGATCTTCCCCTATTAGCATCACCCCCCCAAACCCCAACTCCTTCCTCCAGTTTGACCAGCTCCAACAAAAAAACATTCCAATCATTTACTGGTCTCTGTAATCTCTGAAAATCCTAAATGGATTTTCACCAATTAGGAAGTTAACATGGAGAACCTGACCATCTCCCCTTCCCCCCACCCCAGAATTGAGTAAGGACCAATGAAGATACTGATCCTACTGCCACTGAGACCATTTACATCCATCTGCCCTACTCCATTTCCATCCAGGCCAGCCAGACTGCTCTTCCCAGTACACGTCCTGTACCAGAAACACTCACACTCACCTTGTTCCCACCTTCAGAACAAACAGTTCCCTTAAGGTCTCAAATATATATGGTTTCTTTCTTTCTGTTGTCATTTTAGGGTGAGCTGACACAAGGCAGACAATTCCAAAACAGGCCCTTCCCAGTAGCCAAGCTGTCTGGTGAGCAATGTTCCCCAAGGTCAGGCTTGTCAGAGATCCGCACAGTCTCTGGGTCTCCAGATCTTGCTACATGTCAAAGCCCTGCTTCTTTCTCTGCATACTGAGAAGGTCCCTGTCTCTCTGCCTCCCCAGGTCCCTTGATGTGAGCTTTTAATATTCATCTCCCTCTCCTTCTTTCCATGTGAATTAAAAGAGCAACTTGCAAGGCAAACAAGAGGAAAATAACAGATTGCTGCTGCTCATTAAAGCTTTGACTCAATAGAATTTGATAAGAGCTGGAGACCAGGCCCCCTCCCTGTTCAGTGGAGGGGAGCTGGGGCCACCTTAATTACAGTACCTTGACTGTGCTGTGGGCCAGAAGGATTTTTACAGATGGAGGGAGCTTCATTTTACTTCCTGAAGCTTTACTATCTGCTGGACCCTGAGCCTAGGCTTATCTCTCTCATTTCCTGGCAGGTAATCTTAAGGAATTCAATTCAAATTCTGGGTTTCATTTGGTTTCCCTACCTGAAAATGGGAGGGGGGCAGTAATCGCTTTCTAAATTAACTGTAAGGCTAAATAAGCAAGAAAATGTGAAAGCATGTTAGAAGAATTCAATCTCTCTCTCTCTCTCTCTCTCTCTCTCTCACACACACACACACACACACACACACACACACACACACACACACACACACACACACCAAACACGAGACAGACAGAGACACAGAGAAACAGAGAGAGAATTAATTTAAATCAGCTAAGCAACATGTTAAACTTTAAAACCAACTCTCTGCTTGGATCACAGGTCCTGCTTCAGCTACTGCCCTGTTTCTTTTCTCCCCTTTAAGTCAAACCTTGTGAAAAATCTATATTTGTTACAGGCATTTCTTCACCTCCCACTCCCACCCAGTGCTCAGTTTCCACCACATCACTCCTCTGTAACACTTCTCACGTGACCAATAACACTGTTGCAAATTCTAACTAATAGAATTTAGCTGTCGTCTAATTTGACCTTTTTCTTTCTCTAGCTGTGTGGTAGAACATTGTCCTTTGAGCATAATAACTTTCATTATCATCTTTACCAGAAGGATCTGTGACTACTCAGGAGATATGTGCAAGAAAGGGCTCTTTTGACATTGACATTCTCTCACAGAGGGAAGGGATGGGGAGAGACATCTGACCTTCACCTGAGATATCAGCCACTCCCCTGAACTCCTCTTGCAACCTCTATGTAAGGGTGTAATGGAATACATGAGAGGTTAACTGTAGAAGAGTTCTGTCTATACAACTACTAAGGTATCACTCATGCTTGGGGTGCGACTCTCTGACGTTGCAGCTGCTTTGGAGCCACCCACACTGCACTAAGTAGCACTTGACCTGTGCTCTGTAAGCAATCCCAGTAAACTGATCAGTTCATGCTGCACTGTGGTGGAATCATTATTTTTGTCCGTCACCAGTGTTCTATCTGAAAGAAGTAGACTTTGTTCGTGTGACCCAAAAGAAGACTTTAGGAAACACCTTAGTGGTTCTTCATTTCCATGCTCAATTAGCTGGCCTTGACATCTAAATGTCACGACCTCCAGATCTTTCTCTTATATTTGGTTAATCCTCTTTAGACAATACCTCCATTTACCATTAATTTCAGTTTCCCAGGCCATATTATCATTGGTTCGTCTAGAATCTATGGATCCTACTTGTACCCCAAACTGTGTCTTCATTCTGCAGCTGAGCAGCTGCCATCTATAACTCCACTCAAATTTAGTAGCAGAATCTGACCCATTTTTCCAGCTTTTGAGGACTTTATAGTAACATCCTCTTGTGGGCCACCATCCCTACTATTTTCCTTGAATGTCACCTGCAGATTTTGGGTCACTCTCCTGAGCACCTTTTTAGATAGGTGAGAGGTGGAAAACACACCAAAACTATAAGCTGGGCTGGGAAAGCATCTGGGAGCAGGCAGTAGAGACAGGTCCTCTGAGGTCTCAGTCACTGATGGAGAGTAGTGCAGAGCTACAAGAGGCATCAAGACACAGCCAGGGTCTGCCAAGCTGGTCCCCCTCCACCAGCCTGTGCTTTCTGCGTTTAAGGGACATTATTTGGAATCTGAGATATGACAGTAAGGACATTTGGGGCAGAGGGAGGAGCATGGAGTATGGAATAACAGAATGGCTAACAGAAGCAGAAATGTTAGGTATGGTGAAGCATGTGAGAGCTGTCAGAGGAAAAATCACCATGCTCTTGGGGTTCTCATTCCCTCAACTCCCCACTAGCACCCATTACTACCAACATTGGAATCTGGTGAGTCTGTGAGAATCTGACCAGGACTCACCTTCATCAACTTATTGGTGACTCCCTTCTTCCTTCCCCTTGAGGTCTTGGGATTGTCTTTTTGCTCTGCTCACATATAACACAGCCAAGTATTCCACCCAGAGCTGCCTACAGAACAGCAAAAATGAAAATGGATAGCCTTATGTTCAGAGTCACACACACACACACACACACACACAAAAAGCCTGCTTTTGAAGGTTACTAAACTATAAAACTGCTTTCCCCAAATCTCTCTTTTGACTAAACATGGTGGCTTTTACTTGACATTTAATGCCATTCTAAGTAAAAAGAATTAATGTGAGGTTTCATTCATCTTTATATTGTGTAATGTCAGCATTAAATGAAAATGAAATTAAATGAAATGAGTATTGAACTCATATATGGATTCATTGACATTACAGTTTGTATTTTCTAGCTCTTATATACATCTAAATATTCTTGCCAGAATAAAGGGATGGTAAGACAGAGCACTACATGAATGTGACAATTCTTTCAATTCTTGCTAATATGTACGTCTACCAGTATTGTACTAATGAGCGGGGGGAGGGGGGGCTGAAAGATGAGCCATGGTGTCCTGTCTTTCCCATTCTTTCTTCATTGTGATTTTCAGTGCAAATGGTTGACATATATACAGACATAATGTATAAGAGAGCACTCTTTGCTTCTGTGTGTGTGTGTGTGTGTGTGTGTGTGTGTGTGTGTGTGTGTGTGTTTAGCATGCCTTTCTACCTTCTTTATGCATGAACCTAGAGGTGGTTTGAAGGGAAATGACAGCCTCTGGAGCTGTAATTAGCATCTTGATTACTCGGTTATACGTGCAACATGCTGATTCTTGTGTGTGCTGTGTCATCAATTTCCACACGTGGTAATCCCACTGGAATTCTGTGTTTGCAGATGTTGCAGATACTGTCTGCAATCAGGACATTCAGGACCAGCTGCTTTGAGTGACTTGCCCTTCCCTTTCCCTGGGCTTTATTAGTGGCTCTCATTCTCTGACTCTTTATCCTCAACTTGCAGTATGAGCTTCTACATGTAAGCTTGGTGCTCCTTCTAAGGTTTCATAAGCCAGGTCCCCAGTTTGATCTAGGTTCCTGATTTGGGCATTTTCCTGGCATCAAGGAAAGGCACCCCCAACTTCTGATCTCACAGGATCCATTGTCTGGAGAAGCCTTCTCTTTCAGATACCACTAGATACCTCCTAGTCAAAGTTGAAGACTCAGACATAATGGCCTGTTTATCAGAAAATAATACACACACACACACTATAGATACAAGTATATGCACACTACACATGCATTCTCCATTCAGTCCACATACACGCCATATAGACCCACACATAAACACTCTATGTACACAGCGAATCTCTAAAAACCATATCCACATACACACATGCCATCATTTTATTGTCCTCCCACTCTGGCACTTTATTCAAACTCTGCCTTAAAGATTGCTCATATTGCAAAACCAGGCACTGTTTACATCTTCTTTCCTTTGATTTAGCACATTTCTTGATACTGGATAGTTTTTTGCATCTCAGAATATTTCTTTGGGCTTCCTTTATGCTGAACTATCCTTATTCCCTTTCTGTAAACACACAGTTCAGTGTATCTTCTCTTCTCTGCATGTGCCTGAAGACCATCAACACTCAAATCTTCAACATCATCATTCTTCTTAATTCACATCCCTCTGAGCCCTTGACTGACAGCCCAAAGTCTGCATCTCCCAGCATGTCTGACACCTTCCCAAGGGAAGCCTGTTAACACCATTGTTGAACACTTTTCCTTCCCACTTCTATTTCCTGATCTCTGACATGAGAAGTTTGAACAGATCTCAGTTTATGCCCCAACTTTAATAACGTGTCTTCTCACAAACCGATTCTTCTTTTTCTTGATGACCTAATCTCACTGAATCCTCAAAGTAAAAATAGCAATATTCTATACTCTGAACTATCAGAGTATCATGTCACTAGGCAGAAAGACAGATCAATGAAATATTGAAAAAATAGGGTATCTTTGCTCAATATCAACTATTACAAAATATTGCAAAATATCAATATCAAAGGCAAGCAGGTCTGAAGGAAGATTAGGAGACTTTTAGAAGCAAGACTTGATGTATTTTCCATCCAATCTTTTGATAAGAAAAACAAGGAGCAGCATCCACCAGGGTACCACACAGTTTCTCTGCTGCCTCAGCCCCATACAGCTATTCTCCTGAGCAATGTGGAAAAGAGGTGAGAGGATTAACTGAATTGGTGGTGGCACTACCCTGATGAAAAGCCTGCAGCTAACTGAGGTGTCTCGGGATTTTAATTGCACAAAACCAAATCCCTTCTGATAGAAGTTTTAAGATCGACCATGAAAGGATATATATTTTTTTTAAATCTTTTTGAATAATTGTACTACAAAGAGATTTTTACTGTAATAGAAGTTCTAAATTTAAAATGTTTTTTTTTGCATATTTTGGGTTTTGGTTTATTTGGTTTCTTTCTTTTTTCTTTTCTCTTTTTTTGGCTAAAATGTTGTACTCACATAATTTAACTTTTGAAAGTGTTGTCTAATTTTTAAAATCTAATCTTGCATAGTGATTTTTTTCTACATTTTGCTTCTTGTGTTCAAAGACTCTGAGAAGAATTGTATTTTTTAATTAAAGAAGATGGTTTAAAAAATAGCAATATTCACATCAGCTCACTTTTGTGGTTCCTCCCACAGGATTATTAAAAGGGATATAATTTGTTTTGTGCTATGACATACAGCCTTTCATCTAGGATCCTTGATAGACAGTTTTGCTCATTTACCTCTTCAAAACAATGGACACCTAACAATGGCAGGACATCTCAGGTTCCAGTACACACTGAACATCCTGATAGGCAAATTACAGAGCTATCACTTAATTCTTGTTGATTACAACTTAAGCAATAAGTCTATGTCAATACATTTGTTTGTTACTATCTTCGTGTTTTGGCTCCATAAGAATTTGCTAATTTATTCAGTCGTAGTAATCAGGACTTAATTCTTTCTTGGTGAGTGCCAATCTTCAGTCTACTAGGTCCTTTATGTAGCTACTTCTCCTTTATCCTAGAACCACACTTCTATTGCTTGCTTCTTTGTTTTATTATTTTGTTGTTTGAAACAAAGTCTCACTAAATAGCCCAAGTTGGCTTGGAACCCTGGATCCTCTTGCATCAGCCTCCTTAGTGTTGGAATACAAGTGTGTACCGCCACACCTGGCCAGAAATACTCTTAATTCCCAACACCACCACTCTTTGGAGTCTGATTCTCAAGCTTCTTTGTGGGAGACTACGTTTTCCTAAGCCTTTTGCTTACCAGAAACAAAGCAACAGCTAAAAACACAGCTTTCCTGGCCTCTGGAGTCAACAGACTGGCAAACCTTTCTGATCATAAATCACAAAGACAGCTCAGCTTTTTATTTAATAATCACAAAACATATTCTATCTAGAGGGGAATAAAAGACAACATTTCGTGTTCAATTTTAAAGTGGGGAGGGTATTTGTTTTCAAAATCAGCCAGATACATTTCAATTATGAGTCATGCAAGCTCGTTCTTTCTGTCCTTTCCCTTCATCCTCTGCTCATTCAGTCAACTAGGCCTGCCAGGTGACCTTCTTCTTAACTGTCTTTTTTTTTTTTTAAGATTTATTTATTATATGTAAGTACACTGTAGCTGTCTTCAGACACTCCAGAAGAGGGAGCCAGATCTCGATATGGATGGTTGTGGTTGCTGGGATTTGAACTTATCACCTTCGGAAGAGCAGTCGGGTGCTCTTACCCTCTGAGCCATCTCACCAGCCCCTGTCTTTTTTTCTATCTCAAGTAATTCTGTCTGGATGTCATGTGGTCCCCATCTCTGACCCATCTCTCTGCCTCTAGTCTTTTACAGGACCACTCTGAAGATCTCTGTAACAAAGTATCATGGATTTTCTCCTTTGTGTCCTGCCATATTCTAATATCTTTAGTGGTTAAATACAAAGTATCCAGGACCCAGCAGAGTTAGTAGGGAGAGAAGAAAATGGTAGCTCTACTTCATCATCTCTCCAGTCCTGGGATGTGTGTTGTTATTCCTATTCCACAGAAAGCTGAGAATTTAAGAAGTGTTGGGTTCTGTATTTACATACCTAGCAAGTGGGGGAATTGGACTTGGTGCCAGCTCTGTTTAATTTTGACCTCATTACATTGCTACCATTTTCTTCTCTCCCTACTAACTCTGCTGGATGAGATAAACCATTGCAGGATGTTCCGCTCAGTCTCAGAACTGGAAAGAAAGAGAAAGATGTTGCCTTAACCCTAGCAAGGTAGCCAGAGGTGGTCCAGTGGTAAGGGTAAGACATGCAGAGGGACTGGAGAGATGGCTCAGTGGTTAAGAGCACTGACTACTCTTCCAGAGGTGCTGAGTTCAAGTCCCAGCAACCACATGGTGGCTCACAATCATCTGCAATAGGGTCTGATGCCCTCTTCTGGTGTGTGTATGAAGAGAACAATGGTGTACTCATATACATAAAATAAATACATAATTTTTAAAAAGAAGAAGACATGGATCTCCTGGAGATGCTAACAAGAGTGACTCTAACATGCTCCTGACTTGCCCCTGTTCTCTTTGCCTCTAATTCCCTGTCAACTTGACTGAGAGTAAAGAAGTCCTGAAAATGTCAGCATGGGTGAAGAATGTTGAACAATGAGCTCATCCAACAGTGCTCATCCAGAGACCCATTGCTATCACCTCTGAGAAACCCCCGAACCTACTAAGCAATCTAACTTTGAAAGGTACTTTCTGCTCAAATCCATCATTAAAACAAATGTTTTAAAAATCCTTCCCTCTTGAACTGGAGCCATCCCTGTCACTTCCAGCCCCCCATGACTGGTCTATGAAGTAAAGTGGTTGGCGATGCATCTGGATTCTCTGATTTGGCCTTCTCTACAGACCTTTTCTGGCTAAGCTACCACACCTTATCCCAGACAAGGCCTGAAAATTCAGTCACCACATGGAGCTGTGGCCAGTTGGTCACTTCTTATGCCACCCTTGAAGGTCACAAAAGTTGGAGATTTTCAATTACAATACATTTGGGAACCAAGATGGGGGAGCTGCCAGGAAATGACAAGTGGTAGGCACAGTCTCCAGGGTAGAGCACATCCCAGCTGTAGTGATTAATGAACTTGGCCTTCTTTGGTTGGTACCAACCTGTCAGTCCTTGATAAAGAGCTCACCAAACACTTTGCTGCTATGAACCAGAATAGAAAGAAGAAGAAGAATTTTGTTTCCATATGAAACACAGGGCAGACAAGGTGAGCGAGCAGCTCTGAAGGAAGAAGACACCTTTGTGTCCTTTCTGCTAACTCCCCTGAGATTTCCCTTCTCTGTAAAGTAATCAATGATGTTCACCTAGGCAAGAAGAGACCCCATGAGGGACAATCAATACATAGAAGACAGATTAATTTAGCATCCAAGAGGTGATTCAGCAGGGAATAGATTGTGGAGGCACTGGAAGACAGCAAAAAAATTGGGGTGTGTTTCTGAGACCTTGGGAGCCATTGTGTGTGTGTGTGTGTGTGTGTGTGTGTGTGTGTGTGTGTGTGTGTGATGTGTTAACATGTGCATATGTGAGGCCAGAGAGATCAACATAGGATGTCTTTTTCAATTAATCTTCAAATTATTTTAAATACATTTTTATTTAGTCATTGAGATTTCATACATGTAAATTTCACCCCCAACCCATGCTCGAGATCCCCGCCACCCTTGATGATCCCCACCACCACCACATCTCTTTCTCTCCCAGCTTCATGTACTTTTATTAAAACTACTGCATCCAATTGGTGCTGTTAGTATGTGCGTGGGCATAATAGCATCCACTGGAGCATAAGCAATATATCCAGGGGCCATATCCCTAAAGAAACCTGATATTCACTTCCCCAGCAATCGGCAACTATAGATAGCTATTCAGCCAGGGATGAAGTGTCATGACCCATTTCATGTGGCAATTTTGATTGGTTTAGTCTTATGCTGGTCTTCTGTATGCAGCCACAGTCGCTGTGAATTCATCTGTGGTTTGTCGTGTACAGAATTTACTGTTTCACAGTAGTCCTCTGAGACCTCTGGCTCTTTTTTTCCCCATTAATTTATTTATTCACTTTACATCCCAATCAGTCCTTCTCTCTGCCCAGTCCCCTCATCACCTCATCCCTCCCCCCTTCTCCTCTGAGTACCAACCCACTGGTACCAACCCACCCGGGCACATCAAGTCACTGCAAGAGGAGGCACATCCTCTCCCACTGAGACCTCTGGCTCCTACAATCAGTCTTCCCACCTCTTCTCCAATGATTTCTGAGCCTGGGGGAGGGGTGTGTGATATAGATGTCCTGTTCAGCGCTGAGCATTCCACAGTCTCTTATTCTCTACAGTTTCACGCACTGTGGGACTCCAGAAAGTATGACTGGGCTTCTTCGGGTTACATATTGATCATCTGACATTCCAAGAGCTCTCTAGAGATTATCTTTTCACGCTTCAAACCCTCTGCTTTTGCCTTTCACCTTGCTTGAGTTTTGAGCCACAGCTGGGGCTGACCTCACTGTTTAACAAGAAAAGGTTCTGGCCAGGTGAGGTGCTGCCGGCTTAAAACATGGATTCTTTTTGGAGCAACATGGCCACCAGTTCAGGAGATTGAAGAAAGCTTGAAAACAATTTCCTGAGCTGCCTCTGGGTAAAATGGACACTGGCATAGACAAAAGGGAGTCCACCTTCTATGCTCATCTTCCTTCCCTCCATGTGAAATGCTGTGAATTTGTGATCACATTTCTAAATAATCTGAGATTTTTAGAAAGGATGGATTTTAATCTTATAAAGAAAGAAGAACCCAAACAGATAAAAAAAATCCCCTAGATGAAATAGCGGTTGAGGGATCAAGCTGTGCTTGGGAGTTAGGAAACAGCTGTCCTCGGGTAACAGAAAGGACTGTGTAGAGAACTAGATTGATAGTTCTTTTAGATTGTTTTTTCACTGAATGGACCACTGTGTCAATTTAGTGTATTAAGGAAAAAAAGACAGCTCAAGGATTCCGTTGGAGAAAGGAACTTGTACTAACCAAGGAGCTAGTGCCAACCAATGTAGACAATGCTGGTCCTACCATACCTTTACTGTGTGACCTTGGGAAAGTTTCTTTTATGTTTATGCCTCAATTTTTTTTCTCCTGATTATAACAGCATCTACCTTAAAACTTTTGTCTTAAGTTTGAGTTTTCCGTTGCTGTGAAGAGACACCATGACCAAGGCAACTCTTATAAAGGACAATATTTAATTGGGGATGACTTACAGGGACAGAGGTTCAGTCCATTATCATTATGGTGGGAGGCATGGCAGCATCCAGACAGGCATGGCATTGAAGGAGCTGAGAGTTCTATATCTTGTTCCAAAGGCAAACAAGAGAAGACTAGCTTCCAGGAAGCTAGGAAGGTCTCAAAGCCCACCTGACACTTGTCCCAACAAGGCCACACCCACTCCAACAAGGCCACACCTCCCAAGAGTGCCACTCCCTGGGCCAAGCATATTCAAACCACCACAGAGTGATATGAAAATGAAAGTAGGGTTTATGTTTATATAACATACAGAACTGTTATCAGCAGAGCAAGTGTTCTAAATAAAAAAATTCAAGACTTCCATTGGTATCTCAGATGAGTTATTAGCTATCATTTTTTTAAAAGCTGCACATTAAATATAATGGGCTGGTTAGTAATTTTTCTTCAGTGCTTTGGCTTTCGAGGAATTTGTAATTAGATGTATTAATGATCACACAAATTATAATTCAGGATTTCCTATAATAATTTGGCCCAGACTTAAGATGAACCACAGAGAGAGAGGTTGGCTCATCTATCATTTATTTCTCTAGTAAATCCCCATGCTGAAAAGGAATCGTTCTCCAAGAAGACGCCTAAACAAGGGAATTTACTTTCAAACAGCAGTGCTCAGGCTATTTTTCAATCCTAGCTTCAAGTGATTCATTTTATTTTGTCTCAAGCTAAAAAAAAAAAAAAAGGAAAATCGTAGGGGAAAAAATAGTGGGAAGCGACAGGACACAGGCATTTCAAAGCTTCTGAGAAATGAGTACCACTGGAATAAGGGGTCAGTGGCAGATCCACACTGCAGCCAGGCCAGACCACAAGTGGTCTCTTATTGTGGGAGCTCGCAGCCGAGCCTATAAGGAAAACTAACTTGCCCCAGATAAGGTAATTTGAATCCTGGTCTGTTCCAAGATGCCAACAACATACATTTCACTCTCTTTCCAAGGTCAGAGACTGTTACTTTAATTTCTCTATGTCTTACATTGAAACGGTGACACTAGTAACTATTAGTGGAGTATTCAGGATGCATAGAGCTTCCTTAGCATGGAACATAACTTGCTTCATTTTTTTTTCCTCAAGAAAACCATGAGACAGACTGTAAACCCCATTTTACAAGCCAACAGATGCATAATGACTTGCCTGTGAACCCCGAGTGCGACTCTGGGGCTCATGTGCATATATATTGCACCTGCCTGGCTTCCATTACATGAGCAGCCACTATGTAAAATTGCTCTGCTGGATGGGCAGATGAACAGTCTGATGGGTGAACTGATGGATGGATGGATTTATGGCGTTACCAGAAGAGGCAATACAGAATTTATCCCTAAAATCTCTCCTACCTGTGATCTGGACTCTATAAGACAAGGCTCTGCCCAACCAGACATCATTTTAATGATCGAAACAGCACTTGTAGAGAATCCTTGAACTTGTTCTGGCATCCTCATCTTGGCTCACCAGTACAAGAGTAGCTGCACTCAGAACACCAATAAAATCTCAGCTATCACCATCCATGCATCTGGAGTGCAGTAGCACAAACTTGGGACTGCAGACCAATCCATTAACTTAGCGGCTCCCGAGATCTCTCATCTGCTGTACATGTGCAAACCTCACAGAACCTTTAAGAAGATAGTTTTTCCTTTGCTTACTTTGAACTAAAACAATGACTTCCATATTCATTCAATCTAGTCTTCAAAAACAGAATCACAGAGGCCAAATAGAAAGCGGACAGTTAGGACCCAGATTCCTTGGCTGGAGACAGTTTCATGGACAGATAACATGACAAGAAAAAAGCTGTCGGATTCCTATTGAAAAATGAGTACTTGCTCAAATTCCCTGGCCCCCAGCATTGTCACCTGCTGCTTTGGACCCTGAAGAAGGGATAACCCACTCCCCTTCCCTAGCTAATGACAAATAAGCATTTGGTTCATCCACCAAGCTGTGGCTTTGATAAACAAGCCCCGCCCCCACCCCCTTACACTGGAAATTCACTAGCTGAGGAATCACAGCTTTGAGTCAGCTCCATTTCCAAGGGCTGTGCAGTGTTGCTCCTGATTAAATTTCAGCAGCTGGACACAATCTCTCTCCTCAACAATGAAAGTGATTGGGGGAGGGGGAATAAACAATGGATTCGCCATATTAATATTCTCGGTATTCTGTCAGGAGTGGGATGCATACTGAGCGCTGTGAGAAGCTCATCCACCTACAATGAGGGTTGAACTGGGCCTCTATAGGCTGAGAATGTGCTGGTCTGAAAGAAAAGCCCCCTTGCTTGACAGGCACTGAGCCTGAGAAGGGAACAAGGTCTCTCCTCTCAGATGTGACAGTAAATGAGCCCCAAGCCCCCAGACAGGTGCTGGAAAAAACGTCACTGTGCCATTGAGGAAGGAAGCCCTTTCAGGCTTCTAAAATCAACTTAGAAGTGATAATATGGCTTATTTACATACCTTCAGTGAATCAAGTACTGTACTAAATCTTCACAAACATTTGCTTGTGAAATGCTATTAATCACAAAGTAAGACCACACTCATTATTTTAAGATTAATATCAATGAACAAAATAGATTTAAAAAAAATACCTTGTAATTCCATCTCCTGCCGTAGACTTACCCCTTCTGGGTCTCCTATCTGCGCAGAACGGATTCTGGTTGTAGGTGGGCAAAGGAGTTGGTGAGAGTGACAAACAGACACGACACAAGGGAGTGTGGATCTGAATGTAATTAGTCAAGCCGAGCATCAAACTTTTTATACAGAAGAAAATAGGGAAGTTAGGTGACACACCAGAAAGATACAATGAGGTTACCGGATTCTTACACAAAACAGAGGAATGCAAACACAGAAGGACTGGCAGGAACCAATTCAACGTTAACTAGGATCAAAAGCAGCCCCACCTAGGGTCAGCTTAATCTTAGAAGCCAGAGGCAAGGGCTTCGTGCCCTTGCCATACCTATTCTAATCTATTGTATAGTCCACTTACCCCCTAGGCCATTGTAAATACCTGTGTATGGGTGTAACTCAGCTATCTATAATTCTAAGTATCTACTCTGGTTCCTTCTTAGATCACAAACTTCCTTCTTCCTAGATAATGGTAAATTCCTGTGTAGGGCAGTGACTTAGCTATCCATGCCCAGGGTCAGCTCAAGGACTGACTGCCTAGGACTAGTGAAGAATCTAATTTAGCTATATGTCAAAAATTCAATCCTTAGAAGGACTTATAATAAAGCAATATTAAGGGAAAGCACACAGATCCATTTACCAACTAAAGTAAGGACATTGGACCATTCATTATACAGGATGCCACGGTTCCAGGAGACTAGGTTTCCGTGAACTTTTTGCCTCTGGACAGTGCCCAGGTTTTTGGAATGGATGTAGCAATCTCCCAAAGATAGTCAGCATTAACACTCAGGCATTTATACTATGCATTTCGCAGTTGAGCCTAAAGAGGTTGAGTGTGTTCTAAATAAAAGCTATTGGCCCAGTAGAGTCATTACTAGAACTCAGGTTCTTTCATTTGTTGAATGTTAACCAAGAATTTGTGTTTTAACAGTGTTTTTAGAGACTGGAGTGAGTCAGTATTCCATAAAGAATGGACAAATAGGATTTTTCTCATCATGAGCCTTCTATATAGAAGCAGATCTCATGAGTGCACAACAAATAAGTGATCTCTGAATTCAAAACGCAGAACAAAAATAACATACTTTCATTTTAAGTAACAGTCCTGAGAAAGCTAGTTACTTGGAATGGATCCCCCCAAATTGGGGGTTTACATCCACAAAACTTTCAACCCAAAACTTATCCTCTCTACAAAAATAATAATAATAATAATAATAATAATAATAATAATAATAATAATGCAGAGACAGGGGATGGAACAGAGCTGAAGGAATGGCCATCCAATAATGAACCCAACTTGAGACCATAGGCAAGCACCAGTATCTGACACTATTAATGATATTCTGTTGTGTTTGCAGAAAGAGTCTAGCATGGCTGTCCTCTGAGAAGCTCCACCCAGAAGCTGAATCAGACAGATGCACACACCCACAGGGGAAACAATGGGTGGAACTTGGGGATTTGGGGAAGAAGAGGGGAAAAGATTGCAGCTCCATGGGGATAGAATCCCCACAGGAAGACAAACAGAATCAACTAACCTGAACCCTTGGGACTCTTAGAGACCGAACCACCATCAACAGAGCATACATGGGCTCAATCTAGGCCTTCCCACACATATGTAGCAGATGTACAGCTTGGTCTTCATGTGAGTCCCGAACAACTGGAGCAAGGGCTATCACAAAAGCTGTTGCCTGTATGTGGAATATGTTCTTCTATCTGGGCTGCCTTGTCTGGCCCCAGTGGGAAAGAATGCACCTGCCCCCCCTCCAAACACTTGATTGTCATGGTGGGGGGATAGCCAGAGGATATCCCACCTGCTTAGAGGAGAAGGGGGGGGAAGGATTATCAGAGGGTGTGATCCGAAGGAGGGCAGGGAGCAGGAAGTAAAGTGAATAATAGATAATAATAAAAAAATTTTAAATTGAGATTTAAATAACAATTATTTATAAAACATAAACTAAGTTACAATGATTTTTGGACCACTTTATATTAAGGGCATTAAAAAAAACCCACCTATGATCTATATATTACCATTCCTGTAGTCTGGATTCTTGGGGGGTTTTTTTGTTTGGTTGGTTTTTGGTGGTTTTGTTGTTGTTTTGTTTTATTTTGTTTTGTTTTGTAGAGCTGGGGAATCAGTTTTGCAGCAGGATAGTCAAGCAGTCATCCTCGGAACTATACCCCCGGGCCCTGTTGTCATTTTATTACAGGTGAGAGAAATCTGGAGACAACTTTCACACAGCCAAACAGCCAAGGAGTGTTAACTAATGCCTGAGATAAAACCCCAGGCAGTCACGTCCTCATGGCACAGCCATGGCTCTCCTCTGTCTGTGTTTGACTTGCAGCACAGATGACCAGGCACTATACCCACACAGAACCACAGAGTATTCAGACACAAGGAACTGAGCCCATAAAACCCTGCATTGGAGACAAGTTCTGCCTTGTCAGGATCAGGAGTGCCCCTGGGAGTCTCAAGCCAGATCAGGTGGAGTCTGGGAGACTCCGTGCAGAAAGGTCTTTGACTTTCAAATATAGTAGGAGGAAAGTGGATAGTTTCAGCAGAGGTGTAACAATTGGATTTGCACTTTAAAGAGATTTTCTTTGTTCCTGAGTAGAGAACTGAGTTCAGAGGAGCCATTCAGGGGAGCCTGGATCAGTGAGGGATCCATACTGGAATAAGGGACTCACTTTAGGAGATAAAAAAATGGCCGGCGGGTACAAGTTGTAGTTTTTCCAATTAAAGTATACTTCATTAGGCAGAAACACTTTTGTAAAAAACTCTGTTCAAGAAGGGGAAACACCTAGCAGGTTGAGTAGGAGGCACAAACAACAACAACAAAAAAAATAAAATGGCAGAAGAAAGTCCTTTCCAAGTCATGAGCTAAGGAGACAATCTGCCACAAAGGCACAGAAAATACCAATACCTCAACACAGGAAAAATGCCTGATGCTTCCCAGGTTGTGATTTAAGCCCTCTCTGCATACTCATGGAACCTTCACAAGGCTGTGGGGAAGATGTTAGCATTTACCCCACATTACAGGGTGAGACAGGCCTACTCATGACCACATATCTGATAGATGGCAGAACTAAGCCTTCAACTCCAGCAGGCTGACTGTAGACCATAGCTATTATCCACTCGGGTGACCTGCTTCTGAAATATGTCAACTAATCCCACAAAGCAGCCCACAGAGCCGCCAGATGGCCAGAGAGCATGCACGCGGCATTGTCAGCAATGACGTGCCATTATTTTCTACCAAGGGTGATTGCAAACAAAACTAAGATACAGGAAGTCCTCTCAGGAATGGGTTTCACAAACTCCCATCTGTGAAACCACAGCTCAGCCCATCAGCCTCATATCCGGTATCAAGAAAGAACAGGAGGTAGGGCTGGAGTCCTGCCTTTTTATGTGTATCATGTATGGAAAATTCAGACAGCTTGGTCAACTTGAATTTAGAAAGAAACCTCCAAATAAATTGATCTATATGATTGCAGATGATGACCATTAAAACTCAGCACAGCAAATTGAACTAAATTGTGACTGTACCAAGAACAGTATATTAACCCCTCTTACATGGAGGGAATATTTCTATCAACAGGTAAGGATTCAAAGTAGAAGATCTCAGTGAGTGATAAGGATGATTTCAAGGAAACCATATTGCTTGACAATAGCCTTTGTATGTACGCGCACCTTAGTTACCAGTGCAAGTCATCATATTGATGAGATGCTAGATTATATGTTAATCAGATACTCTGAATGTACATCTATTGCAATGCTAGCCTATGCTAAGGAGATAACCAGAAAAGAGACAAGTGTACATGAGATGCAAGTTTTTCCTCCAAGGAATTGAGTTTAACCATAGAAATAATTCTTTCATCATTTCAGTCAAGGGCCTTGGATTTGTGCATAAGGTTTTGTTTTGTTTTGTTTTGTTTTGTTTTGTTTTGTTTTGTTTTGTTTTTGAAACAGGGTTTCTCTGTATAGCCCTGGCTGTCCTGGTAGACCAGGCTGGCCTTGACCTCAGAAATCCACCTGCCTCTGCCTCCTGAGTGCTGGGATTAAAGGCATGTGCCACCACGCCCGGCTGCATAAGATATTTTTTTTAAAGAACAAGGAATTTAACACACCTACAGAGCAGATCCAGCAGAGATTCTTAGAGAAGATGGCAATAAAGAATATATGAGAATCTAGATAGATTTATGCATAATGACAGAACTTCTTGACTCATAAAAAGTGGGTTGTCATTAACTCAATTGTGTCCCTCAACAATTTTCATATTGAAGTCCTAACATACTCTAAATATGAACTATCCCCTACATTGTCATGTGTTGAAATACTTGATCTCCATCAGGTGGCCCAGTTTCAGAATGTTATGGAACCTTTGGGACATGGTGTTACAAGGCCCCAAAACTTGGCAGAACTTATGCCCAGTGGAAGTACCTTTCAGGTCTCAGAATCCAGCAAGGGGGCAGCAACATCTGCCAAAAAGAGAACAAAAACCCATTGCTCATAGTGAATCATTCTGTAAAACTCCCCAAATGTGCTACTAACCTTGCTTTTTGGCTTCTGTAGTTCTGCTTCTGGCTAACTGTTCTTACTACCTGAGGTATGTCAACCCAGGATGTAGGTTTTTGTGCTTGAAAGGTCACCCTGAGATAGGCTCAGAAATGCAGTCAGGTCCCAAACACTCAGGGTAGTCACCAGCTGGCTAATAGATTTTATTGGTTTGAACATGTGTCTGAGTGGTCTTCTCTTGTGGGTATCTCACAACAATAGTGCCTTGAACCAGAGAAATTGGTCACTTAGGGGCCCTTTGAAAGTTTGATCCACATCTGGTTCTATATCTCTGCTTTCTGACTCTCCAAGAACAAAGGCATCCTGGCAATGTGATCCTGCTTCTTCATCTGCTGTACCTTCTTCACCATGATGTACTGTGCTATGGGCCAAAATAAATTCCTTGCTCCTTTAAATTGTTTTTGCTGTGCATCCTGTCGTAGCTACAACGAAGGTAACTAATACAAGCCCTAACTCCAAATCCTCAGAATGTGACTATCTTTGGAGATGGGGCCTTTAAAGGGGTATTTAACCTAATGCAGTTTTTAAAGTCACCCTAATTTAATGTGGCTGACAAAGAAGAAGAGATGTGGAGAGAGAGGGGGCGGGAAGCCCTGTGGAGATATGGTGAGATGGCAGCAGGTCCAAGACAAGCCAGTTCTCCCAACATCCTGATCTTACACTTCCAACCCCCAGACCTACAAAAGACTAAACTGACATTTCAGTTGTGTTAGACATATGCTAACCATAGTGTTAACCAATATGGCTGTGTCAATTTGCATAGACTAGGAACCATTGTTTGGTCTACATAGATGCCCCAACCATGCATGCTGTTGGTCACAAATGACAGGAAAGGAGATGTGAATGTACTGATTTAATGAGAAACCATGAGTTATTCAGACAGCATGTAGAACCTGCTCTGTAAATGTTTGTTGACATAATGAATAAATGCATGAAGTCCTCACTAGTCCAAGGTGTGAGGAGAAGTGACATTTGATAAACGCAGCCAAAGAACAGAGATTCACAGCTTGTTTCTTTAGGCTCAATATCACCCATCTATTTTACTTTAAGTTTTTCATACCCAGAATTCTCTCGTAATTTTATTACATATGTCTTTTTTTTTTTTATTAAGGTCTGGCTTTTCTCACTAAAATTTCTTCAGTACTAGATTTTGTGGTTTTGTTTTCGTTTTGTTTTTCTCTGAACACCTATAGCAACAGCTCAAGAAATATGTTATTAAATAAGCAAAAGTGGGTTCGTTAATGTTGAATTCCTAAAATGTTTTTAAATTAACCCAACACCTAGATTTCAGTAACATTAAAGGATTGCATATAACATGCATGTATTACATAATATAATATATTCAGTAGCACTTAAATATGCGTGCTATGATTGATAACTAATTGTGAGGTTTTAAGTGTATCTCACAATTTTGCCAGGTGTAGGGAGCTAAGGAATCCATAAGTGAGTCTTGAATGAATGTGTAGCATTGGCATAACGGCCATGTTGAGGGCTTTAGGGCCTTGGGCCCATGGGAAATTGGCAAAACTGGTTCCCCGTATAGGTCAGGCCCAAATGAGTGTTTATGGAGGATTGATTCTCATGTATAAAAACTGGAAACTACTGCTTCCTCCACCTGGATGTTTACAAGCTGAGACTGCTTGCCTACAGGGGTCTTGTACCAAAACTAGCTAACCTTTCTCCCTGTGTTGAACCTAATAAACAGGCTGAGTTTCCAGGTTGCTGGTGGTAGGAGGTTCCCTCCATCAGAGTGAGCATGTTCCACATGCCCAGATTTCCTGAACGTGTATCCGTATGTTTGTCCTGTCTTCATTCTCTCACTGACCATAGTCAGGGCTCAAGGATCCAAGCCATAGTCATGGTAACAGGTAGACAAAGAAGGTCTTTGATTAAGATCCAGTCTATTGCTGTTGAAACTGAGTTTCAAAGAGGTTACATTTAGCTTACATAAGCACAACTGGGACTCACATTCTGTTCTTCCAAGAAGTAATCTAATGTTCCTTTTGCTGTACCATGTTGTCTTTCTAATGGCTTTACTGAGTTATTATTTAATAATTCTACTATGCAACAATGAAAGAAACCTCTCTATTTCCTGTTGTATTGCCAAGGAGGACATTATATGGCAATGAACAGAGTCCATTGCATTACAAATCAATAGGAACTCCACACCGAGATCAGGCCTGAGTCTCCTGGAAAATGTTTTCTCTTATCAGACATAACCTTATGAGTTGTGGCATTTCATTGTTTTGTCCTTCAGGAAGCACAGAAGTGGAGTTTGAATTTAATTATAATAAAAATCTAACTTCTGGTCCAATTGGGATCCTCTCTCCTACGCTACTTTTTATCTCCATTTTCACTTTAGCTAGTTGTGTATATGGATACAGAGTTTTGATTATTTGCTTGTTATAAGTCGCCGTGGTAGGAAGTATAGGCAATAAGCAATAACCAGCATTAATTAAATGCTTATCACATGCCAGGAATCAGCTTTGCAGTTTACATACACTCATTCACTTCCTCTAATCAAAAGCAAAACCTCATATTACCAGAGAAACCAAATGTTACAATATGCAATATGAGAACCAAGGTTGAGACTTGCGAAAGAAAGGCCTGTGTCTCTCCCTCACTTCCCTTCATTTCACTGTGAGAGCCTCCACCACCTCTCACCTCAATTATTTCTACACTTTTATTCTTGGAATCCTGACCTCCACCCTCTCCCTTTTCTTGTTAAAACATGAGTTAGATTTTCTCATTGTTCTTCCCTAAACCCCAAGACGATTCCCTATCTCATTCAAACTAAATAGCAAAGTCTTTTAAAAAGCATAAGGCCCTGCAAGCTCTGGCCTCATTCATAATCCCCCTCTCGGAGAGAGACGGGACACCGGTGTGTCCGAGTCAGGTCCGTAGAACCACATAGACTTAGTAATGTAATGTAAACGAGAAAACGTTCCGACTGTGTAGAAAGTCTATAGACACACCGAGTGAAGAAACGGTAGAAGTCCCCAGTTTGTAGTGGTGGAGGTTCTCCTACCTAATTAGGAGAATGGTTGGAGGGGGAGTCACCTCTGTTTATTTATCCTGAGCTGATTCAATTAATATGCTGTTCAGTATATTTATGTGTGGCTTACATTGAACCTCAAAAGGGAGTTAGAAGGCAGAAATTTCATCCTAATTCTTTGATACATTCGAATCAACTAAAATTGTGTTTCACATACAGCAAGAGCCCAGTAAATGTGTGTGTGCATGTTCATACACACACATGTGTTAGTACATGTGGTTTCACATGCATGTGTGTGTACATTGATGTGGAGTTTAAAGAACAACCTTGGATGTTGTTTCTTAGATGCCATCCATCTTTACTTTTGAGACATTTTCATTGTCTTGAAGGTTGACAAGAAAGCTAGGTTAGCGTATCCAACTGTCTCCAGCTGCACTGTACTGAAATTACAAGTACGTAGCACCGTGCCCTGCAATCTACAAGGGATGAGGGATAAAACTCATCATATGAGCAAAATCCTCATTCTTGCAGAGCAAGAGCTTTACCCCTGTACTATCTCCACATCCCCCACTATTGTGTTTTATGAATTAATAATGGAATAAGGATGGAAGGGATATAATAAGCTATAAACATATTTTTCAAATATGTAACTATTCAAGATACTTTTGTTTCTTAACATATTTAAAAATAAGTCTCAAATATGTATAGTGGTTATTAAGCAAATTTTCAAAAACTCCTCTTTACATAGCATATTAAAACTAGAACAGGTAAAATAAATTCATGCTTGATTGGGTATACATCGTGTGTTTTTCTATGAAATTTACATGTGTGAAATTCTCAGGCTGGCTGAGCCCTGACAGTGCTCATGTGAGGACTTGTCTCCAGCACACCGGTATCAGCCATCTCTCATCTCTCGCATCACTGTGACAAGATTCCCAACAGAAGAAACTGAAGATCACTGTGACAAGATTCCCAACAGAAGAAACTGAAGATCATTGTGACAAGATTCCCAACAGAAGAAACTGAAGGTCACTGTGACAAGATTCCCAACAGGAGAAACTGAAGGTCACTGTGACAAGATACCCAACACGAGAAACTGAAGATCACTGTGACAAGATTCCCAACAGAAGAAACTGAAGATCACTGTGACAAGATTCCCAA
>LR749582.1:591462-801322 GCA_902729485.2 Mus minutoides
GCCTCTCTCTGCCCTGTGGCCACACAGGCTCAGTCCAGGCATCTTGGTGTATCTGAATCATTACATTACATTTGCTCTTTTGCAAGGCTGACACATCTTTCAGATATCTGTGTGGCTCACTTCTTTGCCATCTTCAGGGGTCAAACATCACCACCTCCAAGAGGATGGATTAATCCTCTTACCAACCTCCCCCTCAGTGATCTGTTTATTTATCCTGAGCTGATTCAATTAATATGCTGTTCAGTATATTTATGTGTGGCTTACATTGAACCTCAAAAGAGAGTTAGAAGGCAGAAATTCCATCCTAATTCTTTGATACATTCGAATCAACTAAAATTGTGTTTCACATACAGCAAGAGCCCAGTAAATGTGTGTGTGCATGTTCATACACACATGTGTGTTAGTACATGTGGTTTCACATGCATGTGTGTGTACATTCATGTGGAGTTTAAAGAACAACCTTGGATGTTGTTTCTTAGATGCCATCCATCTTTACTTTTGAGACATTTTCATTGTCTTGAAGGTTGACAAGAAAGCTAGGTTAGCCTATCCAAGTGTCTCCAGCTGCACTGAACTGAAATTACAAGTACTTAGCACCGTGCCCTGCACTGTACTGAAATTACAAGTACTTAGCACCGTGCCCTGAAATCTCTACAAGGGATGAGGGATAAAACTCATCATATGAGCAAAATCCTCATTCTTGCAGAGCAAGAGCTTTACCCCTGCACCATCTCCACATCCCCCACTATTGTGTTTTATGAATTAATAATGGAATAAGGATGGAAGAGATATAATAAGCTATAAACGTATTTTTCAAATATGTAACTATTCAAGATACTTTTGTTTCTTAACATATTTAAAAATAAGTCTCAAATATGTATAGTGGTTATTAAGCAAATTTTCAAAAACTCCTCTTTACATAGCATATTAAAACTAGAACAGGTAAAATAAATTCATGCTTGATTGGGTGTACATCGTATGTTTTTCTATGAAATTTACATGTGTGAAATTCTCAGGCTGGCTGAGCCCTGACAGTGCTCATGTGAGGACTTGTCTCCAGCACACCGGTATCAGCCATCTTTCATCTCTCGCATCACTGTGACAAGATTCCCAACAGAAGAAACTGAAGATCACTGTGACAAGATTCCCAATAGAAGAAACTGAAGATCACTGTGACAAGATTCCCAACAGGAGAAACTGAAGGTCACTGTGACAAGATTCCCAACAGGAGAAACTGAAGGTCACTGTGACAAGATTCCCAACAGGAGAAACTGAAGGTCACTGTGACAAGATTCCCAACAGGAGAAACTGAAGGTCACTGTGACAAGATTCCCAACAGGAGAAACTGAAGATCACTGTGACAAGATTCCCAACAGAAGAAACTGAAGGTAGAAGGGATTTATTTGGACTCAAATATCATACAGGACAAAGCACAGACACTAAGGAGACACTCTCGTGAACAGTTACAAAAGTACAAGGCAAAGGAGTTTAAAGCAGCTGGTCACATGTAGGGGGCAGGAAGTGGGCTATTAGCCTCAAGGCTTGCCCTCTGTGACCTGCTTCTACCTCATCTCTTAAAATTTCCATCAACTTCCAAAAAAAAGAAATCTACTGGAGAAGAAGTAGTTAAACAAATGAGCCCGCCGTGAACCTTGCACATTTGAACAAATGCAATCCTGATTTCTCATCAATATCCATGAGCGCTTGACATTTTGATTAGAGAAGGTGAAATTATTAGGTTTAGAGGGATAGAAGGTATGGGCAGAGACTAACAAATGGGAAGGTGGTGGTAAGGGTTGGGACTGTGTCTATGTGTTAATTACTGAAAAGTACACCCTAGGCATTGAAAGGAGTCTGTCAGTTGTATTGTTCACAGGACCCCTTATTATCTGTACCTGAGTATCTATGCTTGAGAAAGTGAAGAGCAGAAGTTAAATGGTTTTTCCATCCATGGGAGACTACTGAGATTTCAAACATCACATTTTTTTCCCAGCTTTGCTTAGGGATGGTAGCTTTCAAAACTTGGGGAGGTGACACTCCCTGGCAAACACTGACACACAAAGTGAGCGTGACGGAATGCTTCTCCAAAGGATCTTTAGGCAGTAAGCTTGGATTAGTATGAGCACCGTGGATAACCTCAGTCCCTGTGGGTGACAGACTGTACTTGGGACATACATGACACACTCATTGGAGAACTCCCAGAAATAGCAGAGACACCATGAGAAAACGTGCAGTGTAAGGAGAGCAGCTGAATGGGGCTGAGTTGCATATGGCATCATGGAATTTAGATATAGTGGGAACTTTACCATCGTTTCAGCTAACTAAGCATTCCATCCAGAAGTGTCTGATTTTCATTGAACAAAAACACATGACTCCAGCATAATTTAGTCTCCCTTTCCCTCACCAGTGTAAACCAGATTGTTATGAACTCGCTTTAGCCCCTACCCCACAACTCTCAGTGCCAGGATTTGTCTCCTCATCAACGTTCAAACTCTTGGCTGGAGGTAAAGCCTTTGTTTCTCTCCTCTTAGTGTTCCTCACTGTTGACGCTCCTGCCAAGTATCGTCTTGTAGTTTTAATTGCTAGTCTTACTGTGGGGCGGCTCTCCTTCTCTTTTAGAAGGAAAAAGCATTCATTTAATTTCTAACCCAATTAAACCATGAGCTCATGTTCTGTGAGCCAGAGAGATGGGCTCCAGAGACATGAGCAGAATAGAAACTGCTAATGTTAACACGATTCCCCCCTTCCCCATCCAGGAATGACTAACACAGGGTGAGATTATTTGTGCTCCAATAGCTTTCTTCAATTAATTAATCAGCAGGTACGCATTCAAAAAACAAGCCTTGGAAGATGCTGCAGGCTACCGTCATCCTCAGGAACACCAGGGCAATAGCTCAAGGGTTCTAAGAAGAGCTCTGAACACCAACAGACCCCAGTGCTGACCTCCATACACAAGTTCCTGACTTTGGGAAATTCTATTCCACTTTAAGGACAGTAATTTGGTTTGGAATTAGCAGAACAGAGGGGGAAATCTTCCCTGTTTTCCTTCTAGTAGAAACAGAAGGAGAACCTACAACAGTCCTAAAGTATGACAAGCAGATCCGGCAGTAGCTACAGAGGCCATTATGAGTGTCAGAGCAACAGTGGGCTTCATAACAAAGATAGGCTCTGCTAGGTGCATGCGCTCTTTGGACCACAGTCTTTAGCTATCTTTTTTATAAGACAAAATAGCTACGCTAGAGGACCCCAAAAAAGACAAAATAGCTATGCTAGAGGACCCCAAAACTCACAGTGCTGCTGAGTAGCCTCTAATCATTTGTGGGTGTGCCCTTCTTTATGCTTCTTACATCTGCCTCCCACCATCACTTTCTGCCAACACAATGCATTATCACTGGGCAAACATTTCTTTGAGTTTGCTGTCAGATGGAATATTGGGGGAAGGGTTATGACCAAGAAATTGGGGATTCTGGTCACTGACCCTGGATTAAGAATGAGGAAAGTGATGTACTACATGATACAGGCTGGAAGAAATGGAGCATTGGCTCAGAGAGTCAAACAAAAGAATTAGAGACATCTAGACTTGATAGGATGAGAAAAATTGGAGAAATTTTCCCTATCAAGCTTATAAAACTGGAATCTCTAACCAAACTCCTTATTCCTTGACTAAAAAAAAAATCAAAAAGAAAATGGGCTGAAAGAAAAAGCAGCATCCATAGTAAGGTAACAACGCAAAAGGATGAAAAATTATCCCTTGTTATAAAAAAAATCAGGTTCTAGAAGACATACCATAGGCTAAGGAAAGGAAAGAGTCTAGTGAGGTCCTTGGGTAATGTGAGGTTCTTTGTGACTTTGCACAACACATTCAGGGTTGAGGTCCTCCCAACACACATTTATTCATTCTCTCTCTCTCTCTCTCTCTCTCTCTCTCTCTCTCTCTCTCTCTTTCTCTCTCTCTCCCTTCCTTCTTCTCTCTCTCCCCCTCCCTCCTTCCCTCCCTCTCTCCCTCTCCTGCTATGGACCAAGTATTTCTTGACCCAACTGCATATGCAGTCTTAATTAGTAAGGGAAGAAACAACATCCCCTCATGGGCCTTACCCTCCAGCGAAGCATTCCCAAATTATCTACTGTGAGTGTCCTGCAAAGAAAATTATGAGGAGAGACGTTTAATGGTAAAAGAAAACAATATTGCAGGTAGTAGACTTGTCTAGCATGAGCATGCACAAGGTCTTTTGTCTGTATCCCCAACACACACACCACACACACACACACTTTTTACTATTAAATCCATGTTATAGAAATTTAACAATTGGTTTTGAATAAAGAAGAAAGGAATTAATTAATTTCTAATGAACAACACAAGCCTGTTTTCTTTCTGTTGCTGTGACAAAACCAAAAGGTTTATTTCATCTTATACTTCCTAGTAGTAGTCCACCATTGATGGAAGTCGGGGCCACAACTCAAGGCAGAAATCTGGAGGCAGGAACAGGAGTGCTGTTTGCTGGCTTTCTTAGCCACTCCACTCTCTTAACATAGCCCAGGCCTACCTGCTTGGTGATGGCACCACCCATGATGGTCTGGGCCCTTCCACATAAACTAGCAATTATGAAAATGTCTCACATTTAAAGACTGGAGAGATGACTCACTGGTTAATAGCACTTTCAGTTCTTGCAGGGGACCCTGGTTTGGTTCCTAGTACTCACATAGCATTACAACCATTGGTAACTCCAGTTCCAGGGAATCCAGTCCCTTCTTCTGGCCTCCACAGATACTAAGCAACCACTTAGTACATTTACATATATGTAGATATAAAATAGATACAAAATAAGTAAACCACGTTTTGGAAAGAAAATGTCTCATATGCGTGGCCACAAGCCAGTCTGATGGGGGCAATTCTCCAACTGAGGTTCCCTCTTCCCAAGGGACAAGAACTAACCAGCAACAGTGACTACATAAATTATTGAAGGAAACGTAAACTCACTCATTTATAGGAGTCTGCCCTATACAACAGTAGCACAAGTGCTCCATTTTTCTCATTCTCTGAAAGTATATTTTAGCATTTCTTTCCTAGGACATCTCTGCAGATTCATTTCTCTGTGAATAAAATAAACAAGTACATCATGAATGTTTGCACCTTCTTCCAAGAGCCTCCTGAGAAAGGGGGTGGGGCGGCTTGGGAAGGGCTTATATAGAGACCATTTGCTCTGTATTGCCACCAGCCAGCCTGAAACACTCAGAAGCAAATGTTCTCAATCATCTTCCATGGTGCAGAAGGCTTATTTTCTCACAGCTGTATGAGACAAAAAAAAAAAAAAAAACAAAAAAAAAAACAAGTAATTGATTTCTTTCCCGAGTAAGCCAAATTCCAATTGCAAAGCCTGTCTCAGAAAGAGTCCGGTTAAATTCCCATGTTTTTGTTCAGTAGTCTTTGACACGTGCAAAGACCACACACTTGGTTTTGTTTTGCTTTCTCTCCCAAACATCAAGAGAGAAAGCTGTCCATATGCGTGCAGATGACTACAATACAACATTGTGACAGTGTGTTGCTGAGTCAGGATCTTTAAGGCAAGAGATGCCAACAGGCAAACTTCTCCTGAAAACATTAACTCAGGTTCTGCTGTGCCTGCTTCCCACGTTAAGCCTCCTCCTCCTCACTGCAGGTGGCTGTATTTCATTCCCTGAATGTCTAGGGATAACTGAGTGACTGAGAACAGGAGTGTTTCATGCATTGAAAAATAAAGTGGTCATTGTACCTTTTTGAAGGGGCAGAATTTAGAAGGTTAGGAAAAACGGAAAAGGTCAAAGAAGCCTTTCTCTGTAGACTACACACATCAGAGGGGTGGGACATAAATTCCAAATGGAAGGGAGGCAACAGGCCTGCCATTAATGCCCCAGATATGTTCAATTCTTCCACCAAGGACGCACATTTGGAACACTAAACAATAATGGATATCAAAGCACCCTTAAGAAGAAGACAGACAGAGTAAAGAAAACATATTTCCAGAATTGTATTTCATACAGTCTGCTGGGGTTAAGGGAATGCGACACCCCCCCCCCGCCAATTTTCTATCTGTCTTCTTTTCTTTCATTTCTCATTGGTTATTTTATTTATTTATATTTCAAATGTTATTCTCCTTCCCAGTTTTCCCTCCACAAGCCTCCTATTCCCCTACCCCTACCCCTACCCCTGCCTCTATGATGGTGCGTCCCTGCCCGCCCACCAGCCCACTCCTGTCTCAGCACCCTAGCATTCCTCTACCATGAATCATCCAGCCTCCACAGGACCAAGGGGCTCCTCGGAATGGGTCTAACTGTGGTCAGTGCAGTAACCATCCTGTATCATCTTAAGTAAATTGTCTCCCACACTTTTAGATCAAAATGTGGTTAAAGGGGCCCATCCTTCAGAAGGCAGATAGCAGGTTGGGAGTACCACTCTCTCAGCCTCCGGGGATTATATAAAAATATGAATTGGAGGTATTTATTATACCACAATATCTTATAATACTCCTCAGTTTCTCCCCCTCCTCTGTGGCTTTGATGGCCTCCTCTTTAGGATGGCAGAGCTTCAAGGTGAGGCAGATGACAAATAAATCGTGACATGAAAATTACACCTCTACTGAATTAAGTCACCAATACACTGGGCAGTCAGTGTCTGTAACCTCAGTCCTTCCCTATCTGTAGTTTTGTGTTCCATGAGATTCGTACTAGTTTTATTAGACACATTGTTATCATTGTTATTTTGTTATTGTTGTTAATCTTTGTCTGGGCTTAATTTATCAATTAAACTTCATTGTAAGTGTGTAATTAGGTTTAGAAAGCATGTCATATATAGAACTCATAGCTCTCACAGTTTCAGGACTCTATGGAATATCTCGGACCACATGCAGCATAGATGAGGAAAGACAACTGTAGTTACCTTGCCAGACACTGAATCTCTGTAACTTATTTAGCTTGAGTGACTGAAACTCTGGGCATCTTGACCACAATACCACTTCCCCCACTCCTGGCCCTTGGCAAGTACCTTCTAGCTGTCTGTCTCTGATTTCAGCTACCTTAGATTTCACAGTAAAGGTGACTGTGTAATTTGGCTTCTTTGTTCCAGTTACCATGCAGGCTCTCCCATATTGTTGAAACTGGCTGTTTCCTTCCTCTTTCAAAGGCTAAATTAGACTTACAAATATTTAATACATGGGTATATGAACTACATTATATGTGTGTATACACAAATATACCCTCTAGTCATCCATATTTAGGCTGTGCACATATATTGGCTGGTAGGGCTATAGCTGAAATGGACATAAGAAAACAGCTATCACTTTGATGTACTGAGTTCATTTTCTTTGTATTTTCATGCAGTAATGGAATTTGTGAAGCATAAGACAGCTCTATTTTTAACTTCCTCTGGAAAATATGATACTGTTTCCTATCATGGAGACATTAATTTCCCATTATATTTTGTTCACACCAAGAGTATACAAAGGGTCTCTTTTATCCACATTCTCATTAATATTTGCAATATTTCATGATTTTGTTAATAGCGACTCTAGTAGTTGATTAAGTTTGTTTTCTTGTGTGTTTGTTCATTGGTTGTTTGTAATGAGGCATTGGAGAGTGGAGCTAGGTCCTTGCAAGTTAGCATAGACAAGGGCTTTTCCAGTGGATTATAATCCCCAGAACTCTTTGACATTTTATTTTGAGGAAGGGCCCAGACAAACTTTAAACTCACTCTGTAACTCAAGTTGGCTTTGAACTTTCTATAATATAATTCTATATCACCATCCCTATCGGTCTTACTTTGTTTTTGCTTTGCTTCCCTTTTAAGACAGAATCTGTGTAGCACAGGCTAGTTGTAACCTTCTAATGCAGCCCAAGATTTCTTCACACTTGTGGGAGGAGAGGCCCATGGTCTTGTGGAGGTTTGATGCCCCAGCATAGGGGAATGCTGGATGGGTGGGACAGGAGAGGGTAGATGGGTGGGGGAGCACCCTCATAGAGGCAAAGGAGAGGGAGGAGAGGTTGTGGGATGGGAGGCTTGTGGAGGGGTAGCCAGGAAGTGGGATATTATTTAAGATGTAAACAAATGGAATGATTAATTTTTTTAAAAAAAGAAAGAGAGAGAGAGAGAGAGAGAGAGATCCTAACACTAGCCATTATGGTTTCAATTTGTATTTCCTTCATGGGGAGAGATGCTGAGCGTTCTTCATATGCCTGTTGGTCACTTGTACGCCTTTATGTTTTAGAAATGTCTAATTCTTACACCAGTGCGAGATTATGTGTGCAGTAAATAATGTAATAAGCACAAGGCACATGCTTTAAATCCTAGTGTATTTATTCAGTGTTTGTGCTGCTTGTCCACTGGAACACAGACTAGCTTGGCCAGTCGATCAAGAACTTTTGTTTTTCTTCTAGTAGATTTACAGCTTGTGTCTTACTTTCTTGTCTTGAGTGAGCGTTGACTTGCATTTTGTTCATGGCATGAGATAAAGACCCACTTTTATTTTTCCACATATAAATGTCTGGTTTTCCTAATACCATTTCATAAAGGCACTGCCCCTATACAAGTTTGTATTCTTGATACTTTTCGGGTACCCCTCGATAGAAGAGTGGTTTTCTTTGGGGGCTTTCTATTCTGTTCCACTGGTCTATGCTTGATTTTAGGACAAAGTTGTTCTATCTTGATTACTGTAGCTTTGTGATCTATTTTGAAATGAAGAAGAATATTTCCAGCCTTTGTTTTCCCTCACTGTCATGGAATGCTTTGGCTAGTGTGGCTTTTTGTGGACTCATATATATTTTAGAATTACTTTTTCCGATTCTGTAATGAATTATGTGGCAAGTACAATTCTTCCAATGGAAAGAGTTGTTTTCCTCATAAAAGCACCTCCTTCCATTGTGCTGTTTTCATAGCTTCTTTTTCTAACTTCAGTAGTTTATATGAATCTTTATCATCTATTGGTCAAGCCTTTGCTGTTTAAAGCAATGTTGCTACATCTTGTTTCTTCAAGACAGTGACTCGAATCGTGAAAATATAAGACTACATATTTTTATATCAGCTACTGGATTTGTTTATGCATTATATGGTTCCAAAGAAGATTCAAGATAACAAAATAATGAAATACACCATTCCAAAGATAGCTGCCAAAACTGCATCTATATCAAATATACCTCATAATTTGCTAGCAGCCAAGCCTAAGAAGAAAATAGGATGGTTATATACAACTCTACATATCCTGAAAATGAAGCATCACACACACACACACACACACACACACACACACACACACAAACACACACACGTTCCTGTACACTTTACCTATTCATTTTATTTTCTAATAGCATCTGGCTTATCACTGACTTCCCTAGGCTGCTGTAAGCAGAAACAACACAAGCCTTAGCATATGGTTTGCCAAGACCGAATTTTTGCAAGAGTGAATTGGACTAAAAATCTAATTCCTGAATTTTTGTGCAACAAGAATGTGCAGTGTTTTACATATATTATCTGAAGTTCTCACAGTGTCCCTGAGAAATGATATAAATATTTCCACTTCATAAATGAATAAACTAAGAAAATTAACTTTCATGACATTACATATTTATTCCAAAGCCAGGCCTATCTGCATCCAAATCTTGCATCCAAATCTTGCATTTTCTCCATTAGTCAATAGCCAAACTCAACCCAAAAAATTATATAATTTCTAACTGTGTCTTGCTGAAAACTGCAGGCATATTGAGTCAGACAGAGAATCTCTCTGAATGTTTTGCATCTGACATTTTCTTAAAAACCAACACTGGGAACTGTTTTCATCTTAGAAATCACAGGCGCACATGTGAGCCGGGGGTGGGTTTGTTTTGTACACTGCAGCAATTATTCATTTGGGGCGGGGGTGAACTCCATACAAAGTGGATATGGATCCACTAGGTCTTGTCAAATGCAGGTGCATTAAATCAAGCTTGAATTGGCAAAGTACGGAGATTTACATCTCCAAGGAGTATGGAAAACGCATTAAAAATTTTAAAACATGACAGGAGTTGGGAAGATTTTCTCCCTCTTGATTAGAGGGTTCTCTCAAATCAAGCCTTTTCACTCTCATTTCCAGGGCTGCTCACTGAGGCCAGACCCTTGTTATCTCTCCCCTTTAATGGATGATAGCTTCCTCACCATCATCTGCTCTGCCTCAGGCTTCAGACCTCTCACCCTAATCTCTTCCATTCTTACAGCCTCACCCAGTGCTGTCCTTAAAAATGATTCTATCAGTCACTTTCCCTGTCAATTTCCATTGCTCCAAAGATCAACTTAAAATCTTGTAACAGGGCACACCAGGCGTTTTACTATCTGGCACTAACCTGTCACTCCAGTTGATTTTCCCTTCCAGTCTCTCTTCTCTTCCTATCTCCACAATATGCCTTGCTCCAGCTACTCTGACCTCAAAATCCCACACTGTGGCTTTTCATATAGCCTGACCATAGTTGTTCATTCTTCCTGGAAATACCCTCATTTCCTTCCTTATCTCATTCTTTAAGATTCCATCTAAAAGTTGCCTCTCTGGCAAGGTATGTCTGACTTTCCCTATCAAAATTGTTCTCTCTTCTGGGATAACACTGTCTTATAGGTAATAAATCGTCCATAGTTTGCTCTCATTGTAACATCCCAAATGACTTCTATAAAACTATAACCTATTGTTCAAATGTATATTTTTCAGAGTCTGACAAAGAGAGTCCTCATCAAATATTTCTTGAATAAATGTCTTCATTACTGTTACTGATTGACCCATCCGGAGTGGACAGCTACAAACTTCAAAACTAAAATGAAGATGCTCTCCTATGACAAGACATGATAGCAGTCACTGATAACCCCAGCACGGGGAAAGCTGAAACAGAAGGATCACCACAAGTTTGAGACTAGCCTGGAGTGCATAGTGAATTTCAAAGGAAGCCTGAGTTACACAGAGAGCTTCTATCTCAAAATAATAAAAGGGGCAAAAAAGAAAAGAAAAACAGCATACCTAATAAAAAGTAAAGATTCCCTAGCTAGAAATGAACAGCAGCTCTGAGTCAATTAGTGCAAATAATGTAGAAATGAATGGTAGTCATTATTACTAGAAATAATACAACACAAAAACTATATCTGAAGATGACCCAAAATATATGGTGACCCATATATAACAAATCGTTGTTGATTAAAGCTTTTACAATAATGTTTTGTTTTTTCTGGTGATAAAATTGGTATATAAATTATTATTTCAAACAGATATATAGATACATAAAAAGAGTAAATTTAAATCACTCATGCTCCAACCATCCAGGAAAAATTATTCTTGTTGATATTTGATATAAGTTCTTTCACACACAAGAAAGTGTACCATTTTTAATATAACGATGTTTTGAGGTGTTTTGTGTGTATCGTTTTAGCCTAAACCATGACTATCATCACTTTGTTGAGTCCATAGGAAATAACAAACCAATATATTTCTATTTAGGGATATCAAACTTCCTACTAGTTTTTTTTTTAAAAAATATATATATTCTAATAACTACTTTGTGCCAAAGGCCCTCCTAAAAGACTGTACTATTCTCACTAAGCAGCCATGTTTCAGAGTATCTATTTCTCTGTGGGTCCTACTAACTCTAGAGATTTAGATTGTGATTTTTAAATTAGAAAAAAAATCGAATCTATTGTATTTTATTGCTTTAAAATGATCTAGTTCCAAGGTGCCAGTGAGAGTTACATCATTAGCAATGAATGTAACCAAAGATAAAACTCTGCTGTTCCATCTGAGCCTATGAGCTCAAGTTATTCTCTTTGTCCTGCACATGACTTCTCCTGATGAGGATAGGTGCATCGTACTCATGATATTTAATGGCCCTGACTCTCAGAATCACATCCTCTCCTTCCTGGGTTACAGCTTTCCTAGCTATATTTGGTTCCTTTATGGTTTTAATCCTGTGTCTCCCCAGAGGTCCCTGGAGCAAAGGCTGAGGTTCCAACTTGGTGTTACTAGAAGGCAGTAAGCCCTCTGGGAGGTGGGGCAGCTGATACATCTTCAGGTGAGTGAAGCATGCTCTCAAATAGCGTTATGGTCTTTCTATCCCTTTTACTTCTCAAGGGTGAAAGAACAACTGCCCCGGGCCCCAAAATAAACCTCTTTATGGATTAATTTGTTCTGGTATTTTGTTTCAGTAATGGAAAACTGACTTGCATGGGCATTTGAAGAAAGCAGAACTTCCAGCTAACGAGGGCCAGATGTTCAATGTAGTTCTTCCGACTAATTGTCACTCAGATCCATAATCAGTCATTTGGGATAGGTGTGCTAATGAGTTCACCTTCAGAAAACTTACTGCCCCTGGAAAAGATTTCCAAGAGTAAAATTAGAGGTAAGATCCTAGAAGATACCCAAAGTTACTATCCAACCATTACCTGCCCTAGTGTTCATTTTTCCTGTGTGGTTATTTTAGTGAACTTCTCAAACCCACCTCTGGAAATTTTTGTTCTGGAAGCCTGAGGCCTTACATTCAAAAACATAAGAATTTGTGCTTTTTGAGATTTTATAAGTGATTCTAGAATAAGGTTAAAAACTGAGAACCAGGCCCTTCCCTCCCTCCCCACCTGGGAAGGAAAGTGGACTGGGTGGGGGTGGGGTAGTGGAGGTGGGGAGGGAAACCTGATCTGGTATTGGGTGAAGGAAAAGAACTGAAGACCAGCAGAAAGAATGGAAACAGGCAACCTCAGGAAATAAGAGGTTGAGGGACAACCCCCCCCCCCAGAATACACCAGAGACCTGGGAGGTGAGAGACTCCCAGGAATCAAAGGGAGGGACTTTAGATGAAACTGAACAGTAGGGAGAGGGAACTTATAGAGCCCACCTTCAGCAGAAAGACAGGACATCAAGTGAGGGATGGGGTTGCCATCCCACAGTCACATCTCTGACCCATAATTGTTGCTATCTGAAAGAATTACAGGAATGGGAATGGCGAGGGGGGCTGAGGAAAAGAAGGTCCAGTGACAGGCCCAAAGTGGGATCCAGCTCAAAGGGAGGTTCCAAGGCCTGACACTATTACTGAGGCTATGGAGAGCTCACAAAAAGGGATCTATCATGACTGCCCTCTGAAAGACCCAACAAGCAGCTGAAAGAGTCAGATGCAGATATTTACACTCAACCAATGGACAGAAGCAACTGACCCTGTTGTTGAATTAGGGAAAAGCTGAAAGAAGCTGAGGAGAAGGGCAATCCTGTAGGAGGACCAGCAGTCTCAATCTGAACCCCCAAGATCTCTCAATCACTGGACCACCAAGCAGACAGCATACACCACCTGATATGAGGCCCCAACACACATACAGTAGAGAACTGCTGGGTCTGTGTTCATTCAGAGATGATACACCTAACCCTCAAGAGACTGGAAGCCCCAGGGAGTCTAGAGGTCAGGTGTGGTGGGAGATGGGGGCATCCACGGGAGACTGGGTGAGGTGGGGAGGAGGTGTGGAATGTGGAGCAGACAGAGGGTGGATGAGGGGGCAGGGAATGGAATATGGAGTGTAAAAAATAAATTAAAATTAAATTAAAATTTTTTTTAAAAATTAAAAAGTAAAAAGAAACAAAAGGGGGGGGGGACCTGAGAACCAGACCAGAATCTTCATCCTCCAGAGGCTGCCCTAAAGGATTCGAAAGCTTGCTTCAAACAATGTCATTTGTTTATCTGTTTTCTTCCTTAAACAGCAACTGGTAAACCTAAGGCTGACAGTGCTGATGCGGCAGGTCGGTACTGTGTTACAGGCACCTCTGCAGATTATCTCATTCTATCTTCACATTCCCACAAGTCCTAAGACTCAGTTCCCCACCTGAAAAAAAAAATGAGCTGATAATATCAAGCACTTACAGAGCAGTCGCTGTTGTGACTGTAGTATTATTTTAGTCAGAGCTTTGCTCTTCGTTACAACTCTAGCCCAGCTGTTTTCAGACATCATATAAACAGGTCAATGTCCTAGTAGACCTTCCAATGAGCCATATATTGATGTTTGCTTTTCAAAGCAGTTGCATGATCTGGGGAAACATTGTGTATGTCTTAAGATCCATGATTGGAAAAAAAGAAAATCCCCCCTCTCCAGAAACTTTTCCTTCTCTGCTTTGTTCTGTAAGTACCCTAAGGATTCTGGCTACTCTCAAACCGTATATCTCAACTGCTTATGTAGTACTATGTACTAGGCACTGTGATATCAATTTGGAGAGTGAGACATGGTTTAAGAATCTCCAGACTTCATCAGAACCAGCTGAACTCTACTGAAAATGGGGAAGTCTCAGTCAAAACCTACTACCCAGGCACAGCTCCAGTCCCAAGCTGAAATAGTTGTAGTTTCAGAAATATATGCAGAGAGAAATTGAGAATAAATCCCTGGATTGTGACTTAATCAGAAAAGTAGTCTCTGGACTCTTGAAAAGAAAGGAATTTCAAAATGAAGATGTTAGACAGCAATTCTCAGAGTAAAGTTCCATGCACTTCTTGAGCACCACAGAGCAGACTTATCAACGTAACAGAATGATAAGATGGTGTGCAGATGTGACCTTAGTCAGCAGCCATCACTGGGGATATAGAGAGCCTCACTTTTTTTTTACCCATATGAACACAAGGTCTTTGGTATGTCATGCAATTAGGACTACTTCACCCAACCCAAAGGCAGTGTTGGGGAGCCCTATCCTCTGAGTATAACAATTACCAGCTTAATCAGCAGCTGATTCCTTGCAGAAGATCCTGAACAAGCCCCAGTCTGTTGATATTCCCAATGGAAAGAGATGATGAGAGGGTTTATCTAATCCTCACCTGGGATCCTAGCCACTCTCCTGCACCCATCACTTTTGCCACCCCCTAGCCCCCAGCTATATGTAATTCTGTCCCAGCTGCCTGATAGTCTAAGTGGAGACTAGAATATACATGGTGGAAGGTCAGTTGAATATAGCTATAGGGAAATCATTAACCATGCCTAGGTGACTTTTTTTTTTCCCCTTCAGTATGTAGCTTTTGGGTGCTCCCCACACTTCTGCAAGTGATTCCGATAAATTCATTGGTTCACCAAGATAGGCATGGGTGAAATAATTACTTGGGGGATGTTGTTCAGGCCATATCTGGGATGAATAGACAAAGTCTCCCATTGGGCAGGTAGGAGATCCTAGAAGACTAATCCAGTGCACACTCACACACTAAGAAACTGAGCACACAGAGCAGTGCATAGGGTGAATCAGCCTCCTGTCCTGTGCGATCAATCTTTCATCTCCTGTAACATATCAGAGCAGAGCAGATCTGCCACATGGCATCTTTCATACTTTTGATTCTGTTCTCAGTCCGAACAATCGCAGCAAAGGAGCCTCATGGGAAGGGATGTGTGTGTGTGTGTGTGTGTGTGTGTGTGTGTGTGTGTGTGTGCGCGCGCGCTGCATATATATCATATGTACATATACATATATATGAGATATACATATACATGAGAGGCAAGGGATGATCAGAGTGAAGCCTCCAGAGGAAGAAAATGAACTGAGCTGCAGAGACATTTAATTTCACAAGTGAAGGGGTAAAAATGAAGGGTCTGCTCCCAGTAAGCAGAGATGAGTGTGCTACTGGGCTCTGTCAGAGGCCAGGGGTGGCTGTAAACATATTTATACTTATAAAACCCAGATCATTTTGAGTTTGTTTTCCTGTTTCAGTAACAAAGTGAAATATACTTGGACTTTTCTCTCTTTCTCTTTTTGAATGTGGCATTAGCTGGCTTCCTCCACAATAAGCCCCCAAATAGAATGAATGCATGAGAGGTGGGAGCAGGGAGGACAGCCCAATACAAAATTAGAACCAAGTCCTGGGAGGCAGCAGAATCCTGGATTCTTCACAAAATCTGTTCTCCAAATCTGGCTCCCAAAGCACTGCTCTTTTGTGAAACTGGCAGCGATTGCCACTCGGAACCTCAACTGTGGCTCACGCTTGTCAATCTAGGTCTCCAGCAATGAATCCATCTTTAAAAAGTATTTTTTTTGCTCCTTCTATCCAGCACTGGACATTCCCCAGTCCTCTCCAGTTTCTCCTATGATTCTCCTTTCTCCTTTCCCTATTGTCATGTGTGTGTGTGTGTTTGTGTGTGTGTGTGTGTTTGTGTGTGTGTGTGTGTGTGTGTGTGTGTGTGTGTGTAAACAGACCAGGAGCTAACCAAGGGAGAAACAAGGCCAGGCAAATGTTGCCTTTATTTCACAACTGATAAGACTAGATCAGCTGAGTTCAGCCATTTGCTTCACTGTCATGGGACTCTCAGTGTTCTAAACAATCTGTAAGTATCAAATCATGATCCTTGTTCTTCTGGTGAGACACTTGTCATCAGCCAGCATCCTGTAGGGAGCTGTGCTCAGGTGAGATGAAGTGCTTGCCCCTGATCCTGCCCTTTCCATGAACCTTCAAAGCAGAGGGAATTCTCTGTGATGAGCGTGTTTGGCTCAGCAGATCCGGGATACTCAGCAGATAAGGATGCTGCCAGGGAAGTAGCCCCAGACCGACCGGTATAAAGAGAGGTGAGGAAAGTGCTGGGTAGGCACTTATTCATTGACTTCAATTGAATTAAACTGACTCAGAGCCAAACATTGATACACAACTGCTTCTGTTCCGGGAGCAGTTCATCCATTCAAGGGAGAAGAAAGGCTGAACACCAACATTTGACTTCCAACAAAACTAGGCAACATGTTTAGAGCATGTCAGATTAAATGTGTCAGGTGCTGCGATAGATCCATAATGTCTTATTTAATCCAGATTTAATCCAGTTTAAACTGTTTATTGTCACCCCCTTATCACAAATCAGAAGATTGTAGGTTCAGAGAAATTTAAGAACACAAAGGCCTAGAATTCAAACGTGTGTCTTTGCACAAAAGAGTCCAGAGTTCTTCTTATGTCATCAAATCTCCTCTAGAATTTTCCCGCGCATGCTCTGCACAGATTTTATAGCACAGCAACTTGGAATTAAAGTCAACTTAAGGAGTAAACAAAACAGAAGCAAGAATATGAGCATTTATTAAAAGAGGCATATTTTTAATCCATTGTGTTAGATAAATCTATGGATATGAAAACATGTGCTTTTTGTTTTAAGCAAGTAGTATTACTTAGTGAAATTTAAGAATGTATTGTGGTTGGTAATTAACAATTTTTTAGAATTTTTAATAGTTTTAGTTAGTATATTTTATGATGAAAAGTAATTTAAAATAAAAGTTAGTGTGATAAAAATTTATAAGACAAAGATGAGTTTTATATTACCTGGTAAATTTGATTTTTTTAAAAAACACAATATATAAGTAGAATGATACTTACTAACTGGTACCCTAGAATTCTCATATTTGAGGATGAATTAATAATGTTCTAATAAAAAGATGACCTGAGACTGTTATAGAAATTAACAACAGGAAATTGCTGAGTATATTCAAACTGAAGTTAGAAATGCATTCTCACACTAAGCTCCCCAGAGCTGAAATGCCACTTAGATGCAGAAGCAACTGTAGGATTCTGGCAGAGGGAAGGAAGCCAACATAAAGAGCATCACAGTGATGCTTTGGGATCCATCAGATGCTAACAGGTCATTAGGAAAGGTTTTTTAACAAACAAAATACTATAAATATATCTGGACAACAAGATACAAACATTAGAATGATTTGAGAATTGGAACAATGTCATCATTACTGATATTACTAGTAATCATCTTTATCAAAGGGTATGTATCAAAGAGCATCATATATACATGACAAGTATTGTTATTCATGTGTGCTATGTGTACATATAGCCATTTGTGTATACATAGACAGTTATAAACTAGGATTATATGAAGTGTTTTTGTAGATGATGTATTATTCTACCTCAACTTATACATATTAAATAACTAAGAATTTCACTAAACCAACCTTCTTCAAAAGGTCAGTTCCCCAGTTCATAGGCTATAACTGTAACCTATATCAAAGAATAAATATTCATGAAAGCCATCATTATAACTTTAGAGTAAAAGTACATACAATTGCCAATTTGTGTTACTTTTTGCTAGTTGCTCAGTTTTCAGTAGAAGTAAGCATTGCATCCTAACTAATCCATACTTTGCTTAATCATTCATTTATAGGCCCCCGGGGAAGACTTCTCAGTAGTTTAAACCCTTGTCATGCAAGCAGCAAGTGTGAGGACCAAAGTTTGGATCTCCAGAATGCCTGTAAGTGCCCGAAGGATGTGGAGGCCCACCTGTAATGCCAGTGTTCTGAGTAAGGAGACAGGGTACCCTCAGAACAACATGGCTAGTTAGTCTAACCATAAGAGTGACCAATAGCTTCAAGGGAAAGACTCTTCCTCAATATATAAGGTGGAGAGCAATCCAAGAAGACTCCTAGAATCCACCTCAGACCTCCACTTGCATGTACACATAAATACATTCACACTTATGCACACATATGAAAACATGCATACATTTAGACATGTCATACACAGCACACATGTGCATAGTAATGCTTTTCTTATTTCATCTATAGTGTTAATTTGCCTTTTGAAATTTATTACCCACACACTCCATATTATTTAAGTATATTATACTTAGCACTTTGTAGATAGATAATAGACATATACATTGGCCCGCATCTAGCTAGTCAAAATTATTTTTGATGTCCTTTCTTCAAAACAGAACTCTTCAATAGTCTGTTTTTGGAACAAGAGGCAACATTTGAGAAAACATATTAGATAAACATGGCAATTTTCAGCAGTTAAACATATTTATTGTGAATGCTGCTATTCTTAGCAATCATTATCTTAATACGTTCAAGCTGTCCAGATCTATGCGTGTAAGAAATGGCAGTGTTTATTGAGGATTTTTAAATCTCTTGTGCATCTTTAAAACAGCGTGCAGAACTTTGATGATAGTGAGCCTTAAACCCTTCGTCGGCAATCAGAATTATTATAATATTAATTGGAGGTCCATGTCTGAAGTTTATTGCCATTCTAGAGACAGAGAAAAGAATTGATCTAAGCTAGGCCACAAGAATAAAAGAAATCACCGCTTGGTGATATTACTTCATTGGCCAAATAAAGATAGGCTGGATAAAAGGACATTTTTATCTCTTGCCAGAGGGCAGCCTCCTTGGCCCACTAACATCCTAATCTAAATCACGCTCTTAACTGTGTGAGAGTCTTCATCAAGGGTTGGGCAATATGCACACAATAGTTAATGTCATAGCTAAGAGCTAAGCATCCCTACTACAGGTTTCTGTGCCATCAGGCTGCCAGAGGGTGAATGAGGTGAAGCAGCCCCCAGGAGTTGCAAAGTCATGCAACACCCGCCTTCGTATTTCTCCTATTTCTCCTTGTTCCCTCAGAAAGAGTGTTAGATGATATTTCCATATCTTGTGTCATGAGCCCACAAACTTCTGAATCTTGCATTTCCTAAGCCGTACATCAGGGACAGTATTGCAAATCAATTAGACACATTTCATCTTTCAAATTAAATTAGCCGATTTCCAACATGTCTTCTGTCCTCGAAGAATGATACATTCATCTTCTTGGTTACTTGACAGAAATTAGACTGACTGGGACTGAAGATGCTTCTCTGGTTCTAAATAATTGATGCTTAGCAGAAGGGATCTTGCCTGTCTCTGCTGTACATTACACAGGACTTTTGTGGGTTTTGCTGCCTTAAGCAAATATGAAAGTTTCCATAGGTGTATCCAAATTAGCAAATGCCTCCTCAAGCTTTCAGAAGAGAACTATGGGAAGGTGATAAAATACACCCCGATTTGTCTTTATGGTACCTTTGTGTTGAAACATATGCTAACAGTTCTGTTCAAATCAGAATTTTTCATGTTACATGTTGTCTTAGAAATATCAGAGATCTGGGATGTAATAGAGAATGAATATGTCAAAATAGGAGAAAACATATAAATGGTTGCAGAATATAACCAGATTCTACTGGGACACAAAATAAAAAATAAAAATAAAAGATATGTTCAATTTTACCAGTGAGGTAGCTGCCTTGGTTAATCAAGAAAGTGAATGATTCATTAACTGTACAATTAATATATATGGAGAAATTCTTACTATGCAGAAAACTCCAAACAAGTCACTGAGGAAAGCAATCATGAGAAACACGGCCCTGTCCACAACCTAACTGGAGAGATTACAAGTACAAGCTAACTCAGGATTTTCCAAATGTAATGCTTTATTGAACGAGGAGATCATCCACTCATCAAGTGAACAGAAGGAAACAAAAAGCAGGCAAACTAAATGTACTACATATATTCCATGGCCATGCAAGCAACTTCCTATTGCCTTGTTTATTATCCTAGCAGAATAGTATCAGAAGACCCCACTTTATTTGGCTTGTAGTAAATATTTCTATTTACTACTTTAGATTACAAGGATTCAGTAAACTGAGAGAAAGGAGTATCCCAATAATCTAGCCATCCTTGATATTTCCTTTGGCTCAAGCACACATCATTATAAAGAGAAAGCAAGCTGTTTGCTTATTAGTTTCTCAATATCCAATCTTGATAATGTTACTAGACTATTCACAAAACACTGAAGTGCTCAGATGCACTTACAGTACTCTCAGTTTACATATTTTAATGCAAGCATCTAAAATATGCTTTTTAGTTGGCACCTTTGACTCTATTCTTCAGACTAAGGTAGGCCCAGAATGCTTCGGTAGTCAGGGGTAATTGAGTTTCAGCCCATTTATTTAGAAATCAACTTCAAAATGGAATGTCAAAAGTACTTACAGATATATTATCTTCTCAAACTATGCAGCCAGTATTATGAGGTCATAAACAGGCACCTATGCCCATTAATAACCTGCATTATTTCAGCACATTCAGCTCATTTAGATCTTGCACATTGACATTTAAGGATCAAATCTCTCTTAGATTCTCCAGTTTTGTTCTACTAGGGTCAAGCAGGCAATGTTCCTATACTGGTTCATAAACCTGAGTCCTGCTAGAGTTCAACCAGGGAGCCCTTTCTTCATCATGATAGCATAATAAGAAAAGCAGACACATCCACAGTGTGAGAACATCCACACTGGGATTAGCATAGCAGTAGAAATCAAGGTAGGTTGGCCTCACCAAAGCAATGCAATATGGTTTGGAGGAGAGAAAGATTTAGACGGCAACTGCTAATGCAGGTAGCAAAGAGTAGCCTGGTTTTGTTTTATGGGTTTGTAGGGGTAGTATGTGAATTTGTTTGTTTGTGGGGTTTTGTTTGCCTGCTTTTTAAAGAGAGAGAGAAAGCAAAGGCATGAAGTCGGGTAGGTAGGGATGTTGTAAGGGTATGGGAGGAGTTAGGAGAGATCAGAAAACATTATATAAGCATGGTATAAAACCAATTGTTTTTCAATTAAAAATATTTCACGGCCACAGTTCCCAGTCATCTAGAAAAGACACTATCTTATCACTATCTTATCTTTGATCCTTAAATCTTATCTCAGACATGCTAGTCTTCTGGCTTTTACACCATCGCCCTAGAAAAATGTTCTCTGTGACTGAGATACTTGTTGTATATTTGTCGGTTAGTGTTGGCAAACCCACAGAATGTTCTCTGTACTTTGACCACCTGTGGTTTTTCTATAATATTCTCCACCTGCTGCATAAAGAAGCTTTCTTGGGTGACTTTGTGGACATAAGGATATGTATTTAAAATGCAATTGGAAATCATACTGGTTTAAGAAAGTGGCGGAAGTGGTTCTCTTCTACAGCCCATAACCTCAGTAGCTATGGGAACTTAGCTAGCTTTCCAGTACTGTTCAGGAATTCCCTCCTATTGAGCAGACTCTAAGTCCAATAAGATGACTGTGGTTACTCCCAACACTAAGCGACACTATTTCACCCTTGTGTATATTTCCCATGCTGGTCATTGTTATGATTGATAAGCCTCACAGCTAGGTAAAACTATTAATGGCTTTTTTTCCCCTCTGTAGTTTGCACAGCACATTAGGATATGAATAGAGCTATGTCTCAGGGAAGAAAGCTTCTTGGTCAGTGTCTGCTTAATACCTCCAAGTCCTGTGTCCAAAGTGTGTAGTGCCTTCAGCAATACAGTCTTACCTTCAAGTCCTGGGGAGCAACAAGAGCGATGGTAATAGCCTATATTCTCTTGGGAATCTCTTGCACCCTTCTGACCAATGAATTGATTGCGGATTTCCCATGCCTGGAACTAGGATTTTTGTTAGATAATCTATAGCTCTTGGGGGATGCATCATCAGTAAAAGTGACATAACACATATATTATACATTTTAAGTAAATATTGTCTTCCCCTATGACTTTTTCAATCAATCTTAGTGTGTCCTATCCCTCTCCCTCTGTATTGTCCTCCTCCCCAGATAAACCCTGCCTCTGTTTTTCCCATTTCCCCTTCATAAAACGTGTTTCCCATTTCCCCCTTGTAACGCTATCCTCCTCTCTAGAGCTCCCTCTACTCCCTTCCCTGTGGTCCATTTTCACTTTGTTGATTTCTACAGTTATTCCTGGTTATGTATTCACATCTAAAGACTCAGAATTAGGATTCACAGATGAAAGAAAATCTGAAGCATTTGTCTTTCTAGTCTAGATTATTTTACTCAATATATATTGTAGTTACACCATTTTACCTGCAAATTTTATGGTTTTATTTTTCCTTCTATAATGTGTATGTTATTGTGCCACATTTTCACTATCCACTTATCAACTGAGTACATTTAAGTCATTTCCATATCCTAGCTATTGAGACTAGAGCAGCAATGATCGTGACTGTACAAATATCTGAGGAGTAGGATGTCAAGTCCTATGCAGGGATTACTGTCAAGGATTGGTTTAGCTAGATCGTATGGGAGATCTACTTTTAGCTTCTTGAATTCTCCACAGTAATGTCCATGGTCCCTGTATGAGTTTGCAATCCCACCAAAATTATGTGAGGGTTCCCTTTCCTTAGAGCCTCACAGGCATTGGCCATCAATTGTTTTCATTAGCTTAACCATCTCAAGCTGCTTTTAATTTGCATTTCTCTATTTGCTAAGGATGTTGACACTTTTAAAGATATCTCTTAGCCATTTTTACTTCTTCCTTTGAGAACTCTCTGTTTAGATCCCTAGACTGTTTTTTAATTGGGTCATTTTCTTGACTTTGTTTTTTCTATATTCTGGATATTAATCCTCTATCAGATAGATACATATTGGCAAAAAAAAAAAAATACCCTCACCTAATCTATGGGCTTCCTCTTCATTGGTTGATTGTTTTGCTATACATAAGCTTTTTAATTTTATGAAGTCCTATTTGTTAATTGTTGGTCTTAATTCCTGAGTGAGGGGAGTCCTGTGCAATCCTTTCCTGTACTTACATCTTGAAGAGTATGTTTATGTTTTCATACAGTAGTTCCAGCATTTCAGGTTTTGCACTAAGGCCTGGAATCCATTTGGAGTTGATTTTTTTCACAGGCTGTAGATATGAATCTAATTCATCCTTCTACAAGTGGACATCCTGTTTCCTCAGCTCCCGTTATTGACCACATTTTGCCGTTGTTCTTTTCCCAGTCATACCTTAGCCATACATTAGCATAGCATAATTAAGGTTTTCTTTTGATTGGCTTTGGGACTTTGTTTTGTTATGTTTTGAAGTACTGGGAACTGAATCAAGGTCCTCACACATGCAAGCAAGTGCTCTATCTTTAAATTATATCCCAGGCCTTTATTCAAAGTCTTTTTCTGTTTTTAAGACAGCATCTCCTTAAGTTGCCTAGGCTGGTCTTGAATTTGTGATCTTACCCACCTTCTCAGAGTGCTGGAATTACAAGAGTTTACCACCACATCTTGCTGGAACTTATGACAAACTTCATGTACTCTGCCCGCTGGTAAAATTTCTTATAGCATTGATCTTGTTAAGTATGGACCGTGATGGTTGAGGAAGGAAAAAGCTGGCATGCTCATTTCTGCAGAAGAACCTCCAGAAGAAGAGCATTTCATCTTTTAGGGTCAGCCTCTCACAATGCTTAGATACAAGAGGATTTGATAGCAGACCTCAGAGGAATGGATGCCCAGAAAAGTGTATTACTGTAGTAGTGCATTACTGAAAAAACAGAAAATGAAAGTGACCATAGATGTAGCCAGGGAAGGTAGGCAGGTATAGTGGCCTGGCAGAGGGTGGCCAGGCAGGGCAGCTGAGGCAGGACCTGCAGACACAGGACAAGACAGAGCATATTTCTCATTCATCTTGATCCTCAGCAAACAACTCCCAACAGGTATTGCAGTAGAAAAGGGAAGTAAAGCTGGGGAGAAGGTCATGGAGGAACACATGAATCTTAAAAAGCAAGTAACTTACCCAGTAATTAGGAACTTTGTGTAACACCCTGACCCTGCCACTAACTAAATTCAGAACTTTGGATATGAATAACTTAACATTCTGAGACCAAAGTCATTCTGCCTGTAAATTGAATATATAGGGTAAACATAAACAACAAAAATTTACTTCAACAAACATTTTTGAGTGCCTACTAACTGCCAAGCACCAACTTTTGAAGATGGAATGCTGATTATACTGCATGCTTTTTGGCCCCTTTTATAAGCTACATTTTATAGACAACGGGGTTAACTAAAAGCAAGAGAGACCTACTGACACTTTGAGAGCCAGAAACGACAATGGTTCTGTATTTTTCTACCAGAAATTCGAGAGTCCCAGTGTCTATCACCTTCTATTATGTTTGGGTCTTACAGAGAATATAAACAATCTGCTGGATGCAAGGGGAGCAACTGAGCTTTCACATGTATAATCTCATTTAACCCTCAGGGTATGTGGCTTAGATATTTGCTTCATCTTCCAGGTGAGAAATTGGAACTGAGAGAGGTAAAAGTGATTTCTCAAGGTTACTTTCATCCCGGGTAACTTGAATCCAAGGCTAGACCTCTTTCTGCCACGCTACTACATCAGCATGAAAATGGCATAATGATAATTTACACAGCTGGTATGTATGTGTCAGTTAATTCATTATATGGCTTGTTTAAATAACTATGCAAGCAATACATCTTGCTATAAACTGGTTCAGCACTTCCAGCTCTGCCTGCCAACCTCCATGATTCAATCGTGAGACATTCTAGAAATCTGTGGGGCTAATAAGGCTACAGAGGAAGATGAGGATGACGGAATGTGGTGCAAAGGGGATACACTCAGCTTGAGAACAGGTTCCCAAGGAGGGGCCAGCTTCCCATGTCAGAGATTCTCAAGAGGAAGAATGAAATTTGTATGTTACCTGGGAAGACTTCCTTTCACTCTGTGGGGTGATGGGAGGCCATGGGAATGAGCATGGCAAAGGCAATACTGCTAAGTGGATGGTAGAAGCTGTGTAGCTCCAGGAGGCCCACCTAGCATAAAGAAGTCATACATTGAAGGGTTCAGCTCCTGGGAAGCCTGCTAAATGATAAAAAGGGAAGAAAGAAAGAAAGAAAGAAAGAAAGAAAGAAAGAAAGAAAGAAAGAAAGAAAGACTATCAAGCAAGGCAGGTAGAGTTCAAAATAAGTCTTCAATCTCCATAGAGAAAATAAAATAATAACAAAACCTAGGTGGTAGCTCAGCAATGATGTGATGCAAAGCACAGTAAGAGGTCAAAGCCTCCTGAAGTCTTATAGGTGGTGGGAGTCCACCTCCGACTCTCCAGGCCTAGAGCAACAAGAAAGATTCTAGACCCACAACCAGGGAAGGCAGGAAGGAAAAGGTTTTCTAACAATGTCCTACAAGTTTGCTTAGAATGAGTTTTAGAATTGAATGCCCCTAATTTGGAAATGAAGATGTTCAGTGCATAAGGCTGCATCTGAGTCTGGTGGGGAAGGAAACTTCATATCATGCTTCTACTTTATGTCAACCATTTTATAAGCAAACAATATTAAGTGCATTGTTACCTTGGCTATGGTGAAGTCCTCAAAGGACTGTATTCATTGTATGTCATTATAGTAGTTGATATTAATTCATTATAGACTTTTATACACTTTCATTAATGTTATGTCATTGAAAATGCAATAAAATTGTAATGCTGTCTTACTGATCTATTCTTGAATTGCTTTGTCAACACCATTGCAAAACCAATGAAAAGGTAATAATACCGTAAGATTAAGTGTAGTTTAATAAATAGGGTTCAGCTTTCCCAGACTAGCAATACAAAAAAAAAAAAATTCAATCAAATTTGCCCTTGACTTTATAATGTTTCAACAGGTTCTCAGAAATGTTTGTAAAAGCTTTTCAATTTCATGTTAACTTATGTTCAATAGTTCACATTAATGTCAGCTCAATCACGTGACTAAAACAATTCCTTTCAGCTCTTGAAATAAAGAGCAAATTGCAGCTCATCCAGGGCCTTAGAACAGAGTAGTTCACGGGAGACACATGAGGACACAAATTACAGGAATTCTTTAGAAATCTTTAAAACATCCTTTGTCAAATCCATTTGGAGAAAAACCCTGGTGACAGCATTATAGTACTGTTTTTAGTGTTCCCCTTGCCAGAAAAATGTATGCTCAGTGGTGCTCTTGAAACCATTCTATTGTCTCTACTCAGTGTTGAGCGTTGAGAAGATTCACATCTGCAAATGAATAATTGCTACATACCAGGAGCCTTCACGGCCTATCTCATCATTAACTGCACCTCATCTATGATTAGAGGTGACTGTGCCTGCTTTTCAATAAATTAGCCAGAATCAGAAAATGCCATGCAGGTGTCCCTGTGCCTGCTTATTTTCTCTCGTGTGCAGAGGCTCATGAAGAATGCAGTGTGCCTACTTAAAATGCTTGGTCTAATACTGTGACCCGGCTTGGCATATTTGCTGACAGGATTTTCATCTTCCCTGAACAGAAATGTTTTCCTAAAAAATCACTCTGCCGTGTGAGAATATAGACTGCTGGGCCATTCTGTGGGACAGACACTCAAGAGCCCTCTTAGCCTCAGTCAGGACCCAGATATGCATCTATTTTTATAATAACACACAGAGTCCCTTCTTTGAAAAAAAATCATACAAATTCAGGTGGATCCATTTATAATCTTTGCACTGAAGTTAAATCCAGTAACTCCTTCATCATAGTCTATCATGTTTGAATTGGTGCTTCATAATCATTTTTCTGCTGCTGTGCTATTTCAACAGCATTTCTCCTGTAGCAACATAATATGGAGAGTGGAAATATAAATGTGAATACACAGACTTCTATAGCTTGAGGATGTGGACTTCTCAGTGTGAATGCCATTTCTACATCTTCCTACCCATGTCTTGTCACTATAATACTTGGTGTTATACATGTGCCTCTCTCACGCGGGGCTCAGATTCTCTACCTGTGAAATGGCATAGTGGGAATACTGCCTGCCTTGCAGGACTGTGGCAGGCTATTATATCTATCTGGTGCCTGTTCAATGTAACAGCTCTCTTCCTGAGTACTTTCTGAAGGGTAAAAATGGCTGACAGGCGAGTGTAAAGATCTCAAAAGAAGTAATGTGTAAGCATGGATTAGAATATTTCATTCACCAGTAGGAGAAAACCAGGAGTATCCAGCAAACTAGAGCATACACAGCTAGCATGAGCAGAGGCCTGTGTGTAAGTGATACCTGCTCAGGTCAGCACAGGGTGCAGGGCTGCTACTAGCATAGGACAAGAGCAGGCTGCATCACACCAATGCTCAAAACAATGTGATCAACTCTAGATTCACAAAAATAACTCTGCTACATCCTGGAGAATGAAATACATGAAAGAAACTGAAAATGGGAAGTCTTTTATGAAGCCATTCACATAGCCTAAATGGGGCCGTGGTAGTGAAAGGGGAGAGGTGAGGGCAGAGTTGACAGGGACTTGGAAGCAACATGAAAGGCACTTGCTGGACACAGGAGCATTTGAAGGAAGTGGGGATGACTCCGTATCCAGAACTGAGAAAGAAAAACAGGAAGAGAAGCAAGTTGGGGAGGAACGATAATGAGTTGGGTGCTATAAATACTAAGTCTGGGTTTATCTGCAGGAAGAAAATCAAGTCAGGGGTTGAAGCACATTTCTGGCATTCAGGATAGGCTCGTTCAGGATAGTAGGGAAATGGAAAAGTAGAGAAATGGGGAAAAAGTATAATTTTTTAAAAAAGGAAAAGAAAAGAATGAACCCATATCTGCATGGTCTAGCTATTTCCAGAACTGGATGGATGCCAATCCCAAACAACTCTTCTATACTAACAGGCTTGCCCCTGTACCAGCATGCCTATGTACTCACCCCTCACCTTTTCTTTCTTCTATTAAGTATAAATTAAGCATTAAATACATGCCAAGAACTGTTCAAGATTTGGAAGACACAAACAGTGAAAACTGAAAACCCTGCCTTTGGAGTTTCTATCTTTGTGCAAGAGACAATTGTCAATAGGCAAACAACCAAATAAACACAAAACATATCTGCACAGGACAGGACTTGTCAACAGCTTATCATGGGGTGGGCTCTGAAGGTCTTACCATTCCCCAAGGTCATAGCTAGATCCTTGGCTAAGATAATGATAGCTAGGGATAGGAGGCTCATAAGGTCTCACTTCTCTCTCCCTGATCACTGGGAAAGAAACCTTATCTTCAGTAGTGTCAACACTGACGGAGAATCCATAATCTTGTACATAATCTCCCGAATAATCACAGAGAGAAAGAGAAAGAGAGAGAGAGAGAGAGAGAGAGAGAGAGAGAGAGAGACCCATGAACCTAGAATGGAGACTAGATGGAGGAAGAAGAGAATCTTTTTTGGGTGGGAAGATAGGGTAAGGGTAGTGAGTATGATTTTTAAAATACAATATGTAGCATATAAAATTATAATGAAATCCATTGTTATATATTACTAATACATGTAAATAAAAACACAAAATATAATTTCAGTAAATTAATCCAAGGAGGGGGAAGCAGATTAACAGAGCACAGATGGAAGAGAGAGGAGAGAGTATTTATTTAAAATCAGGCAGTAGTGGCGAGGGAAGGCATTATTTACTTTTTACATGAAGAACTCGTGTTATGGAGCAAGTCCTGTGAAAATCTAGAGAAAGAGCATTGGAGGGATAGGGAAGAGAAAGTATGAAGACTGATATAGAAATTAACTTGATATGATTCAGAATCACCATGGCCCTTCCCTGGCTTCGATGGGCTGAATGGCTACAGGTTATCTTATGCTATTTCTGTACTTGCCTTGTATTGTTAACTAAAAGCATTGAATTCTTGTATTGTCAACTAAAGGCACAGACTTATAGCCTTTCTTCTGAATTCTGTGTAAGCTGAATTCTCAATAAGGGACAGGTCTATATATTTAAAGTTGGTAAATCACAATACCTAGTATGTGGGTAAGTGTTCTTTCTCCATTCTCGTATCTATAAATGTGGGTTAAGATAGTTCCTAATCCTTTCACATCCTCAGATACTTCAGAGCTACTCCCAGATGTTGCTTCCCATCTGCTGAGCAAATGCGAAGTTATTTCTATTCCTGCTACGGTCAGTCAGAAGCCATACCTATATATACGTAGAGCAAATAGAAAGGCCAAATGCCAAGACTCACTTGCTGCTTGCAAACCTGATGGTTTTACTTAGACTTGAATATTGGGGACTGGAACACAAAGCAATCCTGCACAGGCTCTGAGAAGCTGTTTGCTTTGCCACAGTTCTACACTTAAACATAATAATAATAATAATATTATTATTATCTCACAGGGGTGTCATGAGGATTAATGAGACATTATCAAATCACTTTGAGCTACTCCCCTGGGGGTACTAAATAAATGGTATGTGTCCCCCTGAAGTGCCACTTTTGACATTGATTTGTTGCCACGGGTTCTGCTGTCCAACAGGGCTGGAACGCACCCACCAGCTCGTTTCCTATAGGCGAACGAGTAGCCATCAAAAGGCACTGGTTTTCAGTTCAAATAAATATGAATTGAAAAGGAACAGTCGGCAATCAGAGGCAAATAGGCTTCTCTTAGAAATCCAGTATTTATCAAGTGCTCACGGTGATCAGCATGAGTGTTTCCCAGTGTAATATGATACTGCAAACGCTAGATTTGGGAATGATCCAAGATTTTAGGACCGGCCCTGTCACTAACCAGCTATGCGAGCTAAACTGCTAAACTTCTCTAAGGTCTCAATTCTAAAATAAGGACTGTCCTAATAAGGCCATCAAGGTCCTCCAGACAAAGCAAATGGATGAAAGGAGTGGGAATAGGCATTCTGAAGGAGAGATACTTCACGGCAGGGAGAAACGTGTGACCATCCATCACGGGACCATCCTCTGCTCTCATCTCCTTTGCCTTAGATTAATATTAATTTCAGTATTAATTCCTGCAAAAGTAAGAATAAATCATCTTCCCAGTCAGACATAGAAGTGCACGAAACATTCAGTCTTTAAAAATAGGGTCTTTGCCTCTCAGTGAGCTCTCCGTGCGTGCAACACTCCGTCTTTCTCAATCTTAGATTTTGACATATATAAATATGTAAATATTTATCAACTGTCCCCCTAATCCCTGGTTAAAATAAGAAGCTGACCACCGCACAACAGATTGCTCTGAAGCTGTGTGTGTTTTAAAGGGATTTAAATGGTTTCCCAGGTTTCTTCATCTGACAACAGACTCGAGTCTCTGCAGTGCCCAGCACTCGGATGGTTGTAAAGCAGAACATGAAGGAATGATAAAACAAAAACAAACAAACAAACAAACAAACAAACAAAAGAAAGCCTGGTGCTTGTTCTAGCCCCAAATGCTGCTCTAGAAACCTGTAGGGTGATTGGACTGCTGGCTTAGCTCCCCCTCGCACCCCATCCCAGGAATCACAAGAGGGTCCTGAATTCAAAAGAAGAAATACCTCCCCAGAGCAGACAGAAATAAATACAAAGCATCAGGATCACTTGTTGCAGAATTCGGTACAACAAACAAATGTTGAGTTCCCATGATTTCCAAGTTGCTAACAACAGAAGTTGGGCAAGCCCTCTTTATCATAAGAATTTAGTAGTTGGGAGAGGTGGTAAGAAAAACATGACTACAGATCACTCTTACATCAAGTTGGATTTTCAGCTAACTTCAGGGAATGAGTGTATGTCTAGACAATAGTTCCTCTTTTGCAAGCGATTGTAATGATTCAAGGGGCAAACAAACAGAATTTTGTAACTCTGGTACTTATACTTGGGGTAGCTAAATGTCTGGGAACAGAAATTATGTTTAAAGCAACCAGTACAATTTGGAGAAACAGTTTAAGGGGGATAATATTTTCTGTAGGCCCATATCAAGCAAGAGAGGCACAATCTGCAAAATGAAGGCTTTCCCACATTAACAGCTAAAACACACTTCCTCAGGTTCCCTACTGCAAGGGCAGGTATCATTGTGTTAATTAAACTCTAGGTATCAGGTCTGTTCATCACACAGTAAGGTGTGGTGAATTTTCTTTACCATTCCCACTCTTATTTTTCCCACTGCCCTCACTAATCCCAACCAGAAACTTGCCCCTGATTCTGTCCACACTGAGCTAACCATTATAAAAATGAGGTCTCCAGATGTCTTTAAGGACCCTCTTTTAGACTGCTGGGAAACCTTCAGACCCTATGTTACCCATTAACCCATTGCTTCCTGTCTAAAAATATCGTTTATAGCACCTACACCCAGGCTTTAGCATTATTCTACGCCCCTAAATCCGGATGCTAGCCCCAGACTACCTATTCTGCACTAGCCCAGACAACCTAGCCTTGCAGCCCCTCCTCCCAAGACATTCAGGGTCAGGACTCCTGGTCTCTCCTGGCCCTCATGCCTCCTTTGCTTGGGACTTTTTGTTACCTACTCTAGTGGAACTTGCCCTTCCTGGCAAAGTGTTAAGGGCTAGGAGGCCTCCCTTCGAGGGATGAGGTGTGGTCCTTGCGTGGGTCTAACAGCCCTGAGATTAGGTCTCGACCACGCGCGGGAAGGGAACGCGCGCTGACCAGGAGCGAGCAAGCAGAGTCCAGGAACGAGATCAGGCGGGCCGAGTTCCTCCAAGGCCAGTGTAGCTGGGTAGGGGTTCCGCGGAGTCTGGGGAGTGGGGTGCAAGTTGCAGACGATCCAGTGACAAAGAAGGTCGAGGAGCAAGGGGGGCAAGCGGGAAGCCAAGTGCGCGCGCGCGCGGTGGGCGGGAAACCCGGGGGCGGCGGCAGAGAGGCGGGCGCGCGCCCCGCGGGGAGGGGTGCGGAGGAGGGAGGAGGAGGCGTCTGGACCGTGCAGCCCCGCGGGCCGCGCCAGCCCCAGACAGAGCCTCGCGGCAGCCGCAGCAACAGGCGGCGGGGCCGGGCTCGTGGGGCAGAGGCGGCGGTGGGGCAGGGAGCTCCAGGAGGAGTGACTCGGGGCCGGCCGCCGCCAGCAGGGAAGGAGAGCACCGCCGCCTCCCGCGCTCGACCGCCGCAGCCCTCCACCCACCACCGCGCCCACCCTGCGCTGGACCCCGCGGGCGGCGGCGCGCGCATCCTGCAGAGCCCCGGCCGCGCCGAGCTGCCGCCAGACATGACCGTGGTGCCCGGGGACCACCTGCTGGAGCCAGAGGCGGCGGGAGGCGGTGGCGGGGACCCGCCTCAGGGAGGCTGTGGCAGTGGCGGCGGCGGCGGCGGCTGCGACCGCTACGAGCCACTGCCACCCGCGCTGCCCGCCGCGGGCGAGCAGGATTGCTGCGGCGAGCGTGTGGTCATCAACATCTCCGGGCTGCGCTTCGAGACGCAGCTCAAGACCCTCTGCCAGTTCCCCGAGACGCTGCTGGGCGACCCCAAGCGGCGCATGCGGTACTTCGACCCGCTCCGCAATGAGTACTTCTTCGACCGCAACCGACCCAGCTTCGACGCCATCCTCTACTACTACCAGTCCGGGGGCCGCATCCGCCGGCCGGTCAACGTGCCCATCGACATCTTTTCCGAGGAGATCCGCTTCTACCAGCTGGGTGAGGAAGCCATGGAAAAGTTCCGTGAGGATGAGGGCTTCCTGCGGGAGGAGGAGCGACCCCTGCCCCGCCGTGACTTCCAGCGCCAGGTGTGGCTGCTCTTTGAATACCCGGAGAGCTCCGGGCCGGCCCGGGGCATTGCCATCGTGTCAGTGCTGGTCATTCTCATCTCCATTGTCATCTTCTGCTTGGAGACACTACCCGAGTTTCGCGATGAGAAAGACTATCCCGCCTCCCCGTCGCAGGACGTGTTTGAGGCTGCCAACAACAGTACGTCGGGGGCCCCCTCTGGAGCCTCCAGCTTCTCGGACCCCTTCTTCGTGGTGGAGACCCTGTGCATCATCTGGTTCTCCTTTGAGCTGCTGGTGCGATTCTTTGCTTGCCCCAGTAAAGCCACCTTCTCCAGAAATATCATGAACCTGATAGACATTGTGGCCATCATCCCTTATTTTATCACTCTGGGCACTGAGCTAGCTGAGCGACAGGGTAATGGGCAGCAAGCCATGTCGCTGGCCATCCTGAGAGTCATCCGCCTAGTAAGGGTTTTCCGTATCTTCAAGCTCTCCCGCCATTCTAAGGGGCTGCAGATCCTAGGACAGACGCTGAAGGCTTCCATGCGGGAGCTGGGGCTGCTCATCTTCTTCCTCTTTATTGGGGTCATCCTTTTCTCCAGTGCAGTCTACTTTGCTGAGGCAGACGACCCTTCTTCGGGTTTTAACAGTATCCCGGATGCCTTCTGGTGGGCAGTGGTAACCATGACAACTGTTGGTTATGGTGATATGCACCCAGTGACCATAGGAGGCAAGATTGTGGGCTCTCTTTGTGCCATCGCAGGTGTCTTGACCATTGCATTGCCAGTTCCTGTGATCGTTTCCAACTTCAACTACTTCTACCACCGGGAGACAGAAGGGGAAGAGCAAGCCCAGTACATGCATGTGGGCAGTTGCCAGCACCTCTCCTCTTCAGCCGAGGAGCTCCGAAAAGCCCGGAGTAACTCCACTCTGAGTAAGTCGGAGTATATGGTGATCGAAGAGGGGGGTATGAACCACAGCGCCTTCCCGCAGACCCCCTTCAAAACGGGCAACTCCACGGCCACTTGCACCACGAACAATAACCCCAACTCCTGTGTCAACATCAAGAAGATATTCACTGATGTCTAATATATGATACGGTTGCCATTCTGTGCCCAGTATTGTGTGGAACATGCCCCTTGGTCTGTGTATGCCCTTGATTTATACATTTCCAGACCATTCATCAAGGAAAGTACAGGAAGTGGGGAGGCACACTTCATTCTCCCTCTCCCTATTGCTTCATACTGAAACAGGTGCCTGTTTTTGCAAGTGGGCTGCATTCTCTCAGCTCTTTTTTTTTCTCTCCCTGTCTCTTAATTTTGTGACCAACAAACTTACGTTAAGCATGGTTTCTTGTGCGAGCCCTACAGCTACATCCTGAGAGGAAGTGAAACTATAGAGTCAGAGTAACTGTTTAACCTCAAAATCAAAAGATAGTTGTTTCTTTACTAAGTAAAGGAGGCAGAACCTAAATGAAGCTCCTGTCTGGTGGACTTTTCAATATTATTTCCGGACTAGTTAGTGTAACTACCTAACCTCTGGATATGTGTGTGGAAAGTCTAACTAGAGCGTTGACATGTAAGCCCACTATACATTTATTTTGTTTTTGACTGGTCTTTCAGTTTGAATCTCTCCAAATTTTCAGGTTCACAATAATTTTGAACCAAAAGGGAAATGCCCCCAACGTCCTGATCTGGCTATTAACTCTTCGAAGTTTGCAAAGCATTTTGAAAACATTAGACATAGATTCCAATGAAGTTGTGAGTTCAGGCCCCAGCCAATATCTACGAAAGTCTAGAAACTCATTTTCAGTGCTGCCGGGAGAAACAACAGAATTTCCTGATGCATCGGAGAGATAAGCTTCTGCAGTATCACAGGAAGATTAAAGTGGCAGACACCCCTTCCAGCGGAAGTTACTAATTCAGACCTGACTGATGCAGTTCCCATAGCAACCCGTGTTTCCTGGGAAACCCGAAAAAGGTTGTCATGGCATCTTTTGCTCTCTAGCCCCACCCCCACCCCAGGCCCTGCCGTTTCTACAGTAACCTTTCCAGATGGTTCCTACTTACATGATTTCATAAGGAAAAAAAAAAAAAAACTATTTGAATAAACCACACAAATTAAGTGTGAGACTATATAGAGGTGAAATGAATCATAAAATTCTTTTTTACATTTTATATAAATCATTGCTGTTATCCCATAATGACTGGATCAAAAAGCAAATTATCTTCTTTGGAATGCTACACGTAAGGCATGATCTGAATTAAATGTCAGTTGTTTGATAACAATTTTTAAAGATGGCTCTGTACAGTTCTTTCACTAAGAAATGGCAACCCAACAGATAAAATGAAAACAGCAATATAAACATGGTCTGTACGTAAGCCAGTGAGAGTCAGTGTACCCAAAGTTTTACTACAAGATACCTTCAGATTTCCTCAATTAAAAAGAAAAAAAAAAAAAAGAAAGACATCCAGATCCCACAACAGGACTGTCACCATCACAGCACTGGAAAAGCAAAATCAACCTCAAATATATGGAGGATGCACAATTTCATGAGTGGATTACAATCAATGAAAAGGAGGTTCAGGAAATTATCAGACTTGAAAGAACACCTGCAAGTTACAGCCACATGCTGAGAGCTGCCAGCAGACAGACAGAATCAGGTGAGCACTGTCCTGTGTGATCCCCACGAGTAGTCTATTGTGCAGGGAACCAGGGACATTTCTGTTCACAACTAGGTTTATATTTGCAAAGCAGACAGTTTTATATTACATGCCAGTTGCCTTTAGAAAGATTAAGAAATTCTTCCCATTTCCCCATGTTTCTGGTTATCTTTTGGTTTCCATGTTTATGGCAAAGGGATGCAGAAAATTCCCCTCTGAACAGCTTTTTCCCAAACTGAACTGAAAAGTACTCCATTGCTTTAACCAACCCTCTTGGCTTCTGAACAATTTGTTTCCCCCTTTAAACTGAATAAATGGAAAGTCCTACAACTGATAGGTTAGTAGCCCAGTTTAATTTATGTAATTACTTAGTATCAGTGGTATCATTCTTGAAACAAATGCTTAAAATTGAAATATGATTAGCATTTTATTTCAACAGTCCTTTTGCTTTATGTATGTTATGTGAATTGTACACAACTGCTTTTGGGGTTTAATGACACATAAGTGCTCTGTCCCTCTAGAGCACATGACATAAAATCATTTCAGGTAATCTTTCATAACCCTACCTAATATATGCACATATTGGAAAGAGTGGGAAATATTAATGGAAACTATAACAAGAAAGATAAAGGGAATACACAAAAAATAGAGGCATTAATTTATGTTTACCCGGTTTCTGTTTGTTGTTTGTGTTTAAATAGGATTTTTACCTACTTCCCTTTGCTTGTATGACCTTTGAACATTAATCTACATTTTGATGTAACAGTTGATATTCTTGGTAGAAAGACGTTTCTTTCATGACCCATTTTGATGTTAAACACATTATAGCAATCTCATAAAAGACCTTAACATAAAAGTAACAATTTTATTCCCACTTAGAAATGTAGACACCTTGATTAATTCAATAAATAAGTAAAGTTAGACCATTTTTAATGCTTCTTAAATAAGAGGAGTTTGAAGGAGACCTTTTGTTTTCTTAACCAGAGAAATAGCCCAGGTTCTGAGTCATAGCTTTCAGGTGATGTAACTGTTTCCAGTCGCCATATTGGAAACTCCTTAAAGGTTATAGGTTCTGTGTTTTGATTTAGGTATGGTTGATGTTTTAGGTACAGAAAGTGGTACCTTGTGTCAGGTGAATGCTGCCAACTTACATTAGTATTTGCAGGCTTTTACTGAAGTGGCTGAAAGAAGCTGTTCTGCTGTCATACAGCAAAGTTTGGCTCTGGTTTCTGCTGAATGACCTTGAGAACATTACATAACTTCTCTGTTCCTTAGTTTCTTTCTTTTTGTAGTATAAAAATAATAAGTAGTACTCCATACATTTGTTGTATTAAATAAGATCATGATATACACCAAATTAAGAGACTACACTATTTTGTGGTTAATTATACATATTAACATTGTATAATTAATACAAAGCTTTATGAACAAGAAATCAGTAATGTTTTCCTATTTCCTTTCTGTGATAACACAATTACCATTTATTAAGGAGCAACAATGTCCTGGACACTTGTCAGTTCTGTAAGGTAAGTACCATTAACTTTATTTTAAGGAAGATGAAAACTAGATGACAGAAGTTAAAGTGACTCCCTATGACTTCAAGCTAGCGAAATACCCAGCCACAACTAAAATTTAGGTCATTATGAATCTAAAACCATGCTATTTTTATTGAGTGCCTTGAAAGATAAAATAAATCCATTATGCATTTACATTTAACCTCAGTCCATATTACTAACCAATGTGTAAAAACCTATCCTCTTCAGCACACTGAAAATTAACCCTTTCTTAATAATAAGATGTGTATAACCAGGAGACTCAAAGCTAAGTTATTTACCAGAGATTGACTACCCTGATAACCAAAGATTCTTTTCTCACATAATTGATGTGTCTGGATTCAACCTTAGAAAGCATAATCAGTCATATTAGGGATGCTTGCCAGGATAAGGAGATTTCTTCGTTTTTATATTAATTTCCTGGTTGTATGTGTTTTAATTGGCCATGTGATAAAGAGCATTATGTAAGTTGTTAGGTTTTTTTATTTCCTGTACTTTGCTCAGGTTACTAAGGAACCATGCCAGAAATCAATGTAAACATTTTAACTCCTGCACAAAAGTAAGAATTGCTTACAGGATAGAAAGCAACAAATTCTCAGGTCACTGAAACTTGTGGCACTAGTGGCTCACCTACTCACTCCATTTGTCATTAGGAGACAGATAAAAAACCATTAGGACATAATTTTGTCATGTGTACTGGAAGTGGCCCTTTCACCAAGATCCTAAATCTTTTATAACATGACAATGCATAGTGATTTGGGCTTAGAATAACGGGCTAATGAATCTACATTTGCCAGTAACCATTAGCTTTGCCAGCGACAGACTGTTGAACATAGCTGAACATCTTGAGTGTTGAAATGAGATTCTTGTGAGTTCTGCGGCTGGATGAACACAGCTCATCAACACCCTTGGGAGGTTGTCTGTGCCCCACAGCCAGTGATCCAGAGAAAACCATGGAAGTCAATGCTTGCTATTCCTTTTTCTATATGGTGTTTTAAACTCATATCATGCCAAATTCAAATATGGCAACAAAACTATAGACACCTACATGGGGGAAAAAGTGTTGTTTCTAAGCTTCTAAACAGAATTGACAAATACGCACTGAAAAAGAAATTTAAGGTTGTGGTTGATATAAAACTTATTTACATGTTTGTCATATAACACACCCAAGCAACAGCTTTGTATACAGCATATAACTACAGCACATATGACATACATGGCATATGTACAGCACATATATGCGAAGAGCTTACTCCTTTGAAAGCCATAGCTATATTTTCTACACATTTAAATTTTCAACATTCTCTGCAGCAGTTTCAAGCCCTTTCTTTCCACCTCTCAGCTGTGAATAGAAGTGATAACCCCTCCAACTAAGAAATGCAGAGAGGCATGTGCCCCCCAGTCTGAAGACTTACGGAAACACTGGGATAGAGGTGAGAAGCTCTAGACCTGGAAGAAGCTATTTAAGGACTGAGTCTCATGGTGGGACTTTTTTTCCTTTCTGTTTGGTAATGCTCCCTTTCAACTAAGGAAGATAGAATTACTGGTTTGTAGGATGTCCTGTTTTGCTGAGGCAAGTAAGTGTGTGTGTGTGTGTGTGTGTGTGTGTGTGTGTGTGTGTGTGTTCATTTTCATTTGTTTTTTATACACCTTCTGTGAGTGTATTTATCTTTGAGGAAAAATAAATCAGAGAGAGTTTTTTCTTAAAAATAAAAAGAAGAAAAAGAAGAAGAAGAAGAAGGGAAAGCTATATATACAAAGCCTAAACCCTATTTAACCAACTTTTAACATCCTGGCCAGGATTATGTGGCATTTGATAATAGTATTCATCGTATACTCATTCTCAAATTGCAAATACAGTCTCATGATTTCAACTTGTTAGAAGGTTTACAGCTGTTTGTCTTGGTTTTTTAGTGATGCTGTGCTCTAATTTTGTCTTCCAAACTGCTAAGAAAATACATTTACAAAGGAGTGTTTTCATGCTACCCCTCCCTCTTCTTCCTTCCTTCTTCCCTTTACCTCTCCACGCATCTCCATCAGATGCATTTCATGCTACCCCTCCCTCTTCTTCCTTCCTTCTTCCCTTTACCTCTCCACACATCTCCATCAGATGCATTTCATGCTACCCCTCCCTCTTCTTCCTTCCGTCTTTTCTTTACCTCTCCACGCATCTCCATCACACGCATTCTCCTTACACTTCAGAATTTGTACCATCAGCCATCATTTGCATTTCGAGTGAGACATGGAAAAGAGGTTCCAGCATTTCCTTGAGTGCCATATTGTTATCATAATCTAAGAGGATAGGAACTGTGCACTGAAAAACACCGAGGGTTCTGCTCATTGGTAATATAGCATTTCAGTAAGCCACAAACGGTGTTTCATCATAACCAGGGAACCTTCAGACGCAGCAGACAGTGGGCTTTCGCCTTCATTTATGGAAGATTCACAGAAGTAGAACAAGAGTTTCTTTTTCCAAAAAGTTTCTAAGCTGGAACTGTCACAGTACAAAGACTCTTGGAATTTCTGTTGAGATCCCCACAAACTTTTTACTAAGAAAGTTATCGTCAAACCCATCATTGTCCCTCCCCTGGATTTTTATTGACAGTCCTAATTAGCAACCCAGCTATTCTTTTCCTTGACTCTGTTCTTAGCATGGAACCCTCAATAAACCTTTCTTTCCTTTCCTTTCCTTTCCTTTCCATTCCTTTCCTTTCCTTTCTTTTCCATTCCTTTCCTTTCCTTTCCTTTCCTTTCCTTTCCTTTTCTTTTCTTTTTTGTTTTTGTTTGTTTTGTTTTTTGGGGGGATGGTTTTTTGGTTGGTTGGTTGGTTGGTTGGTTGGTTGGTTGGTTGGTTTGGTTTGGTTTTTTTGAGACAGGGTTTCTCTGTGTGGTCCTGACTGTCCTGTAAGTCACTGTAGACCAGGCTGGCCTTGAATTCAGGATCTACCTGCCTCCCAAAGGCTAAGATTAAAGGCTTGTGCCACCACTACCCTGCCATTTTATTTATTCTTCTCCCATACAATAAATTCTGACTGCAGCCTTCCCTCCTTCCACTCCTCCCAACCACCCTCACATCTCCTCTCTCCCCAGATCCACTGTTCTTCCATTTCCCTTAAGAAAAAAAGCAGATCTCCCACAGAAACAACATCACATGGCAAGATGCACTGAGACTAGGCACCTCTCCCTCATATCAGGGCTGGATGAGTTAACCCAGTAGGAGGAAAATTGTCTCAAGAGCAGGCAAAAGAGTCAGAAACAACTCAATTCCCATAGTTAGAAGTCCCACAAAACCCCAAGCTAAACAACCACAACGTATATGCAGAGGACCAGCACCAACCCATGCAGGGTCCATTACTGTTGCTTTGGTCTCTGTGAGCACCTATGAGCCCTGCTTAGTTGATTCTGTGGGCCCTGTTTTCCTGGTTCCTCAACCCCTCTGGCTCCTACATCTTCCCTTTCTTTCTGAGGTTCCTGCTTTTGTTTTTTGACTTTGTTGGTTTGGTTTGGTTTGATTTGGTTTGGTTTGGTTTGGTTTGGTTTGGTTTGGTTTGGTTTGGTTTGGTTTTTCACTTTGGTTGGTTGGTTGGTTGGTTGGTTGGTTGGTTGGTTGGTTGATTGGTTGATTGGTTGATTGGTTGATTGGTTGGTTGTCTAGTTGGTTGGATGGCTGGATGGGAAGGCTTCCAGTTAGTATAACATACTTCAGATTCTTACAAGGAACAACAATATGAACTAACCAGTACCCCCTAGAGCTCCCTGGGACTAAACCACTAGTCAAAGAAAACACATGGTGGGACTTGTGTCTCTAGCTGCATATGTAGCAGGGGATGGCCTAATCGGTCATCAATGGGAGGAGAGGCCCTTGGTCTTGTGAAGATTCTATGCCCCAGTATAGGGGAATGCCAGGGCCAGGAAGCAGGAGTGGGTGGGTTGGGGAGCAGGGGGAGGGAGGAAGGGATAGGGGATTTTCGGAGAGAAAAGTAGGAAAGGAGATAGCATTTGAAATGTAATGAAAATATCTAATAAAAAATATCAAAAATCTATGAGAAAGAAAGAAAGAAAGAAAGAAAGAAAGAAAGAAAGAAAGAAAGAAAGAAAGGAAGAAAGAAATTTTACCCAATTGTAAAGATGCATTCCTTTAATATAAATAACTATGGATATCATCAAGGGTGCTTAGAACTTAGAATGCTTCCCAGAGACCATGGTTCCTACATAGTAGCTAATAGAGAACTTGTTATAAATATTACTCCTCATACATGTTTACATACATAATGGCCCAAGTAGTACAGAAATCCCAACAAACAAATGACTCCCCAGAGGACTTCATCTTTTTATTAAGCAAAGATGGTGCCATGATTTTAGATGCATTCTCTTTTGCAGGAAGTGGAATTCTCCTTATTTGAATAGGAATACTTCTCTATACCCCTCTTGAATTTTCTCTGTTCTCTTGGTTTCCCAAGCAAACCAGACCAGTGCATGACCTGGATGTCTCCTCTGCGTATCCAAATGGTGCCATTTTCTCGCTAAGTGTATCATCAAATTAAAATCAGCATGTGTGTTTGGATTTACATATGTAGACCAGCAGAATGTGAAAACTCCTTTTAGCAGCTTGACCTACATGAGGCAGAATACTATATTCTGACAAAATTATCAATCTTCTTAAAGAAATAACAGAAAACCAAAAAAAAATTAGAGATGAATACTTTAACTTTTATTTTTTCATGCTTTTTAAAAATTGTTTTTGTATTTATAGGTAGGTAGGTGTATCCCACAATGCCAGTGTGAAGGTCACAAGACATCTAACTTTCAGGAGTTGGTTCTCTTTTTCTGCCATATGAGTTGTAGGAATCAAACTCCTGTCATCAGGTTTGGTGGCAAGTGTCTTCACCCACTGATCCATTTTGTTAGTAGCCATCTGTCAGATTTCTAAATGGCCACATTTACTGAGTAGATAAAACTAAAGACAAACAATTTCTCCCAGAAAAACTGTACGTTACTTGCTTTATTTCTAGATTATATAGATTATATAGATCTTTTAGCTGCAAGTATTTTTACTGATTTGAACAGAACAGTTTACTGTGCTATGTAAAATTTAGATATTTTACTTACAGGCTTAGATCTATGAATTTTAGATATGTATTAGTAGTGGACTTAAATATTCCTGATATTTCTCAAAGTTGTGTTAGATTTCACAGGCTCATTTTCCAATGATTTTTCCAGTTTTTTTTTTTGACAATGTTCATATCATTCGTATTGCTAACTTTAAGAACTGTTTGCTTAAACCTTTTGTTGCTTGTCAAGAATTCATAGCTTCCAAGACCTCAATCAGGTAACTATAAAAAATAAAGCACTAAAATGTTCTAATCGTTGGACTTAGTATAATTTAGCTGGTAGAACTTTGGAACTTACTGGAAATGTAGCCAATTTTAAGTCCTTTAATAGATGTTAAAATACAGACACATTGTGAGAACAGAGAAAAATCTACAATTTTTTTTAGAATGATTTTGGCCCTCTCATCAAATACACATTGTTCCATAAGCTGAGTCTATATTTCTTTCATTTGGGGCTTGAGAGAGTTATGAGTTGCTTCTTTGCAGATGAATAATTATTAAACTTTGACCATCTTTGTCACCCTTTTGAGTAGGTGTCTTTAATTATATGTCATCATTTTCTACAATACCTCCTGTACCTTTTTATATAAATGATTTTGTGTTTTTCTTTTCAACCCACTTCTTATCCACCAATATAAGCATCCTTATTACTATCCAGATATCAACTGTTGTTGTTGTTATTGTTGTTGTTCCTATAGAATTACAACTTTATCCACTTTTATAACTTATTAGGTTGTTGTATGGTGTGTATGTGTGTGTGTGTGTGTGTGTGTGTGTGTGTGTGTGTGTGTGTGTGTGTGTGTGTTTGTATGGGTGCATGTGTATGTATGCAGGTGCATGTGCACATGTGTGCATATGCATATAGAAACCAGAGGTCAACCTTGGATGTTATTCCTCAGGAGTTATCCACCATGTTTTGTTAGATAGGATCTCTCAGTGGCCCAGGGCTTACGAAGCAGACTAGACTGGCTAGACAACCAGCTGCAGGGTCTCCACTTGTCTCTACCTCCCCAGGATGGGTTTACAGGCACACACCATCACACCCAGGCCTTAAGTGTATCCTGGTGATCAACCGTAGTTCCTCATGCCTGCACAGCAAATGCTTTACCAACTGAGCCATTCCCTAAGCCTCCATGCCATATTATTCTTATTCAGTAATTCCAAAGACCTTGACAGGAAGTTATAAAAGTTAGGTCCTGGTTCTTCCTCCCAGTCCTATGCTCCCAGAAGTAAGACTCTGACTCAATAGATTTACAAATACCTTGGCCATATATATAGGCTCTACTCAGACTAGATCATAATTTATATAACCTAATATTTTAACCTACACTCTGCCACATGGCTGGTTAACTGTGCATGCATCAGGTACCATGCATCCATCTCATCACATCTCTCAGGAGAATCTCCCATACCTGGTTCTATCCCAGAATTCTTTCTGCTTCCTGGATGTGCCACCTATTTCCTGCCTAAGCCATATGCCATAGGCTTTTTAATTGACAAGTGATGTATCCATACAATACACAAGGTATTCTCTCTTCAAGAAGTTATGGATATGTAAGTTCTAAAACACAAAGCCCAGTCACTTTTACTAAAGGTTATAACAGTACCAAAGCAAGTAGAGCTGGCTAGAACCATCTGAAGCAAGACAAACAGGCTTCAGGGGCACCAAGAAAAAGATAGGTACTTAGGTTCTAAAATAGAGGCCAGGTCATTCCTGTTACTAGTATTTTCTTCCTAGTGACAATAATTAGATCATTGGAGTTTTCATATTTTCATAATAAAAACTAAGCATATTTTGAATATACTCCTACTTTTTTTGCTCAAAAAAAAATAGTGTAAAGAAAGTATGTCTTTGGTCAGTATGACCAAGTGTAATCCATACCAAGAAGAAAAAATGTTTCTGCAGATTACCCAGCTCACACTAGGCTTTGGTTTGTAACTTCATGAATGAACAATTCTCCAGCCAGAAACATGGCAAAATTCCAGATATTCATCTTTGGATATTTGCTCAAGGTTTAGGGACATCTGCTAAGGCCAGCAGTGTATTTGAGAAACCATCTTCTCTATAAATCTGATAGATAATGTTCACACATTCAACCTAGGTTTAGCAGTCTTTGTTTGTGTCCTTGTGAGTTTCCTTTGTATTTCAGACTAAGCAAATGTTTTGACAACATAACAATTTTAATGTATCCTTTGTGTATTCACTCAACATACATATAGTGAATACCCAACAGTGTGTCAGACACTGCAAAAAGCAGTAGGAACTGACCCTTGTAACATAGAATGTCTACTATGTACCATACTCCATTCTAGATTCTGGGTAAAACCGAAAACCATACTGTTGCTATATACTATATTTTTACAAGTTAATCTCTGCATTTCTAAGAATTTTTCTAGTGGGGGGAGAAGGAAGTCACCAAACTTGTAGCTTTTATTTCCTGTTCTTCACAGCCCCTGATGATGTAGTTTTTGTCTTAATTCTTTAAAGTGATACATAACTGTGCCTATGCATAAATAGTCATATTTTAAGGATAAGTAGATTTGTAATGAAAAGCTAGGTCCTAACACTCATTCCACAGCTTTCTCCCCACCCCTTCCCCTTTCTCTCTCATCCTTTCTATGTGTCTCCTTTTCCTTCTCCCATCTCCTCACCCCACTCCTTCCATGTAGCAAGCACCTCACTAAGGACAGAACTTCTGTTCAGTTCAGAGACTTCTCATTTTAGCTTACCATGGTAGGAGATAGAATCAGCAAGGAAACCTTCGGAAACCACTAAGAAGATAATACATCTTTCTAACAATCACTTGAAACTTGTCAGATGACCTTGAGGACAAGGGTATTTTTTTCCAAAGCACTCTATCTTACTGGCTTATACTAGATCCTGGGTTGTTATTAATGGAGAAATATAACTGGCATAATCTGAAACTTTACAATTTGCAGTTTGAAGTCATTCAAAATATAGTCTACAATATTTTAAAATGGTATTTCTTTAACTTGACAGGTAACAGTAAGAGAACTCGAAGTCTGAATATTAATGAATGGAACTTTTCTATTAACACAAATTCTGTAATTTCAAACGCTAAATAGACTGTAAATCATTGAGTCTTCTCTATCCAACAGGTCCCTTAGGAGCCCCACATAAGGAACTGCAGTGTGACCCTGATCAGAAGGATGCTCAGTTTCAGGCTGCGTGGATGCGAGTGCAGTGGTAGTTACATACTTCCATCTCAGTTACTATTCAGAGATACATCTCCAACTGATGCTTCATATGAAGGAAAGAACTCAAAGCTGGAGGAGACTCTTCATATGATGAGTGGTTCAAATGAAATTGAGCAGGAGATAAAGAGGAACATTAAAATTAAAATAATAATAATAAATGTTAAGGTATCATGTCAACCTGTCGACATTCTGGTAGAGTCAAATTGTCCAAAATGAATCATCAATGTCACGGATAAAGATAGCCTAGTGTGTGTTTCTAGCAAGCCAACTATTGTTGTAGTGTTTTTTCATTGAGGTACTGGACTGTATTTAATTCTGGGATATGTTTCTATAGTCTATGTTCTGGATTATGTTTAACTTTTATCTGTGAGGGTGTGAATATACCAAAGGCTTCCATTGGTAGATTAGCCCATTCACACAAATAAGTGAAGTTAACACTGTGCCCAGATGAATGGTATTAAAAACAGACTTGCCTAAAAGAAATGTGCCTTGCTTGATGAAACATTCTTTTATTTTTTAATTCAAAATAATAGATTTACAAATTAGATTTTAGGTAGGTTTTAGTTGACCTTAATTTTACAAGAATATACTAGTACTTATTCTATGTTTAAGTTGTCTGTGTTACCTACATTTTAATATTTAGTTATATCTAGACAGTTCCTATATATTAAATTCTATTTTATTTTCACAGGATGTTTGGTATGGGGAGACAAAGTACATTCTTAAAGATATATATAATATCTCATTTGATGTTTATAACTTTTTCTTCAAAATTATATGTGTAAAAGATTCTTTGACTCATTTTCTATTTTTATATTCTTTTAGAAATGGAACTCTTTTTCAATGTAAAAAAAAAGGCAAATTTTTAGTTGGAAAAGAGACTTGGGAAGTCTTAAAGATGGCTTCCCATTTGGGAACATTTAACTTTTGTGCCATTATTGTATTTACTGTGACATCTCAGCAGAATGGTAGCTATTTGCATATTATTTCATAAGCCTTATGGAAAGTCAAACTGTGAACATTTAATATGTACATTACTTTACTAGTTTCCATAGTTTATTATCAAAATATTCCTGAATAAGTGAGTGAAAGTAATGAGTACTTTTGGAAGCTTAACTACTGTAAAAATATAGCAGTCTCAAGGCCAGGATTATAAGTTTTATGATGACCTACAAAAAATACACTGATGAATTTCATTATCTATGAGACTCTTAACTGAACACCCATTCATCCAGTAACTCCAAAATAGGCAGAAATACAATCCAGGTAACTTTCTTTGAGGCAATGTCTAAAATGGATTTTTAATAATATCCTGGTAATTTCTTCATGCTCAAAATTTGGAGGTCGCATCACTATAGTTTTAGTGAAGATAAATGAATAACAACTGTCTTTGATTTGAGTGACATGAGCCTCCAATCGAGATGGATTAAGTGATTAATCCCTTAAAATGCGGATATAACCACCACCTTGTTTTTGTTAGTGTTCATTCATGTAGTAGAGATACTAGCATGGGGAATAGTCAGCCCTTTGCAATCATCTGACTCCTCATAATGATGGTCACAGCCTGGTTAGCAGGAAAGCAATTCTGGTAGATGGAAAAAAAAAACAGGGGTTCTTAAACTTTCAGATTTTTTTTTTTTTTTGGTAAGGATCAGTAGGTGTTGCAAAGTTATGCAAGAACTACCTTTATACAATGACACAACTCTAAGCAATGTAATATATGTAATAGTAGATCTGTTTTATGATTATAAGCTACAGTTTCAAATAAAGACAAAATCTGGACTTTTACCCACCCACACCAAAGAAAAGCACAGAACAGTATCAGATGCATAACATACCAAAACATTCACACCAGGAGTAGTACAAAATAGCACGGGGCTTAGGTTACAGGATCCTGGCATTCTTACCTACTGCCTTCCTCTGGGACCCCAGATAAGTCACTAACATTGCCAGGCTTTAGTTCTTGGATTGCAGAGTGTGTGCACCAGGTTCAGCAAACTCAAAAGGCCTTTCCAGTTACCAAATCCTATTATACACATTTCTTTAAAAAATGCTTTGAAGAATACTTACATTCATACATAGGAAGATTTTTGATACATTTCTGAAGAATAAATTGAAATAAGATTTGAGCCTTGAAAGTGTATGAATATGTTCCATTCTTCAAATTGTAAGAAGAGGAAATAGGATTCCTTCTCCTCTAAGATCTTTCACTCAGCTATAATAGGATCATGAAAAAAAATAATGAATGGAGCTGAGGATCCCTCTGCAGAAGGGAAGCAGATTAATTAAATAGCTAACGAGGCCGGGCGTGGTGGCGCACGCCTTTAATCCCAGCACTCGGGAGGCAGAGGCAGGTGGATTTCTGGGTTCGAGGCCAGCCTGGTCTACAAAGTGAGTTCCAGGACAGCCAGGGCTACACAGAGAAACCCTGTCTCGAAAAATCAAAAAAAAAAAAAAAAATAGCTAACGAGGTGAGCCAGATATTGGTGACATTAATGGGATGTTAAGGTGATTTGCAAAGTGTGCATTAAATGCTGACATGGTTCCAGAACTTTATTGCACTTTGTGAGACTAAAAGTAGGAAAGGGTGGGGAAAGACAGGAGAACGGAAGTGTTTGCCTTATGGTCTCTGTATTCTTTTTACACATGGGAGCTTAGGCAGGGATCTGTACTGCAGCGCTGGATCTGCCAGTCACTCATCTGTCCCAGGGAAGTCCTTTTAACTTCGCAGAACTCCAGTTTCTTAATCCTTAAAGGGAACAGTTTAATTTAGAATTTGATAGTCTGCATCTTTCTTTTCATCTTTTAATATTCTGTGGCATTTCAGATTCTTAAAATCCAGCCATCCAGACATATATGCGTTGATCCCCCCCCCATCAGTCACGAGGATATCACAGAGGTCTGAAGTAACTGAATCGATTACAAACTCAAGCATTTATTTTTCTAACACTGCTATTTGACCTCAACAATACCTGAAATACTTTGACCTCATTTTCATTCTGATACGGATGAATTATTAAAATTTGCCATTTTATCTTTTAATGTTGAGCTCATCCAACAAACAAATGTCTTCTCGCGTTAGTCTGCACACTTTTTGTAATTTAATAATAATATTGTGCATACCAGTGAACTATAACTGACAGGGTACAATTCTGTCACATTTCAAAGTTAATGCCCTTTTGGTCACAGAGCTATAACTATAATACAAAAGAATATTCATAAAATTTTGTGAATTTTTAAATACAAAGGAGGCCTGATAGAGCCGTACTGTAATTAGTCTTGCTCAGGAGTGAGAAAACCATTCAGGGATAACCCAAACACTTCTGTTTGGCATTAGTGAACAAATGGAGAAAGAAGGGTTGTATCTTTTGCACAACAAGGATAACAGGTGATGATACCCATGAAAATGGAAGTATTTTTTGGTGGCTGGTTTTAATATAGAAAGACATAGGTTAGAAGAATGCCAGAATTCAGACACTAGAAAAATTATTAAAGTGGTAGCGGTCCATTGAATAACACAGAAATATTTTGTCATACTGAGATTATTTGTCCAGAAAGTTAGTCTCATATCCCTTCCATTCAGAAAAGGGGCCACGTTTCAAAATGCCTCTGTCATAATAGGAGATGTATATTTTGACTAGTGGAGCAATTAGCTAAAGTATTTAATCTGATATTTAGTTTTGTGAATCTGAATTTTCATCTAAGGTGTAACTTAGTGTCTTGCATATGTGATAGTATCTGTGATCATGAGAACTTGTTTCATCAATTCTTTTGAAGTTGAAAACTGTGCTAAGTGGTGATTCCAGCATACTGTGTTAATACTGTATCTGAAAACCATTTGTGAACTGAACACACTGAACAATCCATAGTGTTTCTCTTCTGGTAAATTTTTTCTGTGGTGTGATCATTTTGTGCTGGGAGGGTGGGGGTGGGGAAGGTTAAGTATTTAGTTTACTTAAAATGTCAAAGTGTTTTTTAAATGCCATACAATTGTGTGGCAATAAACCAAATAGAAAATGCTCTTTTTTCAACTGTGACAGAACTGTGTAGACTACTTTGGGGACTACCCCATAAATGCTGTCATTTGTGTTTTTAAAAAGCATATATATTATATATACATATATATACCATACAATATATACCACATACAAAGGAAAGCAAACAGTGCATGTAGTGTTTCTTGAAGTCTATGTGTGTTTTATTTACATAGACTACTTATACATCGCAAAGACCATCAACATATTCTATGTAAATTTCTAAGACACTCTTCACATGAACAACTAATATCATCTAAAGTTAAAAGATTGAATAATCAAGGTTTTGAGGGATCAGATAACTTATCTTAACTAATGTGCCCGTGGTGACTCTAAATGTCATTCTTTTTACACTTTTCATCCTGGCAAGTACCCTATCACTGCCAATGTACTTCAAGCGTAAACTTTAAAAGATATGTGGAAATTTTCAGGTTTTAGTGGAAAGGAGTCATTGGGGTTATGTTAGACCTTTTTAGATAACTTCCAGACTGTATCTCCCTACATGGAGAATCCAAGGGTACATATTAAGTCCCTACACCTGAATTGTACACCCTCACATTCATTTAATGCCATCATGCTAAACTAAAAAAGGTTTCTTTTTATCTATCTCTTTTACTTCCTTTTCAAAAAGCCCATTGTAACAACGAATTTCTGAACAGTCTTTTTAAAGCAGCTAGAAAATTTGTAGCCATTCTGATTCAGAGGGGGAAAGCTAGGCTCCCACAGCAATCATTTATTTTAGCCTCTTGTTTTTATGAGTAGGGGAAAGGCAGAAAGGGGGGCTAGCGAGGAAGTGTATTTTTTTTTTAAACTACATTTCCAGTAACTATATGGAAATACTGAATGATTAAGTCATAGCACTATTGTTAACATTAACCTCAGTTCAAATACTGGTAAGCTTTTCAACATTTAATGATGTACTTAAGGATTTTCCCAAGTTAAATTACAATTCAATGACTTTCTCAGTTTGAATGTGAAGAACATTCATGTTTTAATCCATGTCAGATACTACATTGTTTTTGTTCTCAAACATCAGGTAGACACTAATCTGCTTTCCCTTGTAACTCAGCAAGAGTCTGTGATGTGTTCTGTCTTTCTCTGTGCAATGCAGTGTTACTGTGAATATTTAAAAGGAACATATGCTTATTATACTGGTATTTAATATTTTATGACTTTGACTTTGGTTTTCCTCATCAAATAGGTAAGTTATGCAAGTATTATCTTGTATAAAATGAAGTAATATTTATTCCTAATAACAACAGGATTCTAACCATGATGCAAGACCAAATGTGCATTTTATATTTTTATAATCATTTTCTTTCGCCATTGACTTAGATCTACTTACCACATCACAATATAAAGTTACATTCTTATACCATGTTCTCTGCTTAATTGAGGCCTTTTGTTGAGTAAATACCTATGAGTTTGGATTGTATGATATTTTCTTACAGTCAACACAAGTCCATTTGTCATTGGACTTGAAGTGTTTGTTGCAAATGTTATAAACAGAATCCAATAAAACACCCGGAAACATCCTGTTGCAGTAATAATTCCAAAAGATGGTTTCCTTTCTTCAGACCTCTCATCCCTGTTACTTGCTCCTTTTTCCTTCTCCCCCTCTCCCCCCCCCCCCCCGCTCTCCCCCCAACCCCCTCCCCCGCCACACACACACAAAAGAAGAAGCATCAAAAGCTATGCACTTGTCAACAGTGACAGCTTCAGCTGCCTTTTCATCATCTATCATTTGCCCTCCCTCACAGCAAAAGCTTCTAACATTCCCGGGTATTTTTCCATTACCCCTGGATTACACTTCTAAGAGTCCCATAAAGTCTCAAAGAAGAGTAAATGTTTAATAATGATGTACCATCATTCCTTATCACAATCCTAGAGTAAATTATTTACTAAATTAGAGTAAATAATTTAAATTATTCATTTAAAAATAGCAATCACATCCATCTGTGTACCACCTTGTTCAAAACATTATGGGGTTATTATGCTCAATATGTAGATGACCCTATTTTTTAATTGTTCTGAACTTTATTTTTTAACTTTATTGATTATTGTGAATTTCACATCACACACCCCATCTCATTCATCTCCCAGTCTCTCCATATCTGCCCTCCACCCTTGCAACCTCCCCTTCAAAGAAAAAATTAAAAATGAAAATAAAGTACTAAAACATCTCTCCGTGGAATCTACAGCATGTCACATAGTGCACCCACTTGCCCAAACACCTTTACTTGCAACTGTTCATTGCAGTGGGCCATTTGTCTGGTTTCAGGCCTCTGGATTCATCAACCCTGGATCCTCACCCAGACTCTTCTCAGATAGCCTATTGGGGTGAGTTCAGCTCAAAACCCTGCATCTGGGGCCCTGGTGGCATCTGAGTTGTTCAACCTGCCAGCTCTTTCATACCCAAGCCACCAGGACTAGTGATGGATTATAGATAGGCAGATATTCCAAAGTTTGTAGATTAGGAGAGTAATTATATCCTGAACAGTGAAGTATTAAGGGTATTTCATTTCTACTATGTAATATCTTTATGACTCCAGGATTTTTCACACTATTAAAGACTCTAACATCCAGCAAGCACCTAACCATTGCAGTCATTCTGTGCCCCGCCATGTTGACCTTCACTCACTTTCTCACAGAAGTGTGTTTGTGCTTCTGGTCTTTCAGCAAAGAGCACATCATCAAAGCAGTCTCTGGTTTTCATCTGGAATTTTACTTTATCTAAAACACACAAAAACAAGTGAAGATTTAAACATCCATACATGTATGATGATTCGTTGTAAAGAGGAAAACAAAATATTTCTAAGCATCCACTTTCTAAAAGAAATAACATTGTTTTAAGCTGTTTGGCCACACAGTTCTACTGACAAACTCCATGAGCCATCATTTAATGTTTCATTTCATAGAAATTTTCAAGCTATTTCCAAGGGATTACAAATAGTCTCTGAACTAAGATAATTCATAGACAGATATTTTGAACATCAACATTGAAAAGTTTCAATAGATAAGAAGAGAGAGAGAGGAAGGAGGGAGGGAGGGAGAAGAAGAAGAAGAAGAAGAAGAAGAAGAAGAAGAAGAAGAAGAAGAAGAAGAAGAAGAAGAAGAAGAAGAAGAAAGAGAGAGAGAGAGAGAGAGAGATTTCGATGTCAACATTAAAATGTTTTAATACTATAGTGACTGGGTTTGGTGACTGCATATGGATGGGATCCCCAGGTGGAGCAGACTCTGGATGACCTTTCATATAGTCTCTGCTCCACTTTTTGCCCCTGTATTTTCTTTAGATAGAAGCAATTCTGAGTTAAAATTTTGAGAAGGGTGGATGGCCCCATCCCTCAATTAGGGGTCATGCCTAATCTCTGCATATGATCTGTATTGGTTCTTTCTCCCATTTGTTGGGTATTTCAGCTGTCATCCCTGTTGGGTCCAGGGATCCTCTTGCTTATCTGGTGTCTGGGACTTTCTGTTAGTTACCCCCAGTTCCCCATTGCTACACACCTCTGTTCAATTTCCTGACCTTCTGTACATCTCCCCCATTTCTTCCTATACCTGATTCTGTCCCCCCTTTTTTCTTCTCTTCTCCTCTCTTACTCCCAAGTCCCCATATGTAGCCACCAAACCAAGTCACTATTGCTGATGCCAAGAAGTGCTTGCTGGCAGGAGCCTGATATGGATGTCTCCTGAGAGGCTCTGCCAGTTCCTTACAGATATAGACGCAGATGCATGTAACCAACCATTGGACTGAGCACAGGGACCCCAGTGAAGGAGTTAGCAGAAGGACTGAAGAAGCTGAAGGGGTTTGCAACTCCATAGAAAGAACAACAAAATCAACCAACCAGACCCCTCCCCTAGAGCTCCTAGGGACTAAACCACCAAACAAAGAGTACACATGGAGGGCCCCATGGCTCCAGCTGCATATGTAGCAGAGGATGGCCTTATCTGGCATCAATGAAAGGAGAGGCCCTTGGTCCTGTGAAGGCTCGATTCCCCAACATGGGAGAATGCTAGGGAAGTAAGGGGGTGGGGGGAGTGAGCACCCTGATCGAAGCAGGGCATGGGAAAGAGGGGCTTCAGAGGGGAAACTTGGAAGGGAGATAACATTTGAAGTGTAAATAAATAAAATAACCAATAAAAATTTTAAAATAAAGTTTTAATGCTGCATACCTTCTGTGACTTGGGGCCACTAGAATGTCATCTCATTTTCTGGGCTTAGTTTTATCAGTCTTGTGCCTTTTCCCCCTTTAAGTTAACTACTTCAAGCTTTCACTTATCACAGCCAAAGAGGGCTACTTTATTTCATTTTGAAAGTGTCTCCTTTTGTCCAATTTAAATAATATCTGCCTTAAATCATGGAAGAAAACCGTTACGGAAATCAATGAGAAGGACTAAGAGCTGATGCAATAATCCATTAATTCAAGGCCAGTTAAGCTGGGGTGTTCGGTGGTGGTGTTTTCATTTATTTTAAATGAAGCAAACAAAAGAGAAAAGTAAATAACCCGGAAATCTGATTTCAAAACCCATAAGTGACAAGAAAATGAGCATGTGTGCCTGGCCCCATTTGGCATACCAAATGCTTTTACATGAAGATGAGGAACACATGGGTTCACGGGCACTATCATCAACCTTTGGTGTTAGGTACTATTTAATGTAACCCTGTTATGCTAACCATGGGAAGAGGTGGTTATTTCCACATAATCTGTGTGGTGATTTGAAAGAAAATGGCCCCAATAGGCTTACAGGGAATTGAACTATTGGGAGATGTGGCCATATCAGAGGGAGTGTGTCACTAGGAAATGGGCTTGGAGGTCCAAGAAACTCAAAACCAGGCCTAGTAGCCCACTAGAACTCTCAGCTTCTTCTCCAGCACTATGTCCCTATGCTTCCTGCCATGACAACAATGGATTAAATCTCTGCAACTGTAGGCCAGTCCCATTGAATGTGTTATAAGAGTTGCCATGGTCCTGGTGTCACTTCACAGCAATAGAAACCTTACCTAAGACAACCTGAATCTATAAATAATCAGACACTAACTGGAATATTAGAGATCCAGCTGGAATCTAGAAACTGGACTACAATGTGTTAATTACAGTTTTAAGGATTTAGTTTTCAATATCTCTAAGGGGAAGCTCAGGAACTATGTAGAAGAAAATGACTGTTATCTTTTTATTTGTGGCAGTGGAGATGAGAATAATTAGGGGAGAGAAATGGCACTCATAAATGTGAAAGGAAATTTTTGAGACAGGATTAATTTTGCCTTATAATTTGTAGAGGCAGTTCATAAGACTTTAAGAATGTTATGTGTCCTACTTTCAAGAAAGTAATGAATTTGTGATTTTAATATGCTTGTCCCTCTGGGCATATTGGGCCAGCGAGAACACTATGAACTGTCAGACTAAGCTATCAGCATGTGTTATAGCCAAGAAAGAACCTATCAATCCCCCAGAAACACACTGTATGAGTTACATATATACATATATACGTATGTGCATACATACATACATACATACATCTAGGCCAGATTAGAGAACCTGACTGGGCACACACTTCAGAGAGACTCCACATACTCAAAATGATTAAATATATATTAATAGGAACTTACACCTATACTGTGGTTTCCAGTAAGTAGAATTTAAGCACACACACACACACACACACACACACACACACACACGAAATAGATAGAGATAGTGATATACTGTAATTATTTCAATCGCCATTGCCACAGATCAGTATCATCCTACTGTGTCTGGCTTCTGTCTCCATCTCTTCACTGAACATTTGCTCCTGACTACTTGCCACGTCAGACCTCAGCTCTCAACCCCACAAATCTCTGTAGACTGACACTACTGACTGACACCTCACCTTCTAAGTTTTTGATACTCTTTTCATCTCTTTCCATCTCTTCTTGGTCACTTTCATCGGTTTATCGTCCTCCTGTCACCTCTTAAGTGCCGCTGCCCCTCAAGGATCTGATCTTTTCAGAATCTAGATTCTGTCTCTGTAATTTACCCATCCACCTTAGTTTTCACCCCTCTCTGTAACTACTGTCTCTGTCCCCAGATCACAGAAACCCCTACTCTGGACACACTCCAGGCAATCACTGCCTGCCTCACATTCCTTTTATAGAGAACCTGCCACTCAACTATCCAGAAGGAACACCCTTAAAATCCATGTTAGCCCAGTTTCTGTCCATTAGGCATCACTTGAGCAAATTAAATCTTTTCTCCTTGGAACTCAGAAAGAGACTTAGAGATAGAAACAAAGACTTGCAAAGTCACCAGGAGTTGTGTTGTACCACTATGCCAAGAGAAAAATGAAGCAAACATCAAAAACAATGGCATTGCCGCAGAGAAAGATGGAAGGAGCTACAGTTTTCTAGCACAAACCTTCCAGTTTGGAGACACTAAACTCTGCTTACTACCATTGCAGTCTCTGAGATTCATCTAAACCTAATAAACTGTGACAAAACTGGCCAGCTAAAAGGGGTTTTCTGCCCCTCGCTGATATCTTTTGTCTATCAGTCTCCTTGGTAGAACTACAATCTGGAATGGTCTCTAGACTTTGAAAACTTCTCAAACCTGGCATGTTCAAGTTAAGTGTACCACACATTCAAACAATCCATCCTTATTGTGTCCTTGGGAAATCAGACTACTGAACTGCTTCATGATGCAACTGCTTAGAAACCTGGGATCAGTTAACCTCAGACCTTTCCCTCACTCTTCACAGGAATTCATTCCATGAATTTCGCAACCACCTTTACCTCTGGATTACTCCTGCATCTGTGATTTCTCACCCAAGTTGTAGTAATCAGTTAAAATGCTCATACCATAGACAATGTGAACTCTCTCATTCCTAGCTAAAATATTTCAAAGGCTCTCTTTTATCATTTTGGAACAAAGGCCAACCTTTTTCACATCCAGGACCCATTATGATCCTTCTGTCTTCAGTTTCTTCACAGTTCCTGATCCTATAGCCCAGAGTTAATCACATCTTTCCTCTTCCCCTTCCACACTATTAGACTCAGCAAGGTGACAGCAAAATACACTGACACCTTCTCTAGGAAGAACTGTTAAGTGTCTCTCTGATGTGCCTGCAACAACCTGTTGTTGAACTTAACACAGAATATTGTCACCTACTCCTTTACAAAAGTGAGGAACTTACAAGCTGACTCATCTAGTTATCTTTGGAGTCACAGTGCCTGATACACAAGGGGAATTCAATCATTTGCTGAATGAAGACTGCACTGAGAAGATGTACTTCTACCCTCAATAATTTGTAGAATCTGGAGAGACCAGTCCTCTAATCCAGACATGGTGGCAAGCTTTGTAGCAGGCAAGTCCAGGTGTTGTGAGAAATGAAGTAGAGAAAATAAGAGAAGGGATAAGGCATAATGGGTGAGTAGAAATGATTAAGGGAAACAAAAGAATAGGGAAGGGATTTTAGCTTTTTGTAGCCAGGGCCAAAATACTTGTCTTGTGTAGTTGGAAAATATGCTATGTGTTGATGCTTGATGCTTCTAACACTAGATAAATAAGGCAAATACATTCTGAAGAAACCAGGTAATTGTCTTAGCTGTAGAAAACTTTTTTGTTTGGTTTTATTAATTTGAAAAATTACTTTCTTTTCATATATATATATATATATATATATATATATTGATTTTTCGAGACAGGGTTTCTCTGTGTGGCCCTGGAACTCACTTTGTAGACCAGGCTGGCCTCGAACTCAGAAATCCGCCTGCCTCTGCCTCCCGAGTGCCGGGATTACTTTATATTTATGTATTAAACACTTGACTGAAATAATTATAAAAGTCTATATTGGATATAAATTGACAATACATATTAGCAATAAATATAAAAAAATATTAAGTATTCTAATATAATGCATAATATTCATGCATTTAATATTGATTATCATGGAGCTTGGTAATACATGAAATCTGTTCACAATCCACTATGCCTGGCATGATACTACAGTCTAAAGTAATCTTTAGCTCCACATGGTGACACATGCTCTTAATACCAGCACTTGGATAGTGGAGGATGAAGAATCAGAGTTCAAGATCATCCTCAACTACAAAGAGAGTTTGAGACCAGCCTGGACTACAAAATCATATCTCAAATGAACAGAAAAGAGAAGGGGAGAGGAGAGAAGGGAGGAGAGGAGAGGAGAGGAGAGGAGAGGAGAGGAGAGGAGAAGAGAAGAGAAGAGAAGAGAAGAGAAGAGAAGAGAAGAGAAGAGAAGAGAAGAGAAGAGAAGAGAAGAGAAGAGAAGTCAATAGAATGTAATTGTTCAGCAGTAAAAAAAACTTCTTTAAAATGTTTCAAACTATTGCAGTATTTTGAATTCTAACTCTAAATATGTTTCTCTCTTGAAAAATTTTTCTCTTAATTTTAAAACATGAACATGGTTGAGGAAATTAATCTGTACTTTCAAGTCAGCCACTCTTACCTCGTGTAGTTGCTGGAGAAGAGGAAGTTTATTATTCCAAGAACCTTTGGGTCCTCATTTTAAGCTTTCTGGCTTAGAATCGGGCTATCAGATTTCATTTCAAGTGTAATTTTAACCTCAATATTTAAACATTTCCAGTAGTTTCTAGACTTCATACTTTAATCTCCAATCCTTTGAAGTATTCTACTCAGATAAGGGCTCTTGTGTTTAAACTATAAAGGATTCAGCCATTGATTTCTCTATAAATCCCAGTCAAAATGGCTTTCAGTTAAAAATATACACACATTCTTTCATTCCTGTGAAATCTACTGGAAATTAGCCTACTTAAGGCTCCAAGCACCAAACATAAAATGGAAAATTCTGGCAAGGATGTGAAGAAAAGTGATACAGAGTCAGTGAGAATAAATAAAATAAGATAGCCATAATAGAGACCAGTACTGAGGCTCCTCCAGAAACTAAAACTAGATCTACCACATGACCCAGTTACTCCACATCTAGGTGTATATCCAAAGGAAATGAAATTAGCATATCAAAGAGATGCCACCTCCCGGTGTTTGTTGCTGTACTAGTCACAATAGCTAAGTTATGCTATCAGCCCAGTGCCCATCAGCAATTAAACAGACAAAATGTGCTAGCTGTGTGTACAGTAGAATGGGCAGCATTAGGGGGCCTTAACTGACATAAACCAGACATAAAAGAAAAGTACAGTGCATTCTTTCTCCTGTGTGAAAGCTCTACAACACAGTCAACCCGATTGTGAACTAATGATAAATAGAGGTTGGGAAGACTGAGGGCAGAGTAGATAGAGGAAAACCGAATCAGGGCTTACTGTGACAAGTACTGAAAGTCTCTCACTTAACTCCACTGATGTGTGTAATTAATACATACTACCAAAATAAAAGGTGAAAGAATAAGACTTAGTTGCTGGTAATTCTAGGTAAACTCCTCCACAAAACTGAAAGTAGGGATGCTTCTATCTGCATTAATGAAGAATATAGATTCTTGGAAAGAAAAACTAACTCATGAGCTTTGCAAATGGGTCTGGATACCCTATTCATCTCAAAGCTCTCAGGTCAATGAGACGGGAGTCAGAGAGTCAAGAAGTGGGATGTAATTAGTGTGACTGGTGCTGGGGACTTGTTCAATGACAAATTATGAGGTAGCTACTCTAAAGGACTTCCAGAAGCTCAGGAGAGGCAAAGGTCTTCTGTCCTAAGGATAGGTTGTGGCATTCTCAGATAAGCCTCTTCTTGTCTCTTCCTAGTAAGCATCTGTCAGCTGAGAAGTCTTTCATCAGGAATCCAGTTATGTGGTTTCAGTTCAAACCTTTTTGGCGTCTCTAAGCTCCCTAGCACTACAACAAACTTTGCATCTTGAAATGTGTCTTCATGCACAATCTATCACGCTCTCCTATCCCCAATCTGAATTGTCAGTGGTTGAATGAACTGGCATCTTCAAAAACATTACTATCAGAGCAATTAATTATTCCTTAGCTGGCACCAACAGGTCTCAAGTTCTGAGTCTTTCGAGATTGAACAGGTTTAAGAATCTGGAGGCAGTGACAACTTTTATACACTAAGATAGAAAGCTTCCCTGTGCTAAAGGGGACAGATTACATGGCTAGTTATCTAAATTGAAACAATCGTTCTAATAAAATGAGCATACATAGATGTCTTACCTCACTTTTTGAGTCACAGTTAACCTAAAATTCAGAGAGGAAGTCTATTTTACATTTTTTTTCTAATTTAACATATTTCTTCACAATTTGCCCATCCCTCTAAGAGAAGCTTGCAACTACCAGGACTTTGAAGTCACATGACTCACAATTATGAGTCACAGGATGATTCATCCTACCAATAGCTAACCCTCCCATCTTACAATCAGGCCTCTAATTCTACTAGTAATTCAGAAGCAAGCTTGCAGCTGTTGTGTGTCACCATTATTGTTTGTCAAGAGTATGGTCTGCTTTTTATTTTCTTTTTAACAAAGCTTTTACTGAAATAAGAGCTTGTCAGAGATTTATAGTGGGAAAGCAATAGTTTTAAGTGGAAATTGAAATTTCCAGCTAATATTTTAATAATCGAGCCTTCATTTAGCTCAATGTCACTTGTATTTTGGTCCAAATATCATGTTTGTTAAATATTCTGACTAAATCAAACATACCACCCCCAAAAGCCTTAGTAATAATCAGGAAAAAAAAAGAGTAGTAAGTGTGTTAGATTCTGAGGGTTAAGGACAAAACAAAGTGAGTAGTGAGGAAAAGCCCTTTCATGATTCAGACATCTCTGAGCTTTGTGCCCCCCCCCAGATGATTTTTATCTGGGCTTGTGTGACTTCTGTCAAAACTTCAGGAAAAGAACAGGCTTCTAGCAGTCAGTTATCTTTCATGCTCTCCTTCTCTCTTGGGTGTCTGGATGTGTTCATGTTGGTTGATTCTAGCTTCGTTTCAGACTGGGAAAGAGAATCCCCTCCTCCCAACTCATGCCAGAGTTCCAAAGATGTCTTTGGAAAGAACTGGCCTCAAAAGATCCACAACTGGGCTGGTGAGATGGCTCAGTGGTTAAGAGCACTGGCTGCTCTTCCAGAGGTCCTGAGTTCAAATCCCAGCACCCACATGACGGCTTACAACCATCTATAAGGGGATCTGATGCCCTCTTCTGGATGTATGTGCAGCAGATCACTTACACATTAAGTTTTAAAAAGAAAGAGGAGGAAAAGGAGAAGACGATGACAATGGGGAGACACCTCAGTGGTAAAGCGACCTGGCTCTTCTTCCAGAAGAGTTGTTTCCAAACTTATATGGCAATACATAACCATCTGTAACTGCAGTCCCAGAGTATTTGATGACCTCTTCTGGTTTCTATGAACAACACCAGGCAAGATGAGGTACAAAGAATACATGCAAACACCCAAGATTGATATATTCTTTCTGAATTTGCATGAACTACTAAATTAATAATTCTTATTTATCAGATCCCTAAAACCAATAACAGCACCATTGTAAGGTCTTACTAGAGCCCCAAAACAACACTAAAACACAGATCCTGCCACCATCATCCCCACTTTAGAGATCTGGAGAAGGTAAATAACCCTCTTCAAGTCAGGAGGCAGTAACTAAGCAGGAATGTAGAGGTCACGAAGTTATGTCACCATCAAGTGCTTAAAATACAGCATATCTGCTTCTCAGAATAATCCAGCAATGAGCCTGGGGAGATGGATCAGGAAAGTACATACTGCACAAACCTGAGAACATAGGTCCTATAGCCAGCCTCCATGTTAAAGCCAGGAAGAAAAGCATCAACCTATAATCCCAGTACTGAGGAATTAAGAGACAGGAGGTCCCTGAGAGAGCCAGGCCAGCCAAATTGGCAAGTTCCAGGTATGGTGAGAGACAATGTCTCAAAAAGTAATATATAGAATGATTGAGGAAGACATAAATCTCTAGCTTCCACACATATGCAAACATGCAAATGCGTGCACATACATAGAAAAAACACAATCCTACAAGGGAGATATTACTGATAGATAAGAGTACTCTTGTAGCCTATAAACAGTAATGCTTGTGCTCTGCCCCTGTTTTGTGCTGTCTTCTGTCCATCCTCAATGTTGCAGATCTTCGAGCTACTCCTAGTGATCTGGATATGTCATCTCAACTAAATGCAGTTAGAATTCAGGAGCTTGATTTCTTCTGTCAGTGTAATAAAGATAATAACAGCACACTTCACACCTCGCCTTCAACCACATGCAACATGATTATTCTAGTATAATCAGCCTGGTGTATTTTACAAGATTTGGCTTTCAGCTCTGTCAGTGTACGTATCTTTATACATATAGATTACATTCTGTACATGTGCTTAAAAGTCTGAACAAACATATGTCTACTGAAGTGACTGTTGGGGGTTGGGGGAGGGGGGCAGGCTTCCTCATTTCCTAGCTAGAAGTCATGTTTGAGCCATTAGTATTCTGGTCAGAGAAGAAACCTCCTCTTGCAGAGCTGTGATGGAAGGGACTGCAGCTTTGTGCACTATAAATAGTCATTTTTATTAAAACGTTGAGAAATGGAAAAGAGGTAGGGGTAAAGGGGTTGCCATGACAACTCAACCATTACCTCAGTGGGGAAGACTAAAGAATAGTAAATAGAAAAAAAAATAGAAGAAGAAGCCGACGTGGCACATGATCACAAGTGGAATGAGACAGCGTGGAAAGAATCATTTTTTTTTTTAAGAATAATCTCAAATTGAGTAATGAGCTGGGGAAACAAAGGATGGGTTTCATGAGCGGATGTCCCTCCTACAGAGCAAGGAGACCACTAGAGTACATCTTGCCCATTATCTTCATAGCTCAGCCACAACACTGTCCTTAACAAATGGTGTGCGATAAGTGACAATTCCTTCTAAGGAGCCAGCAATGCTCCTAGCATCCTCCTGAAAACTGTGTATACATTCAGATATTAATTACAGAATCAGTATTCTCCATTCCCACTCTTCACTGCAGGACTGGCTCCAAAGAAAGATCAAGAGAATAGTCTTGACCAGAACTCCACCCACTCGTAAGACACGGATTAATTCATATATTTTAAGTATCCAAATGTACTATTCGAAACACAACTAGTATAAAGGAATAATCTTTATTCATTGCTTCACAGATCATCGTATTCTCACACATTACCTCATTCACAGTGCAGAGCCATCTCAGCAATCTGGAATTTCTTCACTTTGCCATGAATCTGATGAGCCAGCTTAGACAGAACAACCTAATTGCTATCTCCTGTATGCAAAAAAAAAAAATCCTCATCTTTCCTGAGGAATGGATTCAGTGCTGATGGTTCGCACGATTTTCAGCTGGTCTCAGTCACATATTGTGACAGTTTAAACTGCTCTCTGCTCATTAATTAGCACTTCAGGGAGTCGGGGGGTGGGCAACAGAATCATTAAATTCACATAAGCAATTCTACATTGTTTCTTTTAGCAGGGAGGACATAAGAACAAGTTAATCCTAGATCATTTGTAGTACACTTACTAGATTGTGGCAGAGACTATAGCAGATGTTTAGCATGATTTTTTCCCCCATTCTCTGAAAGGGATAATGAAGGAAGTTCCAGGGGGAAAGGGGTAATACCAAAAACAGGTTCCAAATAACCTACACATCACCTTGCTGGAGTAGAACCATGGTGCATACATCTGGGGTACCACCAAGCAAACCTCATGTACTAGGTAATGGTCAAGAAAGACAAAAACCTTCCTTTGGGCAGGGCTCCTTGAACTAGAAAACAATCAGGACAAGAGGAAAGAGTCTGCATGGAAAATGCATATGTGATTGTGATCGTAAGCTTCCAGGATGCTTTTCCTAAAAGGTTCATTTACTTGGGATAAATCAACTTAGAGTGAATTAAAAAAAAAAAGTACAACAGCCTGAACAAAGCACATGTTAGAATTTAGTTCTCATGTGTGAAAACAGGAAAAAAAAGAGAAGTTTGGGAAATGACAGAAGTGCATGTGTGGGTGGGGAGGGGAGAAACGATGATAAAACTAGAGAAAAGGCAGCACTTTTGACTGGTAGAAGTTGGGGGGATGGTTAACCCATTTAACTGCATGATTAACTTAAACACACGAATCGGAAAGTCTAATTTGTGACTTTATAATTTGTATTTGTGGATACTGGTGCCCTTTTTAATAAGAGGGTGAAACCTTCAACAGACTTTGGTATTTAGGAGTGAGTTCTCTGGGGTGTAATTACAATTAAATAAGGTCATGAAGGAGGCCAGAATACTAGCCTCTTGGGACTCTGGTTTTATAAAAAGAAGAACCCTAGCTAAGACATTCTGTCTTGTCCTGTGATGCCCTATGATGTCTGTGTGCCTCCTTGGGATTGTATAGAGAGCTTCACTAGCAAGCGTATTTGCAGCCTTTCCTGACAAGGACAACAATGAGAGGGAATGCCCTTGATCCAGGGATATTTGATGCCCCAGAGTAGGGGGGTGCTGGAGTGGAGGGGCAGGAGATTGGGAGGGGAGTACTTTCGTACAGGCAAAAGGGAGGAGGGGGGCAGATGTGGGATGTGGGGGGGAAAGAGGGGTAACCAGGAAGAGGGATATCATGGGATGGGGGGATTGGTGGAGGGGATAACCGGGAAGTAGGATATCATTTGAGATGTAAACAAATGGAATGAATAATAATAATAAAAGAAAAAAATCATGAAAAAGAATGTTCATACCAGAAGCAACTGCTCAATCTTAAACTTCCAAGATTTCAGAACTATGAGTGAAATTAACCTCTTTTTCTTTATAAGTCATCAAATCTTTCATATTCTATTATAGCAACAAAGGAAAGTAGTCAATTTATGACTACATGCATCTACACAGATACACACATAAAATAAAATATAAAATACAACACATGCCATGAAAGCTGTTCCTATGTTACATGTTATCAGGTGGGACTATCAACAGAAAGGAGTCAGTTACAGGAAGTCTCATGGTTATTGATGGTCCAGCCAAGCAACTGGAAGACAGTGTGTTGGTTTCACTTCCTGACCTTCGTCTATCTGTATTAGGTAGACAAGACCTAATCTATTAAATACTGTCTACACTGTTTCTCTTTAGAATAAGGCCAAAAGACAGTGTTGAATCCCCTGGGACTGAAGTTACAGATTGTTGAGAGCTACCATGTGGTACTGGGAATCAAACCAGGTCCTCTGGAAAAACATCCAGTCTTAACTACTGAGACATCTCTCCAGCCCCAAGTTAAAAAATTTAAATGACCTCTATTTAACTCAAAACCAGTAAATTCTATAGTATGGCATTTTAATGTTCTCCTGGTGGTTTTTTTTTTATATGTGTCCTCTTAGTCTCTCCATTTCTGCTGCTGACATCTGTTTGTTTTTTTTTTTTAATTTCCTAGCATCTGGTGACCATCCGACCTCTTTATCTTGTTCAAAACTTAATTTAAGCAAAGATATACAACCCAAGAAATCTCAGTAGTTCATCTCTCTCATTAATTGCCCAAATCTCTTATTGTTCCACACAATCATTTGAACCACTTTTCCCTCCACTGCCAAACTCTTACTCTGCCCTCCCTAAAATGCCATGCAGAGGTCGTGTGGCTTCCAGAAGCCTTTCCTTCACGTTTACCTTCTTGGGTTAGTTATTTGGGTCTTGGCTTCCATGGTATTGAAATCCCTTTTCATTGATAATTATTCTCTTTCATTTTCCTATGCCTCTTCCTCATCTGGCCTTCCCTTTAATGGCTGTCACTAAGTTTCACCCTTGGCTTCACTCCTGTGATTTCTCCCCATGCCATCATATATATTCTCATGCATTGACTTTCTTTGGGACTTAGACACACATTTCCATCCTTAGTCTATTGTTGGGGTACCATGCACAGTCCCCCACTAGACGGACTAGGTCCCCTGGAAGGCAAACTGGGGCTTGTAAGGACTAGATGGGAGAGAAAATGAAAACACTGAGTCAGTTCTCCGGTCAAAGCATATTCTGGTTTTTGGTTTGGTTTGGTTTGGTTTGGTTTGGTTTGGTTTGGTTTGGTTTGGTTTGGTTTGGTTTTTCGAGACAGGGTTTCTCTGTGTAGCCCTGGCTGTCCTAGAACTGACCTTGTAGACCAGGCTGGCCTTGAACTCAGAAATCCGCCTGCCTCTGCCTCCCAAGTGCTGGGATTAAAGGCATGGGCCACCATGCCCGGCTGCATATTCTGTTCTTCACTGAAAAATCTTTCTTGGTTTTGAGAGGGAAGACCCCCCAGTCAGTTCTGTGCAGGCGCCTGGAATGTGGCACAAAGTCTAATGCAACGTGGAATGTCCCAGCTGGAAGCAGATGAACTGGGCGAGGCAAGGTCCAGGGTGCTGTGGAATGCCTTGGCAGGAAGCAGGACCCGGGAGGGGCACAGCAGATGGGCAGCAGGATTCCAGAAAAGCTCAGGTGTGGTTTAACACAACGATGGAAACCAGCCTTGGCTGGAGAACCACGCTGTATGTGGCTTCCTGTGGCACACCTTCAGAGGCATCAGGTCTGAACTCTTAGCCTAGAGCAGAGTGGGGGAGGAGGCTACAATCTCTCTCTTATTTCCCTCTCCATTTTTAACATTCTGCCTTTCACTGTCTCTAGGATGAATTGCTGACACTTAACATGCAAACTGTCCAAGCAATGAATTTCTTTCCCTTGGTGCAGCAGCCCCATACTCTGATCTCCTTTCTATCAGAAGCCACCATAGCTTTGTCACCCGGGCAAAACAAAATTACACTGTCATACTTGATTCATCCATTTTCTTAACCCATCATATTCTATTACTTTGAAAACACAAAATTATCTTACCTTCAAAATCTCTTATTACTGACATGTCTGGAAAATAAAATGTCTGCCTTTGTATGCCACTCATGCCATTGGTAGCTCAAACCTATCTACACACAAGTCTGCTCCAACCATATTAAACTCCTCTTCAGCCTCAGATGCATGACAAACTTCCCTGCCTTCCCACTCTGATGCACATACGATTCTGGTACTTTCTTCACCAACACAAAAGAGAGTTTTCCTCACAGCCCTATGCACAATGAAATAGTTTGATCTGAAATATCCATCAGAAAGACACATATGTTAAAGACTCAGTTGCTATGATATGGCTATGGCACTACTGAGAAGTGGTGAAGTCCTTTAGGATCTAGTGTGAGGAAGTAAGGTCATTGTGGGGCTCTCTCTCTCTCTCTCTCTCTCTCTCTCTCTCTCTCCTTTATTGTATCTCCTTTGACATCTTTCTTCTTTTCTCCCCCTACCAGCACTCTCCTTCCAGCTGCCAGGGAAGTAAACAGTTTTCTTTGCCAAGCTCTCCCACCAGAATACGCTGCTTTGCCAATAGCCTATAGAGCATAGCCAACTAGACATGGACCTGAGCATGCAGAGCTGTGAGTCAAAATAAACTCTCCCTGTTGCTAAGTTGCCTATCTTAGGTATGTTGTCATGGTGATGAAAACTGATTAACACATCTTCCCAAATTTTGTGGCATTCATCATATGCTATGATTTGTTTTATTTGTTTATTTAACCTCCAAATTAGGCTGAGGATTCCATGCTGTGAGTAGCAATTTTCTCACAACACATATATTCCTTAAACATAAAAAAGTCTTCATCACACAGCTGAAGAATAGGAGTGAGATGACCCTCCGTGTAAGAAATTAAATGTTTTCAGAATTCCTCTTCTCCTGAGACCGGAAAAGTATAAGATGGTCCATTAATTATTTTATTTCATTATGTTCACATTGTATATTCTTTCCCCAGGCAGCCTAAATATTGATTGTTAATCTCTGTGGTGAAAGTCAGCCTTAGCATCATTCACAGCTACTAGCTACTGGATTTTGAGATTTGGACCACTAGAGTCAAAACTCTCAGTCTACACAACTTCCTGTGACCTCTAGACTTGATGAGCTGTTCCTATCTCATCCAAACAAATATTGGTCACAGCTATTAAGCCACATCCTAGTAGTCCTGCCTACTGTCAGACTCTGTAGGAAGCATGAAATATTTTAAATTCTTCAAACCTCTCCACAACCTCTGAAGTGGGTGCTATGCACCTGTGTTACAGATAAGGAAACTGAGGCATGGAGAGGTTCTGTGGCATTACTGAACTCAAACAGCTAGAGTGAGAGAGCTGAATTTACATTCATCTTCAGTGCCCCCGTACCACACTACTATGCTACAGGGAGATGCAAGTTCAAAAGGAAGAAACTTTACTTGTAGGATTTGATGGTCTAAATCTCAAAATCCAGAGCTTGGGCTGGTTTTTATATGTTTGGCCAGGCATGCGCTTTCTTATTGTTGTGCAATGGATCATAGAGAGGAACATTCTGCATTTACATTCTGCTGTTTAGCTTGTATTTAAAGGTTTGCCTTTATTTCCCAATGCAAATTCCCTGAGAGAGGACAGGACTCTCCATTTCAGTCTCACACTGACACCTAATCCAGATTCACGCCACAGCAAGGGAGCCACACATTTTTGACTGAATTTTTTTTTTCATGTTTAAGTCAGTACTCAAGTTATTCCTTTCTTTTAAAGTATCTGTTGTCTGCTTCTGCTCCTCCTGGCCTCCTGACACACATTCATATCCTCACAGAGCAGCTCTTAAGCAGAACTCAAGCAAGTCAGCTCTGAATGTCAAAACGGGATTTTATATACTTATCAATTTGGGATAATCGGGAGAACAGCCAATAAATATCTCAATGAGGTCATTTTATGAAATATATGCAACCCTCTGTGACATGATGTTTAATTTGAAGTCAATGGTCTGTAGAGTTATTCAGCTACTTAGAACCAAGCCAAGAGCCAGCAGACATGGCTGCAGATGCTAATACATTTGCTACAGAGGTAAGATTTGAAAGCTATGGAGATGCCTAGAGAGCAGAGCCTGTAAAACTTCTGCAAGAAAGACAATCAGTTCGAGCACAGACACAACCCCTGAGCCCTGCCAGCTCATAAACTATGCTGCCTGTAAGGACTTTAGCAAGTAGTTTCCTAGAAAAGTAAGCTCTAAACCAGTACTAGCTTCCAGCTGTTCCACTTGCTTCAGGCCAGCTACATGGGAGGCACATGGCCTAGGGGTGAGGCAGGGACTGCTTACTGACAGATGTTTTCTGTTTGTCATGATATTTAGGTGTTGTGGAAATAGTTACAGAAAGAAAAAGAAAGGATAGGAGTGGATTATACGAGAATGAAGATGCAGAAAGGGAAGGAGATTCAGAGCACAGCTGCCCCAGCATATGTAACTCACCTCACTTTACCCAGCAGCCCTGAGTACACACATCATTATAGCACCATCCTTGGCTCCCAAGGATCTCCTCAGCTGTCCCCCTCTCTGTGCCCTCCAGACCTGATGATGATCCTGCCCACTCTCGCCCTGACTTGAGCTCTGCATGTCTGATGGAGAAGGGCATACTCTGCTTCCTCTCCTCAAAGAGCTCCTTGAAAGTAAGGATGTGTCTGTTCTTGGCTCAGCATCCCAAGCACATAAAACAGATTCTGCTCCCAGAGCCAGAAAGTATATGAAGGCTTAAGACCCAGAACCATATATCAGTTATTCCAAATGACTCCAGCAGAAAGCTTCCCTGATCCCAGGGGAGACCCAGCCACCAAAGTCTTTCTTATCAGTCTGTGCACAATCCATAAAGAGGGCAGCCATGCTACCTGGGCTGTTCCCAGGAGCAGACACAAGGCCCTGGCATCCTGGAATACTGGAATACTTAATCACAGAGCAAGGTACTAATGAAGATTTAACATTCCTCTGGCTGTTCAGTCTAGAAGGAAGACTGCTGAGCACATGCCTGCTGCAAAGGAAGTATTGTGGGTAAATAGAAACAAGTAAATGAAGCAGAGAAACCAGAAACGAAGGATGCTTCCACCCCAACCCACCCCATCACGTTAGTGTTTGGAAGTCCCCTACCTCTCTAGGAGCACTCCCAAGTGGAAGCAAATTACTCTAAATAATAAATTGTTTTCCCACTAAATCTTCATCCAGGTTAAATATAATTTGGTCAAATATCAAAGAACAGCCCTAAACCAGAACCATTGACTTGGTCATTTAAAAGTATCCAAGGCCTGATGTGCTTTGGGCTGGAACCTCTGTCTGCTGTGCTGAGCTCAGTGACAAAGAGGTCATCACCATATCACACAGCTGTGCTGATGGAAGTGGAGGTTAAAAGCAAAGTCAAGAGACACCCAGAGATGTCACACAACACGAAGGGCCATAGACACACAGAGCTCTGACCGCTGCCATGCCAAGCAGCACAGGAGGAGGAAGACATCCAGAAACCTGCCCAACACCATGCCATGCTGCTCTGATGGGGAAAGATACCCAGAGACCTGCCTGCTGCCTTTCCGCTCAGGTGGACCAGAGGCATAGAGGCCTACCTGCCACTACGCCATGCGGTGTGAGATGTCCACAGACTACCCTACTGCCATGCCACATTGGTGGGCTGTAGACACCTAGAGATGCACTTGTCACCATGTCCAGCTCTGCTGGCAGAGAAAGTCACCCAGAGGCCCACCAGCCATGTGACCTGGCTGCAGCAAAAGTAACTATACTGTGCAAGTGTGTGGTTGACAGATGGGAGAGAAAAAGAAGCGGAAGGGTTTGAGCCCTATTAAGGGAGATCAAACTGGAGACATGAGGGGGGAGAGGAATAGTCTGTTGTGAATAGCCAGCCCCACTGCCTGAGGACATGGTGAAGTCCAGGCCCTGTGCCGTCACTGAGGGCCAGGTCTGGGTCTGTTACTATGCAGCAGCAGCGGTCAGTGGGATCAATGTTGATGACCGTGGTTCATATTATTACTAAAGGGATGTCCCTAGTCTGGGCAGCCACCTGAGAGCACGTGGATGTCCAGGGCCTGTGTAGATCTTCCCCCACCCCTCACTGGTTACAGATCTCTGGAGAGCTGACCTCTTCTCTCACAAGCAGCAGCACTTGGAAAAATGGTCCCTGCACTTCACCCTGGCAGCACAGTAGAGCTGACCCAGGCACCCGGGATGTGAATGAGCCAACCCCAAGGGCTTGAATGTGGGAGAGCTGAACTCACCACTCATCTGACATGAGGTAGCACGAGGCAGAGGTGATGCCCTCCCCACCTGTATTAGTTAGGGTTTTACTGCTGTGAACAGACACCGTGACCAAGACGGGTCTTATAAAAACAACATTTAATTGGGTCTGGCTTACAGGTTCCGAGGTTCAGTCCATTATCATCAAGGTGGGAGCATGGCAGCATCTAGGCAGGCATGGCGCAGGCAGAGCTGAGATTTCTACTTCTCAATCCGAAGGCTGCTATCCAGGCACACAAGGGTGAGAATCTTATGCCCACACCCACAGTGACACACCTACTCCAACAAAGCCACACCTCCAAATGGTGCCACTTCCTGGTGCAAGAATATACAAACCATCACACCACCCTTGCCCATTGCAATCTGCAGCAGTCAGGAGAGCTTACCTCAGGGTCATGAGAGCAGAGAGCTGTCCCTGCCTCTCACTGGTGGGAGTGTGGACCCTACACCTTGGCTAGGCAACACAGTAGATCTGGTTCTGGTGAAGGGAATATGGGTGGGCACCCTCAAGTGCTTAAGAGCAGAAGGACTGACTCTGCCTCCTGCAGATGGCAGCATGGTGTGGCCTAGCCAGAACAGGGCCAGAGAACTGGCCCTGGAGGAAGAGGATGACCAGCTTAGCTACTACACGGACCAAGATCCAGGGCTCTGAGTTGGCCTGCCCCCAAATCTACATTGTCTGTGAAATGTTGGAATGTGTGGAAGAGCCAGTCCTACTGACTCAAAGCCTCAGGATCCCTCCATGACACTGTGCAACAACAGGATAACGGCGAGGAGTCCCAGTGAGGACACAGTATTGATGATGTCACAGAAGCCAGAGACCTCGAACCAGACCCATGAAAGTGAGGATGTGTGGAAGGAGGGATATACTGTGGGACACAGTAACACACTATAGCTTCTACAATGAGATGTTTTCTATATTTTGCTTTGTTTTATATTTTTTGTTCATTTTGTGTGTGTGTGTGTGTGTGTGTGTGTGTGTGTGTGTGTGTGTGTGTGTGTTTTATTTTCAGGGAAAGCTGCAAGGGCATAGGACAGACACAAGGGGATGGGGAGGTGAGCAGGACTGGGGTGCATGGCATAATATTCACAAAGAATCAATAAAAAGTTTTTTTCACAAGAAAATCAAGAAAGACCAACGTGTGGATATTTCATTCCTCCCTAGAATAGGGAATAAAATATCCATGGAAGGAGGTGCAGAGACAAAGTTTGGAGCTAAAATGAAAGGATGGACCATCCACAGAATGCGCCACCCAGATGGTCCATCACATAATCAGCCACCAAATGCAGACACTACTGCATATGCCAGCAGGATATTGCTGAAAGGACCCTGATATAGCTGTCTCCTGTGAGGCTTTGACAGTCCCTGACGAATACAGAAGTGGATTCTCACAATCATCTATAGGGCAGAACACAGGGTCCCCAATGTAGGAGCTAGAGAGAGTACTCAAGAGCTGTAGGGGTCTGCAATCCTATAGATAGAACAACAATATGAACTAATCAGAACCCCTAGAGCTCATGTCTCTAGCTGCATATGTATTAGATGATGGCCTAGTTGGCCATTATTGAGAAGAAAGGCCCTTGGTCTAGCAATGTTTATATGCCTCAGTACAGGGGAATGCCAGGGCCAAGTAGTGGGAATGGGTGGGTAGGGGAACAGGGCGAGGAGAGGGTATAGGGGACTTATGGGATAGCACTTGAAATGTAAATGAAGAAAATATCTAATAAAAATGTAAAAAGAATAAATAAATAAATAAATATAAAAAGTTTTTTTTTTTAAGTTTCCAAGGAGAACTCCTACATGGCCCATATATTTCAGAAATTCTTGGTGGTTATTTCTCCTTTTCAGTCCTACTTTTCAGCCAGATTTTTCAGCCAGACTTTTGTCTTTCGTCCTGATCATTGGTGATAGCGCTATCAAATCTTTGAGAGACAAAGTTCCACCCTGCTGGACAGCTCCCAGCGGCCAAGAGCCAGTGAGCTCTCCCCAGGTGTGTCTGGCAGAGCTACACCTTTCTATAAGGTGTCTTCCTACACAAGATTCAAGTTATTATCCTATACCTGGGTAAGGAAACTGGCTTCCTTATTGAATAATTTCAAGGGGGAACACCAGAATTCATAGTTCTGAGTAGAACAGGGGAGCAGACGCCTGGGAGTAGCCATCTGAGCCTCCCTAAAATTGAACAAGTGGAGACAGTGCCTATGATGAACAGGGCTAGAAAAGGCAGCTACCACCCAGCTCTCATTCATTAGAACATAGAAAGACGAAGCTAGCTTGTCAGATTTTTATATTCTTCAAGAAATCCTATAGAAATGGAGTTGTAATACAAATTTTTCCAATTCGTATTAGCAACAAATGCAAATTTTCAAAATAACTCTGAAAAACTACATTGAAAGACTCCTCTAAGCACATCTGTGCGCAAGGTTGCCAATAGTAACCCATTGTGGCTCAACTCTAGAACCTAGGATCCTAACTAGTAGACTAGTTAAGATGTTGCATGTTAAAAAAAATCAGAGGCTTATTGCTGAGTGTACTGGCTGGTTTTGTGTGTCAAGTTGACACAAGCTGGAGTTATCACAGAGAAAGGAGCCTCTCTTGAGGAAATGCCTCCATGAGATCCAGCTGTAAGGCATTTTCTCAATTAGTGATCAAGGTAGGAGGGCCCATTGTGGGTGGTACCGTCCCTGGGCTGGTAGTCCTGGCTTCTATAAGAAAGCAAGCTGAGCAAGCCAGGGGAAGCAAGCTAGTAAGTAACATCCCTCCATGGCCTCTATATCAGCTCCTGCTTCCTGACCTGTTTGAGTTCCAGTTCTGACTTCCTTTGGTGATCAACAGCAATGTGGAAAGTGTAAGCTGAATAAACCCTTTCCTCCCCAATTTGCTTCTTGGTCATGATGTTTGTGCAGGAATAGAAACCCTGACTAAGACACTGATGAATCACAATTTTTCCCTCTGAGATTTCCATCTACTGGCTTCAGTTCTACCACTTACAGCTACAAGGGTTCCACAGCACCATCTTCCTGTTCTCATCCTGTAGACTTTGCTACCCTGGCCCCATTATTCCATGTATTCGTGCAAGGTCCACTGGTTGGACCTTACCTTTCACACTTGGTCTGTGCAGATTAAGAGGGACTCCCAGGCCATGAGGACTCATCCAACAGCAGAACCAATGTCACTGAGCTTCCTTAGCAGCAAGAATTTACCTCAGTTTAGGTGGAGGCATTTAGAGTCCCCTAGCCCACCCAGATACCAGAGGCATCTCAGTCTCATCAGTGTCACTTAATGAGGAGTAATATGGCAGCTACCATACCTTCCCAACATGGTCCTGAAAAGCTTTCCCATTCACTTGAATCCCTGCAGGGACTGCCCCGAGATCATTCTTTAACATCTGTGACTTGCAGACCTCACCTGGCAAAATACTGCCTCAGAGAAGATAACCCGTGGTCAAAGAATCCAAAGTTCTGAGTTATGAAGCAAGTTCCACTCTCTTCCTGGTGCCTCTTTTCTAATATTTAGAGAATGTTTTCCATGAGTCTAATGTAAAGAAGCATTTCCCAAGTCTAAATTTTTCAGTGTTCATAAAACAGTATGTGCAGACTATAAACGTGGCTGTAGCTGCCTGTGAGGACCAGAAACAAAGTGAAAACACCATGTGAGGACCATGAGTGTGGTGATAGTCACCTGTGGGTCAGCGCCAGAGGGTCTGAGGAGCAACTCTGAGGACTCAGCCCAAAAGCTTTACCCTCCACTGTCATGAGCTCCACTCTTTGCTGAAAGGTTCTAGCTCTTTCTTTAAGCTTCCTTTGTGAAATAGGGAAACTGAAAATATGCCACGCTTCTATAGAAACTGAGAAAACCTAAGTGGCTTATCTTCTCTTTGCACTTACTTCTGGGCCCTTCTCCGTAGCTACTGCGGCTGAGACTGAACCCAGTAGCTGGGTTTTCCCCCTGAGTGGTGAGTCACAGATGTAGTTTCTCTAGCACAGGTTCTCAGAACAGTCCCAGCTGGGGAGGCCTGCTGGTGGCCGTGTGATCCATCCCAGCTGCCATGCCTGAGACAGGGCTCCCAGATGGTGCTAGGTGACAAAAAACAGGTCCCGGCTTGGCTACAGGACTTGCCTGTCCACTCAGCCTCAGGATGTGATTCATCCCCAAAGGTCCTGGGAAAATCTGAGCCCACCAAAACCATTTTAGTAAAGCCAAATTTGGTAGAGAGCATTGCCACTACCACCAAAGAACACCCACCAATCACGGCATACAGTACAGAGGCATTCAGAGATGCTGTGTACCCACCATTTCCATTCCTATAAATAGATTATTTAGAGCCTTTAGCCATTGCTTGAGATGTTTTCTTGCTAAATGTCTAACTCACATAACCCTTTACTATGGTTACTCCAGCAAAGCACCACCTGAAGGACCACATCCCTCCTTCTGAGGTTTCTCCTCTTGCCCATCCTCTCTTTGCCTTTGACATCTTCTTCTCTTCCTGGCCCTGATATGTTCTCATGTCTTTCTCTTCCCTTTTATTAGTTCTTAGGCCTTAATTAATTTCCTGACACAGAGCCATTGTCTGCACTGACCTCCAGATCTCCCTGCAGATCCAGCCTAGGCCTGTCCTGAGCTATAGGCAGGAATATCAGAATCGCTCTGAATTTTCCAATCATCTAGCCCACCAATTCCCAATCTCTATCAGTCTGCATGGATTGTAGAGCCTATAGACTCTCTCTGTGCTCTCTTCTCAGCTAATACCCTGGTCTCTGCCTGGACCACTGCAATAAGTTCCCCACCTCCGGTGTTAACCTTTTGCCCATCCAAATGTTACAATCTAGGAGTCTTAATCAGGTTTATTTTCTCTGCCAGTTAAAGAATTAAAGTGCATGGAAAATCTTGAGTGCAACAACTAGCAGCAGGAAAAATCTCAACCTCAGCAGATATTATCAACCAGGAAGAAAGACTTCCTAGGGATGCGGAAACACATTCAGCAAGGTACAGAGAGGAAAATCCTTTGCAAAACAGAGATGGAGCTCTGGGGCTTGAAATCTGGCCCCTCATAGTGACCTGGGGGGGTTCAGGGTCTTTGAAGAGTCTTCTTCCCCTAATCTATGATTGGTCAGTTTGAATGAAGAGAATCTGATGAGTGAGCCAACAACTTTAGGTAAATGTTTCCTGAACCCAGTCTTGAAGTTGTCAGACTAGTAAGCCTTCCGGCACGCCTTACTGTCAGGAGAATAAGGAGAATAGCAGGCCTCTGTCCCGTGCCCAAAGAGTAAGAAAGAAGCCAGAAGTTTACTAACTTTGTTATCTATCTTTGGTCTGCTCTCCCTGTCTGTCTGCCTATCAGGAAATTGTATAACTCCTAGACCCTAACAACCAGAGTCACATGCCCCCCAGCTGCTGAGGTATCTTTCTTAAGAAAACTCAATCAAGCTTCTCACCCATTTAAACCCTTTAAAATGTCCCTACCACCAAAGGAAAATCCAAACAACCTTAGGAAAACCTTCCTTGTTGACCCTGAAGAGCTAGCTCCCCATACTCTCTCTTCATCCTTCCGCAATTTTTCTCCAATTGTAATAAATTCCTTCACTTATGTCCCTCCATGTTTTCATAGTGATGGTTTTTCTTCCCAACTGGGCATGGCTCACTATCTCCTCCTAGTCCTCCAGTACTCCTAGACCCACTGCAAAAACCTGTGGACACCTCCCCTCTTCTGCATGTCTTTACTACAGTCCACACTTTTGAGCCATACTGACTATATACTGGCCTGTCTCACCCACTAAGTCCTGAAGACTGGCACGTGGTCTTATCTGTGTTTGAGTACCCAGTATCCACAGGGCAGTAGTGCTCAATACACATGTGAATAAATGGAGGAAGGAAGGAAGGAAGGAAGGAAGGAAGGAAGGAAGGAAGGAAGGAAGGAAGGAAGGAAGGAACTGTGTTTTCCCAGTAAGTCTCAAAAGTTGCTGCATTTCCAAAAAATAAAAAGTAAAGAATTCTTTATTTGGCTTTGTTGGTGGCCTTCTTCATTTCCTGTTCCCCAGGGAGTCTCAGAGGTAGGGAATGTCACATTGTGCTCACTTACATACATACTTCTTTCTCCCTTAAGCCCATCAGTAAGAATATAATAAGTGTAGGGTACAGCCATGGAGTTAGAAAGGACAAAAACAATACATATTCTATTTCTATTTCTCCCCTCCCATGCTTGTGTGACTGGAAACCCTTGAAGGTTTCTGATAAAGTATTATGCAGATCCCCTGAAATCTGAAACTTAGCTGCAAGCACTTACCAAGAAAGCTAGCTTTGGGGGCGGAGGGAGAGTTAGACCTCATCCGGAGTCAAACTGTAAACCTTTCTGCTGGGGTTTTTCTTTGTGGCGGTGAGGAAACGGGGAAGAGTGAGTGTGAACGTGGATGTGGATGTGTAAACTTGACATGAACCAAGTCAGGAGAGAAAGCAAATCTCTGCCATTGTTGGGATGAATAAGAATAAGGAAGGATTCAAGTTTAGGTGGGGAGGGCAAGTTCAAGGTTAGACAAGGAATTCTGAGCTTCCACCAAAGCAATGTGGGGTGTCTTTAAGTGAATAGTTGAGTAAGAAAGAGCACCCCAGATGCTCTGACAAAGATGCTGAATGAGGACCCTTTAGTCTTGGGGTGACCCCAGGGTAGGGTTTAACTAGTGGTTGGAATTAGAAATGAAGGCGCCTATCTCAAAGCATTATGTTATCTTCAAACAGAATTTCAAGGCTTGAGTCCACGTGCTAAGAGCCTTTCTTCCCCCTTTGTTTTTGTTTGTTTGTTTGTTTTTCTTCAGAAACCCTGAAAAAACCTTGGCTGGGTTTTTTTGGCCAGTAGGTCAGTGGTGTTTTTGTTGCCATCTGGTGGTTGATTGGAATATGAGTCATAATGGTTCAGCCTGGCTGCCTGGTGCGTGGTCAGATAGTGGTGTGAGTGGATGTTGGAGCGCCTATGATTTGGGAGAAGGGTTTCAAGGAAGTTGATGGCATCTCCAATCCTACTCTTTTCAAAAAGGTACAACATATTTCACATTCGACTGTCCTCTTTCCCCCAGCACATAGCAGAAAAATAGAGCAGAACAGATATTTGTGTGTGCTGTTTTCCTCTATCATAGCGCTGGATTTTAAAATGTTACCTGTCTCCCATGCACTAGATGCTTATATGTTTTACTGAATCTTTTCCTCATAGAGATCTTGAAATAAAGATGATGTTTTTAACAGAAGAAACTAAAAACCATTAGAAAACGTCAAATCATCTTTAAAATATTTATCAAGTATCTACAATAAGTTGGGCTACATTCCTGAGGAGAGTTTGCGCTACCAGAAAGAAAAGCTTGGATGAAGAGAGAGAGATTCAGGTGATAGTGTGAAAATTGATCTTATTGTAATAAGTGTCCTAGCAGGAAAAAGTGAAGTACACAGTACTTAGAGAAGTTAACGAACTGTCCAGCCTGTTGGGTTATAAAAGCACAAACTTCTCTCAACATGACTCACTGAACTATGTGGAATAGAAATAAATACAACTTTTTTTTCTTCAATTTTGACTTTTTCTACTTTTAATCCTATTTTGTGGGATCCGTTTTCTTTTCTATCTTCCTAAGTCCTTTGTGATTGTTGTATCCTTTCTGTGATTACCACCATCCATTGAACTGATGCGTGAACTAATGAGTGACCTCATGGTATGTATAGTAGTTTCCTCTTGGCAGGATCTATGGGCATTAAAGGGAAAGTTGTAAGACATTGGATGTAAAGGAAAAGGGAAGGTAAAACAACAGGATATTATGAGATAATGAAATTTTCTGAAGTTGGGGGTGGGGGGAACATTCCATCCTGCAGGGCAGCCTGTTAAAACAGGAAGTAAATAGCTCAAGACGGCTTTAGGAAGTCCCTGAAACTGAGCAGATTCACTAGACTCTTCTCTCCCCAGGAGTGTAAAAGCCGTAAAGACCACAGTGAGCTATATTCTCAGACAAGCCTGGAAAAAGTAAGGACCAACTAAGCTGCTTGAAAGATTCAGAGACCAGCTAACCTGCCTAGAGGAGACAAAAGGCCAGCTGCCTGGAAGTGTCACCTGGAAACGACACTCTCCAAAATCTTACACTGTCTGCAGGCTGTATAGTGTGCTCTAGATTCCCAGCTTTTGTGAGCTGTCTCCTATGCTGGGGTGGGCTTTGATGATACAACTGTCTTTGTGTTATTTCTGCCTAGGTAGGTCACCCTGTACCCAACCCCACTCCCCGTAACTGACCCTGGTAAAACTTATTGGCCCAGCAAGTTGGACTTTTGGTGGTATCTATACTTTGATCTGTCAGGGGATCCCTATCTGGGGTGAATAGATGTGTGTGTTGCTTCTCCCAGGAAAATCTGTCACACAAATGCATAGACATTTAAATCACAATCATGTCATTCATCTACTGTGGATCAGACATTCACTGTCCTTATGGCCCAAGCCTTTGTGGTGGCAACAAATGACTGCAATACTAATTAAATCCACAGAAGAGGGAGAAAGGTGCTGTGCTGAAGAACAGATGCTCAGGAGCATCAACAGACACTGAAGCACCTGAACACATCCCAGCCCTCACACCAGATGCTTCATTTTTACAGATACTTCATAGTTAAATCTCCACTTGCATCATTGTGGAGGCTTAGGTGTCTGATAATCTTTTGATTTAAGGAGCCTTATGCTACTTCAATAATAAAAATGTATTTCCCAAAGCAATGGTTCCCAAAATTGAGTGTTCGTTGGGGAATCTTGTGTCCAGAAGACCTTGAGACCCTTAGAAGTCTCTAGAAATCTCTGGTTGAGGATCACTCAGGATCTTGAGGTCACCAAGGATTGCTTGGGATTATGGGGAACTTTGAAACATCTCCAATGTCAGGCTCTTCCTCCTAGCTATTTTAGCTTAATTGATATAAAAGTTGTCCTAGGCACCAAGAACTTTAAAATTCTCTTAATAAAACAAATTGCAGACATATCTGGAAGCCACCTTTGAAGGTCCTCACAGGCATATGGGGACATGGACCAACTCTAATTCGAGTATTAAAAACATACATCAAGTCCTATTGTAAAGGACTCTCTCTGACTTCAAATGGGTCCCTCATGTCCCCCAGAAAAATCAACTCTGTTGAGGTTTGAAGCACTCCATGACATGATGGACTATTATGTCAGATTGTTCAGTAAACAACCACTTAGCACTGACTTTGCTCCTACTTTAAACACCTCTTGAGGGTGTGCCTGGAAGGGAGAGATCTACCATATGCAGGTGAATCCTTGTGGTTAGGATGTAGAATGAAGCATCCTCATGGATAGGATGGAGAAGACCATGGCATGGTGAAAATTCCACAACAGGACATCCAATAAAACCTCTTCTAAGTCATTGCCTTTTGTCCAGTTCTCTACAGAAAGAGCTTGGTCAACAAATGTTTAAGGACCATCTGTTCTGTCAGGCTCCCATCAAGCAGCAGTGAGATGAAGAATTTGGGTTTCTGCTCTCACAAAGTTCATAGTCTGGGGAAAGAAGAGGCAGCCTCTCTCATTCCTCCCATAGAAAGCATGTCCTGAATAGAAACTAGTGAACATGAATGTGGAGTACAAACTTCAGAAGTGTGTGGAATCTCTGAGGTGAACAAGGAAGAGGATGGAGAAGATTTCCTTCTCCACCCTCTTAACTGTAGACTCCTTCCTGTTGCTCCTTCTTTTTTAAACGTTCAAACTGGAAGTTAATCCCAAATCCAAAGATGGCCAAAGTAGATCAGAATGGAGGACTGGCTTACGGCTCTTTCATGACTAATACATAGTACCTTGTCCCTACCAAACTGCCTAAGTCACTTGAGAGTTATCAGGGGTCTTTTAACCTCATATCAATCATCTATCCTATGGATGGATGGATAGATAGATAGATAGATAGATAGATAGATAGATAGATAGATAGTAGATAGATGATAGACAGACTCAGTATTGTCTCCAAGTGTTTTCTCTAAATATGAATGTTCTCCTAATCACATTACATGACTTTCAATACTCTTTGCCCACATCTTCCTCTTGTCATTTCACTTCCTGTCCACGTCATATGAGCTTCTGCCCCTCTTACTTTCTCAATACAAGCCTGGCATGCTTGGGTTTTATAATTAAATTGGCCTTCAGACATCTCTTGTTTTGTTTTAGATTTCTTCTCTGGGTGGATTTTGTTGGTTTGGTTTGGTTGGTTGGTTGGTTGGTTGGTTGGGTTTTGTTGTCGTTTTGTTTGCTTGCTTGCTTGCTCGCTTGCTTGCTTGTTTGTTTGTTTGTTTCTTTGTTTCTTTGTTCCTTTCATACTCTTTTGCTCCAGGACTTAGTTAAACAACAGATAATTGTTGAGCATATTGAGAACCAAATCCAATGAAGGGTAAAGAGAGCTCTAGGAGCTGATCCTAGCTCAGGAAAACTTGTGATCTAGTTGTGAAAATAAAGACAATTGAGAAAGATGAGGATGATATGACCTCGTGTGACATGATGTTAGTGACCCAAGAACCTTAGGTAGTTGGGCCTTTGCATTTCAAAGGAGGAATGCTTCAGTACAGGCAGTAAGTAGGATCTAGAGACACCAGAACTTTCTGCCCAGATAATCATTGAGCACTTTTCACTTCCTGTGCCTCCTTGATTATGAGCAGCCTCATGTGTAAGGCATTTTTTTGTTACCACTTTAGTGATGATTAGGTTAAGGGTTCTTAGATAATGAGACTCCTCAGGCCCACAGAGCCAGGAAGGAGCTGAGGTGGAATTCTAGGCCATACGTCTGTGACTCTAAACACCAAGATCCCATGCTGCACCATCCGAGTTACCTCCTCTAGCCTCAGTTCCTTGTTTGTGTGACTTTTCTTTCATATAGTGGGTGGACCATTAGATTCAATGCAAGATGCATTTTATGAAGTAGTAGCACACAGGTAGACTGTGATATTACTACTATCATTATCACCACACTCCTTACTATAAACCTCACAAGAGAAGCAGAAAGAAGGTCTTGAAATTATTGAGTAAGTAGCAAAAAGTGAATGTTCCACGTAGAGAGATAGAAAGGTCAAAGACCCACATGGTTTTCTTTGGTAGTCAGAAAAGGCCTGGCCCATGTTATGCCTAAACTCACAACTAACTACCTTTGGGAGTTTGTACTTGATCCCACGAACAATGGGAAGGACATTTCTCTGGGTAGGGGAAGGCATGCACATGCATATGTATGCATATGTGCTTCTGAACAGATGTTCATGATAGACTTTTTAATTTTGTTTTGAATAGTAATATTTTACACAGATTAAAATAAAAATAACAGTTTTAGAACGTGTTGAGATTTTTCATCACATCCTGCTCTCTCAACCCCAACTCCATAGTCCCTGTAGGAAACCACTGAGATTTAGTCTTATGTATTATTCTAGTATATTTCTTTATGCAGATAAGATCAGATATATTTTTTCATTCTTCTGATTTTTTATGCCACAAAAGTAACATACTAAATATATTGTCTTTGCATTCCTTTTATTACTTTATCATATATCTAGAACACTTTCCGATATAAAACATAAATACTCTTAATTTTTAAATATTATTTTTAAAATTATTATGTACCTCTTTATTATTCTTGTGTGCACATGTCGTGGCACAGGCATAGAGGTCAGAGGACAACTTTTTGAGAGTTGGTTTTCATTAACCACCTGATTGAGGCAAGAGCCTCTGCTTGTTGAGGCTGTTGTGCTGAATAGCTGAGGCTGGTTGGCCTTTGAGCATCCAGGCCAGAGCATCTTTGAGAGTCTCCTGCCACTGCCTCCCATCTTGTCAAATGGAAGGCTGAGATTACAGAGGCCGAGCACTACACCTGGCTCCTTTGTGCTGGGTCTATGACTTGAACTCAGGTCATCTGGCTTGCACAGCTAATACCTTTACCCACTGAGCCATCTGTCCAGCATTTAATGCATTTGTATAGATACAATTCAACTTAACATAGTTTATGAGCTGCTCAGAGATGGACACTGGAGCTATGTTCAGTTTTTTTTCCTATTATAGATCTTGGGCATATTGTCACTTAGATATACTCAACTGAATTCATAGGATAAATTTCTAAAAACAAAACAAAAGAAAACAGGATTTTCTTAGGACTTCATTGCTGTGAAGAGACACTATAACCAAGGTAACTCTTATAAAGAACAAAATTTAATTGAGGATGGTTTACACTTTAAGAGGTTCAGTCCATTATCATCAAAGTAGGAAGACACGGTGCTGGAATTGCCAGAGTTCTACATTTTGATCCAAAGGCAGCCAGTTGGAAACTCCTCTACAGTCTCCTCCACCGAAGGAGGGTCTCTTCTGCCCTGGGCAAAGCTTAAGCACTAGGAGTCCTCAAAGTCTGCCTACAGGTGACATGTTTCCTCCAACAAGGCCACACCTATTCCAACAAGGACACACATCCTAAAAGTGTCACTTCCCATGGGCCAAGCATATTCAAACCACCACAAGGGTTATTAGTTAAAAGGTAAATATGTGTGTGTGTGTGTGTGTGTGTGTGTGTGTGTGTGTGTGTAGTTTTGAAAACTATTGCCAAATTTCCACTCAAGGAAGATAAACCAATTAATCAGTTAAATCCCATTTAACAGTCTAAGAGTTATTGCTTGTTTTCTGTACGGTTTGACTTTTGGCATAATTTGTCTCAACTTAGCCTGAGGTTATATGTCTCTTCCTTATACAGCACTGCTGCTACCAATGTGTCTGTTCAATGTCTTCAGGTTGGTTTTTTGTTTGTTTGTTTGTTTGTTTAACTTTTTTTAAGACTTACCTTGGAGAAAGTGTCCTTGTTTCGGCAGAATAGCCAGACAATGACTCAGAAGCTGGCCCTGGCCCTGTATTGGCTAATTTCCTCATTACTATCCTGTGAAAGAGTATCTCCCAAAAGCAACTTGGAAAAGGAAGAAGTTCACTATGCTCATGGTTTGAAGGGATACAGTCCGCTAAGGTGGGGAAGTCATAGAGATGAGTGTGAAGCTGCTGGCTACATCGCCCCCAAGTTCAGAAACCAAAGGAGATGACTCCTAGTGCTCATCTCTGGAAGGTGGGATGGCGCAGGGCACATTCTGGGTGTGTACTCCTTCTTGGCTAAACCTCTCTGGAAGCACTCTTACTGTCACGCCCATAGGTGACTTCTCTTCCAGTCTAGGTGATGATGACTTTTAGCCTTTGAAACCTTGAGTCAGATTTCCAGTAACAGTGGATCAGGATTGGGACAGAACGCGCAAAGTACAGAAGGGTTTCAAGTCATCGGCCTTTGCTTTCCACCAGGTCCTCAAGAGATATAGGAACACAGCCTCCTGATCAGCCACATGTGTGTGGAAGGAATATTTACTCCCTCTGAGGCTCTCTTTATGTCCAGATTCCTGTCAGGCTGCTGGATAATCCATTGGTTCAGCTCACCACCAACAGCCTCACAACAACAGGCTGGCAGGGCTGAGAACAGGTCCATCTGTTTTATATCAAGTTTGCACCGTGGACTGAAAACTGTACTCAGGTGGGATGTTTGTCCTCTTCTCCAAACCAAGGCAATATCCTCTGAGGGGACCCATAGCCCTACTGACTCACCTGAGCTTGGAGGGGAGGAAGCAGTCCTGAGCAAGGGAAAACCACAAACTCCCAAATTCTTATCAGACGTGCAACAGTTTTTCGTGAACAGTCTCAATGGACTATTGGTATCTGATCCATTTCAAGAGCCCTTACATGATGGATTGGTGGTTTTGTTGTGTTTTGTTTTTTATTTGGTTGGTGTTTGTTGCTACATTGTGATCTAACCTCACATTTTATAGAGGGCTTGTCACACCACTTTTCTCTGAGCTTGCTAGGAGTCCTGGCCACTGTTGCTTTCGATGGATTTGTAATCAGGCTGCCCACACAATCTTTCCGCCACAGCCCCCCACATTTTATGGAGGCAATGCTGGAGAACTGAAGTTAAATATAATCCTAAAACCCATGATTTAGGAAAACATTTAAAATATTAATTACTGAGCCATTGTTTGTACTGCCGAGGAGCAGACCTAGCGGGGTTGAGCAAGTCAGACACCCAAGCCAGTATCTGACCCAAGTGTCCCACAAGACTGAGTGCCCAAAGCGACAGTCATTACTGAATGCTTTCATGATTTTTTAGAATGTTAAAAGCCTGAGGAAAAGTTTCACCTTTACTTTTGACAAGGCTGCCCAGACAGAATAGAATGTTGAGTGGCTTTACTGTGGGCTGAATTCTCACACGTTAGTGAGGCATATACAGCCTTTCACACTGGACAGAAGCTATGTTGGCTGTTATAGATGTTCACATGGCTAGCAGTATGCGGCCACACTCTTCATTGCATAACAAAAACAGTTTGGCAGGCAAAAAGATCTGTCACATAGAATACCCTGGGTACGCAGTGAGAGGCTATTTTAAAAGGAGCTTTGAGACTGAGAATGAAATGGTATGAGCTCTCACAACTGATGCCCTGCCCAGCTGTCCCTCCTCATCCTCACCTCTTACTATCCTTTCTGTCCAGTGAAGGACTTTCCATAGCTGGCTGCCCCTGAGAAAGGGTGAAAAAGTCAGGCCACAGTGGGACAAAGTCCAGGTTGAGACTGGGGGAGGATGGTTTTGTGCAGGGGAAGAGCAGTAGGTAAGAGGTCTGAGCTTCTTGCATCTGTGATAATTAGGCAAACTCAGGACCTCTGAGGTGATCCTTAATACATTGCTCAGTGCTGAGGGCCTACAAGGCTGATCTGCATGCACAGGGACCACAGGGAAGGGAAGGATAAGGAAGGTCTAGGAGAGACATGGATGTGTGAGGTCAGGAGCAGAAGAGCCAGAGATGTCAACTTTGCTCGGAGGCTAAGGGTGATAGATGCTCCGGGCCCTGGTTACACCTCGAGCTAGTGCCTGCTCTCCTCCTCCCCCTCCCTCTCTGAAGCTCACAGAGCTGACAGCAGTTTTTGCTGTGTACAAGGGACAGTAACTCCTTGGCTAGGTCCAAGTAATCTTAGGAAGGCAGAGGATGTTGTTCCAGGAAAGCCCCGAGCCTCACTAAAGCTTCTGTTTCTAGAGTCTGTATTTTTAGAATAGAGAAGGGGGAGAGTGTCATAAGAGATGTGACCTCAGGTGACTGGAGGTGCTGGGGCTTGGGGCTTGACAGATAGGTGGGAACTCTCTTTTTAAACTCTCAAAATCTCACCTTCCCCTTTAAATAAAACTAGATCCCCCCCCCCCCTCGGGATATTGTTTGAGGAGTGTGTGTGCAGTTGGGAGGGGCGGTGCAGCTGCCTCAGAAACTCAGGCCAGCAGCTAGCAGTCGCCTCTCTCCAGGTGCGTGGGTGTTAGGGAGGTTTCAGGGACCACGGGTTGCCAGGGCCTCATCTGCAGCAGTCTTCAGTGCTATGGAGTGTGACTTCCTCTGGTGCCTGGTGGTCGGTCGCACATCCAGGCGCCTTGGTATGCCTGAGGTGCTTTGCATTTCTCGGAGGAAGGGGTGCATGCTTTTGCAGATGAACTGTTAAGGGCAGTAGGAGCAAGATTTCATACCCGAAGGTAGACAGCAAGGAGCCGGGTTCCTACTGCTTGCAGGTTAGCACGTGCTTCCTCCGTGCCAGCCACAGGGCTAGCGGGGGAACATGGAAGGGATGGGATGTGCAAGCGAAGAGCCCTTTAAAAGGTGGAGTCTTAAGGCTGAGGTCAAGTCCTCAGGGGCGCTGGGGACAGCCAGTGCTGTCATCTCTGCTTTCTGAGTTTGAGGACCAACACGGAGGCAGCTGGCCTGAGCAGAATGAGCACAGGGAGGGCGGTTGCAAATGAGGTCAGAAAGGTATACAGGGACAGATGGTTGAGAGCCTTCTAGGCCACAGAGGACTTTGGCTGTTTCTGAGGGTGAGAACAACCACTGAGTTTTGAACAAAGTCATAACAACACCTGACTCTGTTTTTTAATCTCTCTTGCTTCTGCAAGGGGTTGGGATGGGGCGGGGGGAGGGGGGGCGCACATAAAAGATTACAGTGTCTGATCATGGACTTGATTCTTTGAAGGGGATTAGACATCCAGTTCAGATGGATTAGTCAAAGGCTACGTCCTGGGGTTTGGGCCTGAGCAATTAAGGAATGATGCTACCAAGAGTGATGGGGGAGGGACAGCATCTTCTCCATCTTCTCACAGGGGAGCACGCCCCTTTAGGAGGGACAGCATCTTCTCCATCTTCTCACAGGGGAGCAAGCCCCTTTCAGAGGGACAGCATCCCACCTTATCTTCCCATCAGCATCTTCTAGCTCCAGAGTCTTTCCGTATCCCAGACCTATCCAAAGCACACACCTGGAACTCACTTCCCGATAGTGAATCTCATCTTCAGAGCACAGTCACCTCTGCCACACAGAAAGAACAGGAAGAAGGGATGCTTTGAATGAAAATCCTACAAAACTTTTGTCAGATTTATTTAAAGTATTGTTTTTAACTCTGCAGATGCTGCTGATAAATTATTTATTCTTTCTGAGGTAAAAGACCTGACCAGTGCAGGACAAACATTGACCCTGAGCAGGAACACAGTGGTGTCCAACCTTCCATATTCTTTACTGGGATGGCAGGAAGGACCGCCCTTTTCTCCCTTCCCTCCCCCATGATGTGATGAGCATTCTGAAGAATTCTACTGGCACCTTCAAACCTCCTCAGTCTGTCTACATCATCATCCAGCGGGGTCTCATTCTCCCCTTGATTTCAAATGTCCATAGACCTGAAGCCTCCACCCCGAGGATCTAAGCTTCCCTCTGAGCATCGAGACAGATGCTCATATGGGCAATTCATGGGAGCTGTACTATACCTCACAAACTCCTGCCTACCACAGCTTCCCACTGTGAGGACTCTGCCTTTCCAAGTAGCTTCTAGCTCATACTCTCTACCTTTGTGTCTCTACCCTCTTCCCTTCTAATCTTCCTTTACTTGAACAAGTGGCTTGAGTCCACACACTTATCTCTCATCGGGAAGCAACTTCCTTCCAACTAATTTCCAGATCCATTCATTATACTATATTTCCATTACAAATATAACGTATCTTTCTAAAGTTATCTTCAGTTGCAGTTGTCTTTCTGAAACATGAGTTAGATTCAGTCTGTCATCTCCCACCCCAAACTCTTGATAGCTTGCTATTCCCCTAGATACAATAAATCCAGACTTCATATGGCCTTCCTTTTATCAGTCTTCCTCTGGCATCCCCTCTTGCAACACTATGACCTTCAAGGTGTGTTCTCCATTCTTGCAGCAAAATGCACAACTCCTGAGAACAAAGAGGCTGTTTCTGTGCTCTGCCTGGTTTCCCTTTACTCTGGAATCCACTCATCCATGTAAGTGTTTCCTCTGAAGATATGAACTGAGCCCCCAGAGTACTTCATCTCTCCTCATGAAATTTGATTTCCAATAAAAGGAGAAAAAAAGTACATACAGAGCAAATTGGCAGACAAAGGTGCATCATATGAAGAGGCATATGGTATGATAAGGGGCAGAATAATGAGAGATGCTTGATATAGATTGTTCTAGAGAACCTTTCTTTGGTTGGACAGGAAGGAAGGAAGGAAGGAAGGAAGGAAGGAAGGAAGGAAGGAAGGAAGGAAGGAAGGAAGGCCTAAACCCCACCCAAACACAGTAGGAACATCTGTAATTCTTAGATACTTCAGAAGCTTAAACCCAAGAGAGGGGGCATTACTTTGAGCCTACACCTTTTGAGACCATCTTAGGCAACTTAGTAGATCTCGATGTTTAAAGAAACAATCAAACTTGCCCAAACCTGCCCGCCCTCTGTGAAGGCTTCTTTCTCAAATTCACTTTTCTACTTGTCTGATGAGCTTAAGCCAACTCTCGACCTTGGGTCAGAGCAGGGTCTGGACGCTTTGCTTCTTCATCCATCCCTTAGGTTCTACAAATTCAACTAATATGCATGTGCCAGGCTCTATGTCTCCCACAGAGGTGGGCCCAGTGCCCTGAGGAGTCAACCAGATCAAAGCTCATCCTTTACTTCAACCCCTGTTCCCCCATCTATATGGCCATTGGCAAGTCACCTTACCCTACTAAGCCTTGGTGTCAGTGTGTCCAATGAGAATAAAAACAGTACCAAGCTCTGTGAGGCCACTGTCCTTCTCACACAGGCCTGGAAAGAAGAGCTACATTTTGACCCTTATTCCATGGTACCTCTCTTCTGCTCCAGCTTTGGGTCCTACTTTTATTAGAGAAGGAACCTGTGCTTATTTCTAGAAAGCTCACCAATCTTGAAGAGGGTGTGGCTGAGAGAGAAGTCATTCTCCATCTCCATCCAGTGCTGTGGCTCCACTCTCTCTTCTCCATCCGACTGCACTGACCTGAGAGCCGTGAGTGTGATCCAGATACACCAGGGGAAGTCCACCTGTAAGTTTCATACTCAGTCCTGACATAGAAACCCAGGGAGATTGGCAAATCTGTGAGCTAGAGTTCAGAGAAGAGAGGAAAACTTTCAGAGTATGAACAACCTTTACAACTTGACTCTGACTTGGTTCAGAGACTCCTGGGGACTCCTACACCATATCCCCAATTCATGTTTGTTTGGGTTTTGTTGATTTGTTTTGTTTGTTTGTTTGTTTGTTTGTTTGTTTGTTTTCTGGACCTTTGTTTTCCTCTTCTGCCAACCTAGCTGCTGCTTTCTTAGGCACACTCCTGCACTTCTTCTACATGGCCACTTGGTGGCGCTGTAGGATGACCCTTTAATAACAGGCGCCCACTAGGCAGTCCAAGTCTCTTGGTTGGAAATGTGCAGAAATGGGAAGCCATGGGCTCTCTACTAGTTGCCTTCCCACCTCCGCCTCTCTTCCTACCTGATCACTGTGCCTCCAGACCCTCTTCCTCTCTCATATCATCTTCCCTTCACTTTTCACTCACATCTCAGCTCTCCAGCTCAAGAAAATTGGCCAAGATGGCTCAGTCACTTCCTTAATCCTCTAATTTTCTCACTCCCTACTTCAAAGACTGGGTCAGAGAGGCTGAGTCTCTCTGAGCCCCTGATCTGAGCTCCCTGAATAAGCTCTGCTCTCTCTCCATTCCATACCAGGTTTCCTCCCATTATCTGATTCTTTTGTCCTCAGTCTTCACCCAGAAATCGACAAATTTAAAATAGCAATCAGGCTCCTGCTCTGACCTGAAATTCTATTCTATTGGAAGTCTCTGTCTACCCAGTGAGCAGTGTGAGCCCACTGTCTCCCGAGAGGCCTCGCGACTGCAGACTCCCTGTGTTCTGCTAGTGTTGGCACTGCTCAGACTCAGAACATCATTATGATGCACCAAGCATGAGATTGGCACTGTTTGGAATTCTTGAAGTACTTGTGTTTGAAGTGCCCTGGCACCCCCTGATCCCTCCTTGCATTCTAAACAGGCAAAAGAGAGAGATGTCGTCCTGGAGCTCAGCGAGGCCTGAGACAAGCCACACTCTGTTACTTACTAGAATCAAGTGACCTTGACCTCTCTGAGAATCAGTGTCTCTCGGCATAAGGTACAATGGAACTAAGGATGCTAAGAGAGGTGAAGGGAAGGTTGTTCATTACCTACTTGAGGCGCCCATTCCCTAACTAAATGAAACCAATGCAGTTGTCTTAGAACAAAAAGAGATCATATGTGCATCCAACATCCACATCCTACAAATCCGTAAAGTGCGGCCTAAAAAGGGAAAATTAACTCTGTCTATACCTCATGGTCCTTGGTTACCTAGGGAGGAGGCAGGTCAGGGTCATCACATAATTTTAAGTGGTTTCTTCTGTACCTGCTCTGTTCTCCATCTCCACCATCAGAGAGGAAAAGAGAAAGACCAGAGGTCAGAGTTGCAGCCAGGCACAGATCAGCCAAGGTGGAACCTGGATACTAAGGGCCAGTATGTGCTGGGTCAAACTAATGGAAGTGTGTCCACCTCCGAGCCAGTTGAATCACATCTGAGTCAAGCTGTTTCCATCTGGGACAATTGTATAGGTACGTTTGGAAGCTAGAGATATCTCTGAGAATGGCCAAGTTGGTGCAGGACAAGAGAAGATGGTGAAGCCAGGCTATGCTGCAGAGTCCATCGGTCTGCTGGAATGCACCAGGTGACAATGCAGGGAAGCCACTCTTAGGTTAGACCAGACAGCAGAATATAAGGAAGAGACAAAGCCTTGCCTGCCTAGGAGAGGATAGTATGAAATATAAATGGGACATCTCAAAACCTGATGTAATAGGTTCATGTCCCAGGCATAGTGTTGGTGGATAGAGAATCAGAGAGAGGGCCTGAGAGACACAGCACGAAGTGAGTATTAGAAGTTGCTAAGTGGCAGAGAGGGCGTTACGGTCTGGCTGATGAACTGCTAAAGCCAAAACAGGAAGACTTACAAGTTCCGGATGCTCCTATTACCCATCACTGAAATGGACGTTCACACATATATAGCAAGCAGCAGAGGTAGGAAGGGATGGGCCCCAAGCCTATCTCATCTCAGACCTTAGCCTTATACATCTGCATTAAGCCACTGGAACCTTCAAGTCAGTATAGTGTCATGCCCGTTTAGACTTCTACAGTGAGGAGAATGGAGGACAGAAGACTTTGTTTACCTTCTAGAAAATACTGGTTGAACACAGCAATAGGGAGCCAAAGAGGATATAAAGATTTGCACAGGAGAAAGGTGACTACAGCCTCTTTAAAGAGAGGAGGGCAGAAGAGCCCTAGTATGTGTAACCATGCCCACTGGTGGCTGAATCAGGCCATATGGGAAGAAGTGGGGAAAAGCACACACAGATGCCAATGATGCCAAGGCCATGTGATTGGCTGGATATAGATGATGTCTACATGGAAGAGAAAGTGCAGATCGTGTCATGACTCCCTGATGTCCAGATTAGACAGCTGGGGAAATGGCAGTCTTTCTCAGCATGGGGAACATGACAGCGAAGTAGGCCTGGGAAGTGAAGCCCATGCAAGTGTTAGACAGAAGGCAGAGGTGCCAGGGAGCTTGTCATGAGTGTGGCAACAAAAATGGCCTGGCTGCCTGGAGCCTAGGCTCACAGGGCAGTCAAGTGACCTGTGTTCCACAGTTTATCCTGCTCCACCTGGCCTCCCCATCAGTGAAGCCCTTACAGATGTGAGCAGCTGGAAAACCATCCTGGCCACACTGATGGCGCTACTAGATGGCATGAACTGTCTAAGGGACATGGGGTGCCAACCTCAGAAAGAGCCTTGAGTGAGAAGAAAAACAAGGGATGGTGCATGAGTTTATCTGGGGCATTGTGCTTACAGGCAGCTCCCAGAGGTGGTCTGAGAGTCCTCAAAGTATCCCATAACCACTTGGCGTAGCCCTTCGACTCCCATTTCCCATAGAGGACAGTCATACTATGTCTATGTTACACTTGTGTCTCCATGGATCAGGCTCCACTCTGAGTGGTTTATCCACCAGCCTCACCCTGACAGCACATGACAGAGGAAACTGAGTCACAGCTAAAGCACGGCAGGCTGAAATAAGGTCCTGGACCTGCTGGTGCCTGCGCTGCTGTGCTTCAACCACTGTGCTGTTTGATTGACAGGTCCGTGAGGGAGCCCGGGCCAGAGCAGCCCAGCCTTAGGCAGAGACACATGCTCACACTCTACAACCAGTCTTGGATCAGATCAACATTTGAAGTTAAGAGGAACAGGAGGCGTTGAAGACAATTTGGACTAGGAGCCAAGGTTCAGGCTCCACCCCAGGACCCCCACGGAAGCAGCTGAAGTTAACCTAGAGGATCCCTACTTCCTACAGAAACCTACCCTGACTTCTCCAGCAAGCAACAAACTTCTGATGTCAGTAGGGGCAGCACTCTACTCTCAAGGATATTCTCCAGGGTCTGATACACACCCACAAAGCACCAAAGCAGCAGCAGCAGCAGCAGCAGCAGCAGGAACAGGAGCAGCAGGAACAGCAGCAGCAGGAGGAACAGGAGCAGCAGCAGGAACAGCAGGAGCAGCAGCAGCAGGAACAGCAGCAGCAGGAGGAGCAGCAGAAACAGCAGCAGCAGCAGCAGGAACAGCAGCAGCAGCAGCACCAGCACCAGCACCAGCAGCAGCAGCAGCACCAGCAGCACCAGCAGCAGCAGCAGCCATAAGGATGCTCACGGTAGACTCATTCCACTTCTGAGTCCATTCACCGATGGACTTTACCAATTCCATTCATAAGCTCCTTGATCCTTTGGAAGTTTACTCTGCACTGACTGTGGATGTTAGCTTCAGTCCTTCTGCCCTCTCTTCTCTCTCTACAGCCAGTTAGCAAGGAGGCCTGGCTTCAGAGAATGCAATACTTATCTCACAAATCAACTCCTGGGAAGAAAGGTCATGTATATATCCCATGGACCACACAACTCTTCAAATGGAGACTGGAAACATGTTGTCTGCACCTCTCCTTTCACATGGCTGAACAGTGCATAGCCCAGAGCTGTGCAAATATGAGAGGCATCCACGGAGCTGTTCTATGAGCAGAGGACTGGAGTCTGGAAGCTCATACCATAGTTTCTAGTCCCCAAGTCAACATATGGCAGGTTAACTATTAACATCAATCCCTTTCTAAAGCAATCTTCCTGTCAAGCCTGAGTCCCTCCTCTGGGTAAGAGGATATGCACTCAGGTTTTTTTTTAATTAGATATTTTCTGTATTTACATTTCAAATGCTATCCCGAAAGTTCCCTATACCCTCCCTGCCCTGCTCCCCTACCCATCCACTCCCACTTCTTTGGCCCTGGCGTTCCCCCACATTCTGAACCCTGAAGCCTGGTATCCCATTGGCAGGCTGACGTGGCAACTTATGGATTCACACAATCTTGAGATTGGCCCCTACCATACCATTTACCAGCTAACTTAGCCTGGTCAGTGTATGATCCTCTCTGAGCTTCAGCATCTTTCGCCGTGAGTGAAATAGTCACATTTTTCCCTAAGCCTGACTGTAGGCATCAAATGCACACAGTACTCCTCTGCCCTGCCTGCCGGTGGCCTAGAAGAGCTGCACCAACACACGGCAAGTACCAAAAAGAGGTACTAGTCATACCAGGAAGATGATACATACATACAAAACAAATTATGGGGTATTTCTGGGTTCCTAAATAGTGGTGAGAGGAACTGAGAACGTCTCTCTCGGGAGAGGATGTACAGGGGTTTACTAATGTTTGTTCCCCACCCCCCGCCCTTGGAGAAATTTTAGGACTTTATTGTTGTATGCTTTCTGTATAATAAGTTGAATCTCTTAAAATGTAAAATTTGATAAGCTTCGACATGAGTGTGCACCTGCAAAACCATCAACACACTCAAGAAAATAAACATGTAACCCAATCACAAAAGAAGACACTTGATATGCACTCACTGATAAGTGGATATTAGCCCAGAAACCTAGAATAGAATAAGATACAACTTCCAAAACACAAGAAAATCAAGAAAGAACACCAACGTGTGGATACTTCGTTCCTCCCTAGAATGGGGACTAAAGTATCCATGGAAGGAGTTGCAGAGACAAAGTTTGGAGCTAAGATGAAAGGATGGACCATCCAGAGACTGCCCCACTTGGGGGGTCCATCACATAATCAGCCACCAAATGCAGACACTACTGCACACACCAGCAGGATATTGTTGAAAGGACCCTGATATAGCTGTCTCCTGTGAGGCTTTGACAGTCCCTGACAAATACAGAAGTGGATGCTCACAGTCATCTATAGGGTGGAACACAGGGTCCCCAATGTAGAAGCTAGAGAGAGTACCCAAGAGCTATAGGGAACAACAATATGAACTAATCAGAACCCCCAGAGCTCGTGTCTCTAGCTGCATATGTATTAGAAGATGGCCTAGTCGGTCATTATTGGGAAGAGAGGTCCTTTGGTCTAGCAATCTTTATATGCCCCAGTACAGGGGAATGCCAGGGCCAAGAAGTAGGAGTGGGTGGGTAGGGAAGGAGGGCAGGGGGGGGGAGGGTATAGGGGACTTATGGGATAGCACTTGAAATGTAAATGAAGAAAATATCTAATAAAAAATTTAAAACAGAAATGTAAATGAAGAAAATACCTAATAAAAATTGAAAAAAGTTTAAAAAAAAAAAAGAAAGAAAGAAAATAAACATAACCATCGCCCCGCCCCCAAAGAAATCCCCTGGCATGGATTCCCCAAAGGAATCTCCCATGTCCCTCCCAGGACTTCCACCCATGCAGCTGCTGACTGGCTTCCCATCTTTGAAGATTACAGTGCTTTGAATCTTCTAGCACGGTAGATAAATGTAGCTGCACGGTGACTCTGACACTTGGTGTGATTATTCAATAATTGCCTACATAAACTCTTCTTTTAATGAGTATAATTACTTGCCACTCCCAGCAGTGGTCAAGACAATGTTTCCCTAAAGCCAAGGCCTGGCTCCCATGCAGGGAACCAGACAAAAGGCAAAGAAAGGTCTGGGTGGGCCTGGGGTGTGTCACCAAGGAAAAGGAACAAGGGTCACTCTGGGTTTTCTTTTGGAACCAAAACTAAGAACTGGAGACCCAAAAAAGGAAACTATCAAATCAAAGCCTTTCTGGCTTAACTTACCAGTGAAACTAGTTAGCTCCCCACTCCCTTAGGTTAGCCTGCCCCACGACTTAGTCCTTCCTTCCCACAGTGAGAAGGCTTTGCTTTCCTTTTGACAGATCAGGAGGTTAAAGCTCAAGGATTTGGGAGTTCAGGTTCTCACAGCTAACAATTATCTTTGCTGGGAACTGGATCCATGTTCTCTCTCCTACTATTCTGTTCCCAGCCCTGATACTGTTAAATGTGTCCAGAGAGTAACCATTTAGGGCAAGAGCTGTTGTCATAGCCTTTTCTTCTTCTTCACCTTCATTAGTTATTTTTTCCATTGTCATTCACACTTAGGTCAGACTTTAAAGGAAAGAGGAAAAGTGGATGCCATATGAGAAGGCAAAAGAAAAGCAGAGCCCAGAGGAAAATCCCAAAGAGATGTGAAATTCAGAAATACTTGTCACAAAACACACACAAGCACATCTACTTACACACACACACACACACACACACACACACACACTCACACAGTCATACACACTCACAGGGGCATACAGACACTCACAAACACATGAGAACATACACATACTCACAAGGGGACACACATGCACATGGGCACACATATGCACATAGACACACATTCACAAAGGTACATATACTCACACAGGCACACATACACTCAGAAACACACAAGAACATATATACATACACATAGGCACAGACACACTCACATGGGCACACACATACAGTGGGGAATCAGGATCTCAGGACCCCTGGAGTAACAGGTATCTGATTCAAGGCCTAGAGCCACCACGCCTTGTCCTTGTGCGGGTCACTTCCTTCCCTCTGCCTCTGTTGCCCATCCAATGACTAGTACTGACAGGAAAGTCACAAGACTATGAGGACTGAAGGTTGGGCTGGGTCACAGGCGCTCAGCACAGCATCTGACACATGGTAAGCACAAGCCACCAATTGAGAGGATTATTAATTCTCCCACAAGGGTTTCTCGCTATCCATACCCTTTGTTCTATAAATAAGACAATGAAAATATATACACACTCTTTAGTGGACATTAAGCATGACAAATAGGAAAAACAGAGACCCTCAGGGGAACCATCCAGAAAGAGTACATAGCTGAGCACTGTAGGTTGTTTCTGCTAAATAGCTGAGACTACTGTAGGAAGCAGGAAGAATAAGAAACACAGCCCAGTGGTTAGGTACAAGGAGAAACACAAACTGAAGCCTAGGAGATCTGAGAGCAAACAGAGCACCAGAAACCATTGTTTATTAGGTGATTGCTAGAGATAAACTCTTCATGCACACTTTACCACTGACAGGTTGCTTCTTCTGCAGCAAATTTACTTATCCAATAACTTCACAGAGATTGAAGTTTGAATTTGGGAAGTGAAACACCCAGGCTAGACTCTGGATCCTGCATTGACAACCGATCTTCATAGCCAATCTTCCAGGAGCCAGAAGCCAGTCTGGTCTTACAGGTCATTGATTTCCCTCTAAGCCCACCAAAGCCTTCTCGCTTTGTAGCTCTAGGTAGGGTCCCAATCTTTCACCCACCTTACAGGCTCCCACTGGGGAATGGCCAAATCCTTTAGAACCTTCCCTTGCAGGGAAGCAGGCTTTCAGAATTTCTGACACTTGCATAGAGAGAACTGTCTTAGCAGAAAGGGCCAGGGAGGAGTCTTTCACACACCAGAGCCCCTCTGAACATCAGAGCTAGGAGGCTCATTTCAATGAGTCCCTCTGTGGAGTACCCGTGTAGGAGATTCTGACAAGAGGGCCTGCAGAATTGTACTAGTGAAGGCTTGGAACTTTTGCAAGGTTTGCAAGCCAATCTGGACCCCCTAAAACACTCCTATCCCCAACCTAAGCCAAGAACTTCCTATACAAATTATTTCAGAGGCAAAGGGCATATCCTGCTCTACCCTGCACCCCCAGGGTGAGATCGTGGGCCAGCTGGTGTTGTTAAGATCTGTGAAAGGGCTTTTGTAAGGAGCCTGCTCTCCCAAGGGCAACTGTGTGTCCCTCAGCCCTCTCTGTCCAGAGCCCTGGGAAAAGGAAGTCAGAAAGGCTAGAAGCCAGTCCTGCAGTTCTGTTGTTCTGCAGTTCCCCCAACCCCCACCCCGTGGGGGGCAAAGACAGCAGCGAGTTTCTCCTATGCTGCGGCCAGGCCCTCACCTGCTGTATTGTCCTGGGAAGCAGAGGCTGTGCTGGGTAAGAGAGAGGTGGGGCTCAGGGGTACCGAAGGGAATGGGGACACAGAAGCAGAAAGCTGGAGTGGGGGGACTGGGGTCTGCAGATTCTGTCTGGCAGCATCTTAATAATAGCAACACATTTCCCTCGAGGCTGGCTTGCGCTCGGGTCTGGGATGGTATTGATCAGTTCATCCTGCCTACTTCATTATGTTGGCAAGAACCTCTTAAGCGCTCCTCAACTTCTACCCTCTCCCCTGTCTCCCGACCCGGGCAGCACTCAGCTGAGCTCTGCGCGGAGTTTTGGTTGGTAAGCTAGGTTTTGTCAAAGAATGGGGTGTTTTCTTTGCGGTGGGGGTCGGGGACACGGGGATCTAACCCAGTGGCCAGCTCGGCGGCGGCGAGTGACACACCTCGCTAGCTCTGGCCCCAGCCGGCCCCTTTAATTCGAGTTCGCTGCGGGGCCAGGTGCGGCGCTGCGTGGCGCGGTGCGGCGCGGTGCGGCTGCGGGCGGCGGCCGGGCGCTCCGTACGCGCCGCCCGCGGGACTGCAGAGTCGGCTCCCGGCTGGCCGCCCGCACCCCGCCGCCACCACCGCCACCGCCCGCTGTCCGGGTTCTGCCTGCGCTGGCTGCCACCCAGGAACATGGAGGCTCTGGTACCCATCTGCAAGGGTAAATCAGTGTCCGGCGTTCTGCTGCGCATGCTGCCATCCCTGACCGGCTGCAGCGCCCATAAGGGCTGCAGGGCACCGCGGTAGTCTGGGTGGGCGAGCTGGTATCGACCCCTGATGTCGGCCTGGAGGGTTGTGGACCCGCACCGGCTGCGTGGGACTTAAGAGGGAGACTTGTTCCTGCAGAAGAGTGCATGGAATGGGCTCGGGGACCCTATGGTCTGTGCGTGACATAGGGCGGAGGGCGCAGATTGGAGCTGGCGGGTGATGGGAAGTGCAGCTGACTGCATAGGCACGGCTGGTAAATAGTGGGTGGGTAGGACCCGAGTCACTTGGGTTCTCCTGGTTGCATTTGCCTCTCGGCAGCGGAGTAAAATGGGCTTCTCTGCAGTCCCTTGTTTTTTCCACTTGGCCGGGGTGGTGGGCTGCCGTGAAGCTCTCTTGCCTAAAAGGAAGCTAGATCTGGAGCAGCTAGCTACCTGGCGACGCCTGCTCTGCACCCTCAGAGTTCGAGCTCCCGTGTTTCAGGTGGAGATGGAGTCTCGGTGGTCCCTAGGATGGACCTCGCAGGCACCAGTTAGGCTGCCCTCCGGCCCGCAGAGGGAGCCCACCGCACTGTGCAGGAAGGGGTTAAGGTGGCACACTCTAGCGGTCTGGCGGCTGTGGGCTCCGTTCAGCCCAGCGGATTCCGGCGGGAGCGCGCCCGGCGGAATCCCGGCTGGATCCCCGGGAGATGGGAGAGGGCCCAGACCCCTCCCCGGCTCTGGGGCCGGCGGGATTGGGTCGGCGGGGGGCCAGCCCGGAAGCCAGCTTTTTCTAGGCTCCCCCTCTATGGGAAGCCAATCCGTCCAGCACTCAGGCAGCTTGGGCGTTTGTTCTGTGCTTCCCTGCCGAGATGTGAGGGATTTTCTCTTGGGAAGAAATCGGTGGTCCAGTGCTTGTCCAGCTCAAATGCCACCCAACCCAGAGCAAGGCCTGAGGCCCAGGGATCCTGGAGGGAGAGTAAGTTCAAGCGACCCCGTCGGTTGGGCATTCTACAGAGGCGATCTTGCTGCTTGTGGGGCCTCTCTAGCTGGGAAGGAGTGTGTGTTGGAGAGGAAGGATTGCTTCTTTACCAGTACGTGGCAAAGGTCAGAGAGGAAAACCCTCCCCCATGGGAGATATGTGTTCTGACACCAAAGCTGGGTCGCTTCTGTTGGCAGCTGAGGTCTAGGGAGAAAGTGCTTCAAGCTGATGGGAAGGGAAAGCTTATGCTTATACAGGAGAGGTTAGGCAGAGGCTCCAGGGTGGTGAATCTCGTTTGTTCGCAAGCCTCATGGAAAGTAGGTGTGGGGGCTTGCCACTTGCTGTGAGGGGATCTGCCAGAGCCCTTCAAAGTCTTGGTCTCAGCTGCCTGGAAGCCTTGGTCCCACCTTGCTACTATGTTTTCCAGGCAACGTCACACCTCCGGAGGACAGCCAGGAGGATCCTGGCTTTTGCTGAGCTGTGCATCTTGCATCCTTCCTTCCAAAGGCTTCAGACCCAAGCTCCACTCTCCTCCTCGAGTCGTGCGCACCCCTGGCCAAGCATCTTACTGTCCCATCCAGTCGTAGAGCACACCTCCAGGACCTGCCCTCCTGCTCAGAATGACTCACCATTATTTCCAGCTCAAGTGAGAAGATGTGACGGGGACTGAACTGCCTATTTGTGTATCTGTGCCATCAGATCTGTTCTTCAAGGAAGAGTACCTCAGGCTCCTGCCTGGCCAGGTAAATCAATCACTTAGTAGCAGCCATATAGAGGCATTGGGGGTGGTATCAGTGACCAAGGCCCAAGCCCCAAACACCCTACCATGAATACCTCCTTTGGTGCAGGTATTGCCAAAACATTAGCACAGTGCCTGGCAGAGGGCTCCCTTCTCTATTCCTCCTGTGCATCTATGTCCCCAACATGTGTGTGGTACACAAGATCCTGTCTCAGCCGCCTGCCCCTAGTGCAGGCCATTCTATAGCTTCCTTGAAAGAGTGTTTGTTCCCTGAACCCCACTGACCCCTAGGCAAGTGACAAGGTGAAAGTAGTTTTAGTGGCAGAAGTGATGGTGCAGTCAGTCATGTTTCTGAACTGATGTCACTCAGGAGGTGACATCAAGTGCACCTCCTGTCAGGTTGCCAGTGACTGGTGATCTCATGTCCTTACCTGCCTCTCTGTCTTTCAGCCAAGTGGGGCTGTGTCTCCAACTCACAGAGGGCGCTGGGGCTTTCCTGCAGGAGCACAGACTAATGCTTCTGTGTTTCCTGGGGCCCGGTTACCAGCACCCTGAGTTCCCTGCTGCAGGCAACTGGAAGGCATAAAATAAAGCACACTCTTCAGCACCAATTATGACAGTGGCAACGGGAGACCCAGTGGACGAGGCTGCTGCCCTCCCTGGGCACCCTCAAGACACATATGACCCAGAGGCAGATCATGAATGCTGTGAGCGAGTGGTGATCAACATCTCAGGCCTGCGGTTCGAGACTCAGCTAAAGACCTTGGCCCAGTTCCCGGAGACCCTTTTAGGGGACCCCAAGAAACGGATGAGGTACTTTGACCCCCTCCGAAATGAGTACTTTTTTGATCGCAACCGCCCTAGCTTTGATGCCATTTTGTACTACTACCAGTCTGGGGGCAGGTTGAGGCGACCTGTGAATGTGCCCTTAGATATCTTCTCAGAAGAAATCCGGTTCTATGAGCTAGGAGAAGAAGCGATGGAGATGTTTCGGGAGGATGAAGGCTACATCAAGGAAGAAGAGCGTCCTCTGCCTGAAAATGAGTTTCAGAGACAGGTGTGGCTTCTCTTTGAATACCCTGAGAGTTCAGGGCCTGCCAGGATTATAGCCATTGTATCTGTGATGGTCATTCTGATCTCCATCGTCAGCTTCTGTCTGGAAACCTTGCCCATCTTCCGGGATGAGAATGAGGACATGCATGGTGGTGGGGTGACCTTCCACACCTATTCCAACAGCACCATCGGGTACCAGCAGTCCACTTCCTTCACCGACCCTTTCTTCATTGTAGAGACCCTCTGCATCATCTGGTTCTCCTTTGAGTTTCTGGTTAGATTCTTTGCCTGTCCCAGCAAAGCTGGCTTCTTCACCAACATCATGAACATCATTGACATTGTGGCTATCATCCCTTACTTTATCACCCTGGGGACAGAGTTAGCTGAGAAGCCCGAGGACGCCCAGCAAGGCCAGCAGGCCATGTCACTGGCCATTCTCCGTGTGATCCGGTTGGTAAGAGTATTTAGGATTTTCAAGTTGTCCAGACACTCCAAAGGTCTGCAGATCCTAGGTCAGACCCTCAAAGCTAGCATGAGGGAATTGGGCCTCCTGATATTCTTCCTCTTCATTGGGGTCATCCTCTTCTCTAGTGCTGTCTATTTTGCAGAAGCTGATGAGAGAGATTCCCAGTTCCCCAGCATCCCCGATGCTTTCTGGTGGGCAGTAGTCTCCATGACAACTGTAGGCTATGGAGACATGGTTCCAACTACCATTGGGGGAAAGATAGTGGGTTCTCTGTGTGCAATTGCAGGTGTGTTAACCATTGCCTTACCAGTCCCTGTCATAGTGTCTAATTTCAACTACTTCTACCACCGGGAGACAGAGGGAGAGGAGCAGGCCCAGTACTTGCAAGTGACAAGCTGTCCAAAGATCCCGTCCTCCCCTGACCTAAAGAAAAGTAGAAGTGCCTCTACCATAAGTAAGTCTGATTACATGGAGATACAGGAGGGAGTTAACAACAGCAATGAGGACTTTAGAGAGGAGAACTTAAAAACAGCCAACTGTACCTTGGCTAACACAAACTATGTGAATATTACCAAAATGTTAACTGATGTCTGATTGAAACCTACTAATGTACTCACAGCTCAACAGGACTGATGCAGATGTTGCATAATAGCCTGCATTGTAGTCAGTGTTCTACAGTGTGCATCTGGTTCTGCATGGAAAGCAATAGTTCGTGCAAGTGACTTTTGATCTTTTGATTTTTGATTTAGAACACAGAATATTTATCATGGCTTTCATGAAATCTTCATCACCGACTTACAGGTTTCCAAAGAGGAGAGTCACCCATGGAGCCAGAACCTCAGAAAGGCACAGTGCAGCCCCCTCACACCCCCACACAACCTACCATATCAACACCATCCTATCTTCCTACCTAAACATGAACACACCTGGGAGGTGCATTCCCTCCACCCTACCCCTACCACTCTATTTCAGCCCATCTGCCCCTTCACAGAGGAACATACCATCATGGCTCAGTTCTAAAGTCTGGTGACTAATCCAAAGGTCATTCTCGGTTTTGCGTTGAGAAGAACACACAGTCCTGTGTGTTGGAACTACTTTCTGTGTCACAGGCTGGGGTTTGTGAATTGCAGTTGCCAACTAGATGCTCTGGAAGCTTATGTTTCATAATGGGAAAAATGCTGCATTCTGCTTTTTCTCTGCAGTGTCGATATGAGGGAAGCCAGGGGGTGGGGGAGGGACAGTTAATATGACCAAATATGAATTGTCAAGTTTCACATTTGTTCCCTTAGGCCTATGGGGAGAAGCTCCCTAATTCAGGAACTTCTCAGCTTCAGATAACATTTTGCAAGCTTCAGGGTCACAGGATGTGTTTGATTTCTTCTTTTACTCTGGGGTTTGCAAGACATCTGCTTTCCTGGTGGTATGGCCCGGCTCCTCTGACACTGCAGTGGAGTATACCAGTCATGCAATAGAGCTGCATGGGTGTTCACTGCATGAATCTCAATATTTAAAACACAGGAGATAACCTATTTTCCTAGTAGCCGATACAGTATTCCTACTTAGAGTATTAATAGCCTTGGGATGATATTGAACTGGGTTTTTTTTTTCACATCAAAAGGCAAAAGCCCTCCATCAGGGTAAAACAAATAGACTATTTGGAATGGGGAACCAAAACTTCTGGCTGGCCTTCTCAGCCCACCTCTGGTCTTTCACTGGGAGCACAGATCCTGCCACACCAGGAGAATAAACAGAAAAGTCAGAGTGTAAACACTCACATAACTGAACTTTGGGAATTAATCTAGCCGTGGGCATGACTACACAGCTTACCAGGGTCCTGAGAACAGGCAGGTCTGTGGGTTCAATGTATATAAATATATATCAGCTCTCTCTCTCTCTCTCTCTCTCTCTCTCTCTCTCTCTCTCTCTCTCTCTCTCTCGTGTTCCTCTAGCAAGCTATAGAAAAAAATTGCATTTGAACATTGTACATGCTTATGCAGTATCTTGACACAGGGCAATTTATGCATGTGTTTGACTATGTGCACTAGAATATATATATATACATACACAAGTGTGTGTGTATGTACATTATACACACACACACATATATATATTCATTCTCTGGAGTTCAGATTCAGGAGCAAATCTGTTGCTTGGTGGGTTGGTGGTATGAGAAACCCAATGGGTATGGTAAACCCACTGGGCCTGGGTTTGCTACCATTGCCTCAGACACGCTCCAGTGTTGATGGATTCCTAGACATTAGAATTGTCTTTCTGCCCTCCATGTGCTGCAGCTTCAGTTTCCCATGGCTGAAGCTTGTCTTACTGAGTGCACAAGGGTCCTATAGCCCTCACAGCTCCAGCTATCCTGGGCCAGGCCCACCCAGGCCTCCTCCCTAGAATCCATCCCATTAATCATCTCCATTATTATCCTCTGCCCCATTTGATTCTCTATCATTTGGTTCTACATCCATCATTTTCATGAACCTGTCCATAGGCGGATCCTCTGCTTTGAAACCAAGGAGTAAAACTCCCTGGGACCAGATTCTGCTAATCTAGACTTAAAGGAAGCCTCCTATTGGTGGAAATTTCCTAATTCCAGAACCAAGGGATGGATTCCCTAAATGACCCAAAGCATCAGTTTGATTACTAAACTCAGACTCTCTCCCTAGCATACGGGTAATAAGAGCTTGAAAGAAAGAAAGAAAGAAAGAAAGAAAGAAAGAAAGAAAGAAAGAAAGAAAGAAAGGAAGGAAGGAAGGAAGAAGAAGGATGGGTAAAGAATTAATCCTCACCCCAAGAACCAGTAAAGAATGGATGAGCACTGTGCAACCTTGAAGTAGATAATGTGATGTATTGGCCCTAGGAAGAGAGTGGGGAAAGCCTTTGCCTCCCCATGCTGGGTTTCTTTGCCTTTTGACACAGTGGCTTAAATTCTCACAAACACAATGTACCGTGATCAGGCTGTTCAGTATTGATTCCAGCCTAAGTCTTGCTGTTCACTAGATGGTACCTACAGTCATCTTTGGGGAGGGGGCACCAGCTCAGGGTGCTAGCCCAGGGTGCTCATTAGTTCCTGGTCACCCATATCCCCAGGTGACTGCGGGGCATCCCATGCCAGGCACAAAGACTCTATGCTTCTCTTCTTCTCCTTTGTGAGAGGTGGTGCTGAATTTCATGACCAGGGGTGGAAGGGACAAACTTGGGAGAGTAGAAGGTTAAAGCAAACCATACATAAGGTCTAGACCAAGGGAAGTTAGCTATTCACAAAAGCCTAGGCCTGGGATCCATAAAATGTCCACACCCATGCATGCACATGCATCATAAAACAAATGATAGATTATTGTCACGTTCAAATATAAAATACACAGCACACATGCAAAATGCACACCGGCTAAAATAATACAAGGCATAGGCAGAAAAGATAGACAAAACATGTATATGCCGCCTAAACATGCATTGTGTGTACCAACATAGAATATCTACAAGAGATATATTTGCCCCGTGTGAAAATGCACAGCATGCAACTCAGATGCAAAATATAAGAATCCAACTGCAGGAGGGAGGGGAACAATGGATATACATGCAAATTACGTAAGTGATGCTTTGTTATTGTTTCTGCACACAAATTTAGCATATATACACAGTGCACCAAACTATACTAGGTACATCAAATAAATAAATAAATAAATAAATAAATAAATAAATAAACAGTACCCATGCCCATGAATCCACACAAAATATAGACACTGAATCATCATTGACTATGCCTCTGTTTCCACATCTAAAAACTGATGGATGAAGGCAAGGGATTTAATTGCTTTTCCTTGCCCATATCAATATCCCTCAGTATTCTCCAAGGAGCCTCTTCTTTGGCATCCAACCTCATTCCTGAGACATAACTCCTGAGGTTTCAAGTGGAAAGCTGTGGCACCACATCGAGCACTGGAACCTCAGGGTTTTCTACCTTTCGCCTTCCTGCAAGTAGCCCTCAGGGTGAAGGGTGTGGGAACTCCAAGAGCTGGCAGCCTCTCGTAGTCTTCCTTGCTATCCCTTTTCTTTCAGAGTAAATCTACACTGAGGACCCAAACTCCTCTCCAAGTGTCTGGGATCTCCAGATCTATCCCTATTGTCTCGAAGTAGTGATGGCCCAAGAAACTATAGGATTCTGGACCCCAAACCTGGTTGAAATGCTCCGATTTTCTTTGAGCCAAAAGATCTTATTAACACTCCTTCCAAAGTACTCCTTTGTCTGGGTCCAGGTCAGAAAGTTGAATCTCTATATAGACTTAGCTCTTAAAATGCTTTCCTTGCTTGTGGCATTTCACTTACTCTTAGGCACGAGTCCAGTGAAGACAAGTCTTGATTCATTCAATCTAGACTTGTTCTCCCCTTACTTCCCAACCCAGGCTCACAGGCAACTCTGGCTTCCCATTCGATTGTTGTGCCTTGACAAAATTGCAGACCAATTTAGCTGAAGTAAAATGTGATGAGGGATATCAATCTACGGCTAGAAGTGCAGTTAGCAATTTTTAGAGGGCCTGGTCTTTGTCTTCTATTCTAACACTAAATTTAAATACTTGGCAAGATTACCCATCATTTCAGAGCCCAGGGGCTTCTTTCTGCTTTTAGGACCAGCTGGGGTCTGTGCATTTTGGCAAAGGCTTTACCCAAAATGGAAGTTAAAAGTTGCATCCAGTCTTGGATCAAGTTTCATGGGCTCTACTCCTATATCCCTGAGTATCTTAACCCTCCATTCAAGCCACTATAGTGGAAGCAACTAGCAGACAATGGACATGGGGTTCAAAACTTGTACACTTAACACACTGAGACTTGTGTTTCCGAAGCAAGATATCAATCTCCACCCTAGCTTCATGAGATGCCTCTGTGGCCTCAGACATTTTTAAAAGTTGTAGTTTCTGGGAGGTTGGAAAGGAAAGAGTCCAGGAAAAGTAGAGAAATTATCAGGAAGAGAAGGCAACGGAGCTGTTGAATTTCTGAGTAAATTTATCAGGAGCCAAGTTTTCATTGATTAATTAAATATAATTCAGGAACCCAAATTTAATTAGTTATGGCTCTGTGCCTTTCTAGAATTTCAGGGGTGTATTAGAGTCAAGTCTGAGTGAGAAAAGTCAGAGCTTCTGAAGATCCTCATGCAGGGAATTCAATGCTAGCCATAGTCATGGAAAGGGGTTAGAAAAACATCTTCCTCAGGAAAAAACTATAGGAAGTACAAACAGCGTGTGGAGGCTCTGAGAGAGTACAGTCCTCTAACTTGTTAACCTAGGATAGAGGATGACCCCAGAGCTCTTCCTCTTCCAGTCTGCATGTGGGGAATGGGATGGCTAAGGCCTGAGAGGGTTCTGATGTGAAGGGTACTCCTGGTTACACAATAGAGGTTCCTTTTGATAAAGTGTTCATTATCCAGGTTCGAACTCATGACCTTAACTCATTCATATCATTAGCTACCCGAGTCAACCAGCATGAGGTATATATACTGGGAACTGTCTTGGTAGTTATAGTGACCATTATTTATACCCTCAGACTTGGCCCTTATTGAGACCAGCACACACACACACACACACACACACACACACACACACACACACACAGCAGAAAGCAGGGAAGGAGAGGTAAGGGATCCCTTGCACACTCCTCAACTAACCTAGTCTACTTTTCCCTCCATTCTGCTCCCCTTTGCCCTAAAACTCAGCTCCATCTCTCATAGTTTGTGTCTAATGTTTTTAAAGAGGAAATGTGCAATAAAAGCAATAGTGACTGTTTTCTTTAGCAATAGCTCTTTCAAAAATCTTGCTCTCAGGACTGAAAAGTGATAGATGATGATACATACATCACCAGATAATGCCCTTGACCTCTGGACATCTGTTCACAGTTTTCTGTACTTCTTCTTCCCACATGGTATATGAATGATTCCTGTCTGCTGATTTCTGACCTCCTTCTGGAATGAACATATACACAGAGGTGCAGTGTGCACTCAAGGAAGGCCCACAAGAAGGCTTTCTTTTGACATTCTGTCTTCTTTTTTCATGTACCTCTGTGTGTGTCTGAACCCCTCTCCCACTGCCTTGCCTTTCTACCAGTTCTTCAGAAGTACCCTAGAAACTTTTAGGGACTGAAGCTTCACATTTGAGTGACCTCATGCCAGCCTGTCTTGTTGACTTTGTGTCTGTCTGTCAGGTGTAATGGAAGTCTATAGGAGAGCGCTTACCAATAGATAAGAATAAAGCATCCTGAGCCATTTCAGAAGACCTTTTCCATGCACTAAAAACCATTACTTGATTCTTTCGCAGCCCTCTCCAGGGAAATGAATACGAGGGAATGTAGCCACAAGGTGTACAGCTGGGATTAGTTACTCGGGCAGAGTTGGGAATCGCCCTCTGACTCTCATTCACAATAGGCTGACTTGAGCCACTATAGAGACTCCATCAGATTTTCAGAGCTTTGGGTAGAGGTTGACAGGCACTGAGGCATGGGTCGTGAAGGGATATCATTAGTGAAATAAGCCCCACCTCCCACTGCAAATATTTGCACCCCTGCAAATATTTTCTATATTTCCCAGGGTTTTGGAAGGGACCCCTTTCTTGAAACATCTGTGAGGTGAGCTATTAACATTCGGACTGGACAGGGAAGGCTGGCAACCCCAGGAGCCATTCCTTCTCAGTCTACTTTGCTCCATATGCCTTTGCATAGCCTAATGTTGGGAAATCTCAAGGAGGAGAGTGTCCTGGATGCTTTGCAATCCTGGTTATTGGAGGAAAAATGGGAAAATGTGTGGTTCAGCCTTTGTGATTAGAAAGTAGGATTCCCTCTTGCCTTAGTTAAGTAAAGCACTGGGAGGTGACAGAAGACCTTGCATGGCTCAGAATCAGCCTTCTAAATCTCAGTGCTTGGTGCATGGAAACAGAGGTGAAGCAGACCAAAAAGACAGGCTTAATGATGTTGGCTGTAAAAGTAGATCTGCAAGTGGGCTAAAGGGCACGTCGTGGCATATCAGATGCTGCTGCTCCAACCTCTTGCCACCTCCCACTAAATGTATAGAAAGACAGTATAATTCTTGTCAATCAAAGTTTTAGTCCACTGGTCCTGAGTTATTAGAGGTTTTCCATATATACATATACCTGTGTATATATGTATAGTATATGTATATATGTATGCCATTATTTCAAAAATCACACAAATAGGCGGTGACCAATCTCCGTTTCACTAATGTGGAATACATTTGACATTCTAAGGAATAAGCTGCATTTACTTGAATTTTAACATGACCTTCTTTGCATTCTTTTCACCTCCCCGGTTCTGCTCTTTTCCGCTTAAGAACTTGTCTAGAAGGCATTTATTCAAACAAAAGAACAGGCTCAGGGTCACCTCTTTCCCTTCCCTGCCAGAGGGAAAGGTCGCCTCTTTTCCCTTCCTGCCTGGAGGATCAAAGGGAATGGAGATCCCAGGACCAGGTGCTTTCTTAGCCTTTATTCTGTCTGCCTTGGTTGGCTGTAACCTAATCTCTAAAGACTAGAAGAGTTATGCCCAACTCTGTAGCTCTAGGGGAGTGGGACACTCAGAGACTTCGCTCAGCGCTGGTCTATTTAGCTTTCTCTTGGTCAGTGTTAGAGTCCTAGGGTTGACTTTCATGCGTTCTGAAATATCCTCCTGAAGGGAGGTGGGGGACAATGGGCTTTGTGGCCATTGGTAGAACCAAATCACATGTAGCTGAGTCTGATTAAAAGAGAGAGCAGAGGGCTGGGCCTAGAGCAACTAAAACCCACTTGTGTCTTTGGGGATGAGCTGTAGACTGCTGGGTGGGATCCTAAACATGCCCTCCTTTCTCTCATACCTAGCAGTGTTAAAGTCATGGGGAAACACTTTTCTAGGCCTCATCTCCTGCATTAGACTGTGTGCACTTTACTTAGAAGTGGGTGGGAGGGATTCCTCACTAGTATCTGAAGCAGTTGAGGGGATACAGGGGTGGCTGTCATTTCCCCCACATTCCCAGAAGCTCGACAATCTGGTCAAGTGAGCCATTATCCAGTAGTAGAAGCCTTTAACCTTGACTTAGCATGACCAGCCCGCTAAGTGCTGCAGTTGAAGCAGCCTGTCTCTATGGCCACTTCTTGTCCTGCATGAGCCCCAGCATGGAAACTAATCTAACTTCCCGGGCTCCTCCTCACTCCTAAAATAGTCAGATATGTTCCAGCTGAGTGTGCCGCTGAGAAGCCCTTGCATCATTCTCCTGACGGATGCATAGGGCAGGTGTGATTACATAATACTGTGGACAGCTGCTGCTGCTGCAGCTACATAATTAAGGGGAGTAGAGGAGTGGCTGGGTGATGGGACCTTAGGTAGCTACCCAGAGGACTATATGCTGTGTCTCTGGGTCCTTGAGAGAGGCCTCCAGGCCCTGCTTCTCCTTGAAAATGACTCCCCAGACACAGCTGCCTTGTTTGTCAGACTGCATAAACACTCGGGGATGCAGAGAAAGAAAAGGAGGAGCTTAGGGGAGATACTGTTCAGGGGCATGCTTGGCTAGCAGACTTAACTACCGTATTCGCCATTAATGTGACTGACTTCTGGACTTAAGAAGTGTAGAGCAGAGACTTTGACCTGCCAGGTGAGGCTAAAAGGAGCACACAAGTTCAAGGCTAAGACCTGGAATAGAAAAGCAAGAGGAGAGGCCTGGGTGGCTTTGGCGAGGGTGAGCCTCAGCTCCTGAGAGTTTGAACATGCTCTGTGCTTGCCCCAGTTCCGCCTTCACGTGGGAGCCAGCGACCCAGTTTCCTTTTGTTGTCGTGCTTGGATGGTTTCTTCATTTGAAGGGCTCCAGGAAGCTGGAAAGGCCCATGATTGAGCTCCAGCCTGCTGAGCAAACAATGCCCCAGCCAAATTGGCCTCTTCCTGGGTTTCTGCGTCCATGCACCCCTCTCTCCACTGAGGGTAATCTTGGAACAGCCAGGATGAATGGTGCCAGAAAGCAAGGAAGATTCTCTTGTTTCCAATACAGACAGAGCTGTAAAGCTCATAAGTGAGGGCTGTTGTGTGCTTATGTGCTTATTATATAGGCTGGAGAACATATCTATATATAATATACTGTATATATTATATATGTGTGTATAAATATACATACATATATTTATACACACAAATGTGGAAATGGCCGCTCACTTAGGGGCTCATGCAGCACAGACTAATTAGGATTTCCACCGGCTTCTTTACTGTTCATGCATGACTCTGCATGACTCTGCAGCTGCCTTCCCGTGTCCTGTCTCTAAAAAAAAAAAAAAATCACTGAAAACTCAAAGAGGAGCGGAAGATTCATAAGCCTCTTTGAGATCAATAGGGAAAAAGGAACTCCAAGGCTGATAGCAAAGCTTCCTAAGGATGATGCTGAAAGGGAACATGGGTCTCCATGGTGATAAGAGACAGGGAACCAATGAGAGCTGAAGGCGGAGCAGGACTTGTGTGGAGGACTCATGGGAACTGGGAGTCATTTAACTATTTGTTTGCTTCATGAAAATTTAGACACCAGCTGTAACTGCATTGCACAGGGTGTATAGATGTTATCATTCTTGCTGACATATTCTGGAAGCTTTCAGCCCCACCAACACTGCCCCACCCAGGACTTCTGCAGCTGAGAGTTCCTGTGTCAGTAGGGTCTGATATATGTACATAGATTATACATATATGTGTACATATGTGCCTCAATGAACATTGCCTGTTCACCTTATCATGGGTGTACATAGACTTCATAGAGCTCCACAGTCTTTTGTAAATATTGACACAAGTAAATAAGTATATAAATATATATTACTGAGGATTTATTTTAACATCATTCTGTGTGAAATGACAAAAATAAAATTTTTGACAGACACCTGTGCTTCCTACCCTCTTCTTTGTTGGATTATTGTCTTTACAAAATAAAAATGTGCTTGCCTTACGCTCCATTCTCTGACATCATGAAAGCTCGTCAGACTAGAGCTGCTCATTTTCAATGCACCAGGGACTCCCTTGGCTGTATGCCCATCTGCCAATGCCTACAAGCCCTGTATAGACACTGTGGGACATGGGGATAGCAGAAATGGGCTCAGGATCTTCTCCATTGTGTCAACATCTTTGATATAGCTGGATAATGTATGGGAAAGGGGAATCTAACATAAAATCCAAAGCCAGCATAGGGTTAATTTAATTCCTACTTCATCCACCTTTGCTAATCTTCATACCCAAAGTCACTTCTCACTGCTGCAGATAATGTGGAGTCTGGACCAACTAGACTCTCGGCTCTCAAATGATGCTGCCTACCTTGACCTCTCAAGAAATAGCCATGGCTATTAGCTCAGATGATAGTGCTAACACTCGCATGACTCTGAGTTTAGTCCCTAACACTGCAAAAACCAAGTATGGTGGTACATGCCTATAATCTCGGCATTCTGAAAGTGGCAGAAATGCAAAGCCACCTTTAACTTCATATCAAGTTTGAGGATAGCCTAGAACACCCTGTCCCCCAAATAAAATAAAATTAAAAACAAAAACAAAACAAACAAACAAAAAAAAAACAGGAGGAGCCTGGTTCTCTAGCTATCTAGGCACCTCTTGGAGAGGTGAGGCACATGTGTCTTCTTGTCTCTCAGGGTTAAGTGCATCCAGAACTGGACCTCCCAGCCTCTAAGGGGCCCAAAAGCTGCCATGATATAGTGTAGGATCCCAACAAAGTCTTTGCCTTTAGCCACCAGCAAACACAATCTGCCTCACCAGTACCCATCCATTATCTTGCCCAAGCATCCCATTCCAGATTACCAGTTTCTCCTCTTAACAGTCTACCTCGTTCTATCACTAGGAAACTGACCAAGCCTTTCCTCTATTCTACCCCACCCTCCCTCACATCTTAATCTTACCTTTAGAAGGCTGTGTTCCTGGCCAGCAGGCACTGAGGTGACAAGGAAGAAGATTTAAAAAAAAATATGTGAAGCAATTTCCTGCTGGCCTTTCCACAGTGAGTATTTCTTGTGGCATTCGAGACTTGCAAGATCTCTAGACCACTGCAGAGCAAACCACTCTGACTAACAGGGAAAGGCTCCATTTCTCAAAGTGGGAAATGGAGTCAGGCTCCCAGGCTAGCCCTCCTATTATTAGTCTATCCTACCAGACATAAAATTCCTAACTACAAGGGGCTGAGGAGTGACACCTGTGTAGACTTTTGTCTGTCCCTAACTGCTTGAATCTTGTTAGGGGAACATGTGGGGAGGGAAGAAAATGAAAGGTTTTATGGGTGGGAACAGAAACAGCAGGGCCCGCAGTAGTCTCTACTTAGAGATGAGAGTGCTCAGATATCCAATGTAGACCTCCCAAGCCAACTGAGCATGCTGGACCTTCTCTGCCTGGCCTGAAGCTCCTGCCCTGTTCTTTCTCTACCACAAAGGCCAGAGCCATGGGACTGTGCCCACCAGTAACTCACAGTTCAGGGAGGCTTGGATGGTGATGGGTTGGAATACTTAGCCGGCAAAGAACCTATCTAGTTCAGGGCCAGGTGTGAGTCGGAAGAAGCAGACTGTATTGGTCCAACTTCAAAACAAAACGGCCCCTCCTGCACTTGTAAAGGAAGAGCTCCTGCCAAAGGCTACACCTTGAGTCTGTTTTGTCCCTCGCAGTTTGGAACATACTCTTATATCCTCTTTGAGCCTCAGTTTACACACATCTACAAAAGGACTCATGAAGCCCGCCCTGTCTTGTGAAGATTAAATGAGCACCCCAGAAAGTGTAAATAGTAAAAAATATGTAAATGTATCTTCTCTCAGATTTCTGTGCCGAAAAGAGACACACGGAGCAGGATACTGAGCAACCTGAGACATAGTTGAAGGATTTGGGGCTGGGGAAATGGTCCACAGGGTAAAATGCCTGCTGAAGTCTTGAATACTCAATTCAGGTCCCCAAAATGCATGTAAAATCTGGATGCAGAGGTCTGCACAAGTGTAATCCCAATTCTGAGGAGACGGGCGTGGGGATGCCTGGAGCTGAGGAGACGGGCGTGGGGATTCCTGGAGCTCATTGCTAGGCAGTCCAGCCAAACTGAGCTCTAGGTTTAGTGAGAGACATTATTCAAAAGCTGAGGTGGGAAGTGATGAAGGAAAATACATCAACTTGTGCCCTACACACAACTTGTATGTGTGTGTGTGTGTGTGAGTGTGTGCGTGTGTGTTCGTGTGCATGTGCGTGTGTGTGTGTGTGTGTGTGTGTGTGTGTGTGTGTGTGTGTGTGCTGAAGCTTTTACCAACTTCTCCCACTCTAAGGATTCCTAATCTAACCCAAGATGTACACAGATTAACCCCAGAAAGTTTGAAACCTCTAGAAATCGTATGAGACATGCCATATTTCAGCCATTATTTTGTAGAAAATATCCATAGCTGTTTTCAGGACGCAAAAATTAAAACTACTCCTTCAGCATAGACTTAGATGGTTTTGACATGTTTATAATGTCTGGAGTGGAAAAAAAGATTGTCTAGGAATTATTTCATTTAATTTAAAAATGCACTTGGTAAGCCAGGCGTGGTGGCACACGCCTTTAATCCCAGCACTCGGGAGGCAGAGGCAGGCGGATTTCTGAGTTCGAGGCCAGCCTGGTCTACAAAGTGAGTTTCAGGACAGCCAGGGATATTCAGAGAAACCCTGTCTTGAAAAACAAAACAAAAACAAACAAACAAATAAAATGCCCTTGGTGATTAGGATACTCTAGCTCTTTGCATTTTCCTACTGAGAGAGAAGAGAAACTCACCGGGACGTATGGTTGTGGCTGACACAGAGCCAGGCCAGGCTTTGCCCACCATCCTCTAACCAACCCCATCAATCACCTCTTTTTATTAATCTGTCCTTCTGCAGTGGCTGTGCCAGGATTTGAGCCCCAGAATCCAGACAATGAAGTGTTCCCAGGCTGGTTTAGCATAACTGTGAAGGAGCACATGTTTTATGTGAAATTCATGCTATTTAAATGATATAAATGATGCTATGAAAATGCCAAGTCTGCACCTCTTTGATCCACTCTCACCCTGATTTTCTCACCATACTTATTACTCTCTTTTGTTCCCTCCTCCTCCTCCTCCTCCTCCTCCTCCTCCTCCTCCTCCTAACACTCCTCTTTAGGTCAGTGACCAGCTGCTTCTACAAATCACTGCCTTATCAGGAAAAGATCAAGGTTCTTTGGCCTTGTACCTGTTCCATCCTGAAAGCTAGCCAGGTCTCTGGATGCTTAATGGTTTGTAGTGGAGTTAGGAGGAAGATCTTCCATCTGTACGGCTGCCAGTACTAAAGAAAATCTGGGTCTCTCCAGGTCTGGTGTGATGGAAGATTTACACTCTGTTTTGCTGATCCTTTGAGGAGCCAGTAGTAGTATGAGAAGGGAAACCGCTGAGACTTACGGCTCCTTCTTTCCTCACCAAACCTTGGCATCTTATATATTTCCTTAATCTCTCAACACCTACTATCTGATGCTGGTCCAAACACAATAAATATCCATTGAATGAATATCCATACCACCCAGACACAATGGCGACCAAGCTATCCATGTTGTTGGTCCTGCAGAGATAGGCTGATAATCTAGAATCCTTCTATGCAGATGTTCTAAGTCACTGGACTTAAATGACCCCTATTTCCTCATGCCCTGTCCCACATGTCCCAGAACATCTAGTGTCTAGAGCCAAATCTACAGAAGCCCCCGTAGGAAGGCCAACCCTATCCCAAGGAATTAGAGCTCTAAAGAATTCCCACAAGATTCTCAGATTCTAAGTCTTGGGAAATCTTGTTTCTTGGGAGTCAGGATTGGGTTCCATTCTCTGCTCTACTGTAAAGTACATAAAGGGTACAGAAACAATATATATGGAGGTACTTGAGGATAGCACACTGGTATTAAGGGTATGTGATGCCCTGCATGTGCCAAGGACTTACTTTGTGCATCATATACTCCAAAAAGTGTTTCCCAAGTGGTATGTCACAATAAACTCCTTTCTTCATCTACCTGCAAGCCCTGTGAGAAGGGTGTTATTGTTTACAGTTTACATATTGGGAAACTGAGACTCAGGTTGTATTTGTAGACCAAGGTCACATAGCCAAAGATCTGGCAGAGTTTCCATGTGCCTGAAGCCCTTTCTTAATGAGCCTTGCAATCAATAGATTCCTCCTGTTACCATTGCCTTCTTTTCTGTGTAACTGAGGGCATTCAAAGTCTTAGAGGAAGACAAATAGAGAACATCATCTGAGCTAAGTAACCTTGATAACAACCAAACTAACCCACATTGCCTGGCAGAGCTAGGTTGGGAAAGGCCTTGATTTTGGCTTTAAGCCCACTATGTAGATCCTTGTAAAACAGCATCAGGACCAGGGAAAGGCTCCAGCCTACAGAATAAGCAGCCCCCCCCCCATTGTAGTAGAAGAAACCAGACCAGGCAGGAAGCTGAGCTAAAGCATCATACACCAAGGGTATTAGGTGAATGATCTGCCTGGCACTGCTCACAGAAACAAAGCTAGGGCCCCAGCTAAGTGCCACCCTATTTCAGGAGGCAAAACCCCAATTCAGATCCCAGTCAAGTAAAGTACAAGGCAGCAGGTAACAAGTACCTTGTCTACACATCCCCACAGCCTTACCACCCGGACTTAGCACGTCTAGCATCCCTGCACTAGGCAGGACCAGAAATCTTAGGTGAGTCTAGGGTTAGACTCTCTGGTAGGCAGACAGATAGGGAAAGGAACCATGACTAAGTAATAAATGTGATGAGTTTCCAATATAGCTTCTTCTTCTCCCTCCTGCCCTGAGACAAAAATCCTAACAGCTTAAAGCAAGGGCTTTGTAGGTTCTTGTCTCCCACTGGCAGGGCCCCTGCTGATGGGTTTCATCCGCAGTTAAAGAGATGCTTTAAAGCAGATCAGGAACAGTTCTGGCTCACTTGCCTCTCCTAACTTTCTTCCAACCAACTAACTCTAAATTAGGGAAGGAAGACTCTTTAGAGACTTTAAAAGCCCACGCCCTTAAGAAGAGACTGGCTTTCTGAGCCCCACTCCCCACTCCATGTCTGTTGGGTGCTTCTGTTTCCTCACTCCCAATAAACTGCTTTCTTCAACTGATGCCATCTGAGGTGTTTGCAGTTTCTCCACTTCCACCTGTAGCGCTGGAGAGTTTTCCTGCCTTTTAATTCTGTAACTGGCAGAGAAAACAAACCCAATCAAGACCCCTGGATTGTATCATTAGCAACACACTTCCTCATATGCAACAACTGTCCTGCCAGTTCCTAATGCTACTTCCCCTCCAGCTGTGGATCTCTCTTTTGAGTCTGTCAAAGGTGAAGAGGGAACAAGACTACTTTGAGACACACATATGTTTATACAGAGAGAGACAGACAGAGAGACAGACAGAGAGGCAGAGAGAGAGACAGAGAGAGAGAGAGACAGAGAGAGAGAGAGAGAGAGACAGAGAGAGAGGCAGAGAGAGAGACAGAGAGAGAGACAGAGAGAGAGACAGAGAGAGAGACAGAGAGAGACAGAGAGAGAGAGAGCTGATAAGAGCAAGAAGGCCTTATGTACACTAGATACACTGGCTGAAAGCATGAGTCAAATCCAACCATGGTTCAAAGAACACCAGCCACATGCAGGCCTTGTGCTCGGCACTTTGCCTGTGCAATCTCTTTTAACTCTCACAAATGCTGTGAAGTCACCGGCACTATTTGAATTTTTAGATGAGGAATTAAAAATGCAGAGAGGAGCATTAATACACACACATTCACAGTTAATGAGAAGCATATTCAGTACTCAAATCTGGAAGCCACTGAAACCCAGGACATGAAACCACCTTGGAGGGGCCAATACCCAGGTGACAGTCATACTGCAGTAACACCAGCCAAGGACACTGACTCTTTCCCCTGAGCCCTCCAATATATGGAAGTCTCCAGGAAAATGCAGTGATGTGACCATCTCAATGCCTTGGGGAAAGAGTCGGAAAGTCTAGGGATTACAATGTGCGGCAGAATTGGATCACCTTCCTTGGATATTTTTGTCAATGGCACTCATGAGGCTGCAAGGTGTGAATGAGCAATTGCTATATTAAAAGTTCCTGAAAAAGCCTTCCTCCCTGGGGCCCAGCTCCTGAGAAAGAGAAAAGAAAAATGGGGTTGCTCAGCCTCTTCCCTAGGTCCCCTCTGCATTGTCAAGGTCCAGGAAGCAGTTAAAGGGCTTGCCTACACCTCCCTTCCCTTTAGATCTGACAGAGTCAGATCTTATAAGCAGTGGTAAGAGCAGGAAGAATGCATTCATGGGGTAACCATGAAGCAAAAATGAGAAAGTCACTTAACACAATGCCTGCCATGCAATAAATGATACCTTCTGCTCAGAGGAAGAAGTGCCCTGTGAACCATTGTACCCAGCCCTGTGCCCATGGGGCTGCAGTGGCCATCTCTGGTTTTCTGTCTGTGTAATTGGGCTCACTGAGTCCCAACTTCCTCATCTGCAAAATGAGGTAACATCACTTACCTTCCTAACTGCTGAGATGGTAAGGACCTCATATAACACACCTCTTAGGGAGCTGACAGTAGTTAACAATTACTGTAAGTGACTGGAGCCTAGTCACAAAGTCAACATGCATGAATGAAACCTACCATAGCCCAGTGCTTCCATCTACTTTGTAGGGAATGATTGTCCAGGAGACAACACCATCAGAGGTACTACCCTTGTGAACTTGACTTGGGCCTTCTGGTGGGTAATGAGTGAGAAATTCAGAAAAAGAAAGGAACTAGAATCGGGGGGCGCGGGGGGGCGGGGGGGAGAGGAGCCATTCTTGTATGTAGGGCAGGTGGGAAAAGCTTCATAAAGCAACATCTGAAAAGAAACTGTACAAAAAACAAAATCAGGGATAACCACATAGACTTACAGAGAGGGTTTTGGCAGGTCCAGGAAACAGCCCCATGGGAACAGAAGATGTATGTTTGAGGCCAGGGTTGCAGAAGCAAACAAATTAAAGAAAATTAAAAAGAAATCATGAAGATTGGGAAGGGACCTGGTGACACCTTGCAAGCTGACAATATGGCTCTGGGTTATGTCTTGGTGAGGCAGGAAGTCTTAGCATCAATTCATCCTCTCAAGTTTGGTTGGGCTTGACCCCAAACCTCTATGTCTAGATGAGACAGCCGGGTGAGAGTGGAGACCCAGTGGTGTAAAGAACAGCCTCAATGATATGAGCAAGCATGATGTCAGCTTAGATGGGGACCATTCAGAAGGTGATAAGAAACACTTAGACTCTGGATATTCACAGGAGGTGAAGTTAACTGGTCTTTTGCTAGACCAGTTCAGTGTAAGTGAGTCAAAGACATCCAGGAGGACTCAGGGGTTTGGGCCTGAGAACCTGGTATATTGGAGCCATATTTTCTGGTGATAAATTAATTGACAGAACCAAGGATGGCTTTAATTTCCCAAGACACTCTTCTAAGTTCTTACCACCTATATTTCAACAGTCTTGGGTGTGGACAACTGAGCTTTAGGGGACTTCTCTCAGACACAGACTGAATCAAGATTACCCCTTGCATGAGATCCTACCACAAACTTTTGCCCTACCGTAATTCCTTTGCCTGCTCAGAGGTAAGGCTGGTCCATCTTGGAAGCCAAGAGTGAAAGCCCAAATGGGGATAGAGCCCAGATGGTCAGCCAGGCATAGTCCTGATTTAATTATAAGATCAATCTGACCAGCTTCCCTGCCAGCAGGAGTGTCCCTGGGCCTCAACTTGGCCAGCCCCTGGGGTGCAGTTCCTGGACTTGTCAGAGGGAGTTAGGCTCACACATTGCTCCCTGGGTCCCATCCAGCAGGCTTGACTGGTCTTGTCACTGGCCACTCAAAGCCTGACAAGGTGCCATTCTAACTGAAAACTGACCTAGGACACTGCATTCATTTCTTTTCTTGTTACTATGACAAAATGCCTGATGAAAAGAAGAGTTTCTTTTGGCTCATGGATTGAGAGCACAGTCAATCATAGTAGGATAGTTAGGGTGGCAGAAGCCTAAGACAGCTGCTCCCTTTGGATCCACGGTCAGGAAGCAAAGACAGTCAAATACTGGTGCTCAACTCCCTTTCTCCACTCCCCCTCCCCAACCCAGCAGGATCCTAATCCTCTCGATGGTGCCACCCACCTCCAGAGTGGGTCTTTCCTCTTCAACTAGACCTCTCTATAAACATCCTGATAGACACACCTAGAGATGTGTTTCTGTGGTGATTCTAAATCTAGTTAAATTAACAACGAATGACATGACATGGAATGTGTGGCCTGAGTTGACTGAAACTCGAACACCTAAGGTTCCTGGGAAAGGGAAAGGGCCATGAGTCTCGGACCTGACTCATCTGCAAATGACTGAGATGTGGGGTTGGGGTGTTGGAACTCTAAGCACTCAACATGATACCTATTATTAGACCAGGGAAACAGGGCAGAGAGTCCAGAGAAGGATGCACTCCTGGGTACCTGGGACTCCTAGAAGGAATAGGCATGATCAAAGTGTGTTGAAGGACATGGCTAGAAAGGAAGCTGCAGACTGTAGAAGCCCAGAACATCAGGATCAGGTAAGAAGAGGAAGACAGAAGATTCCAGTCTATATAATAGGACACCTCCCTGGGGATCCCACACACACTGAGCTCCCATCACTGTTCCTAGGATTAGTGAGCATATTGAGACATTGCATCTTTTCCCAGCTTCAAAATGGGGCCACAGATGGTCCATAGATCCTCTCCTAAGATAAGTACCATGCATTTCTTTTCTAGCCACAGTTCCTTTACCAGGCCCTTGGCCACCTTTCTCTGGTATTCCTTAAAGACAATTCATATCTCTTGTTTCTATCCGGTTGTAAAACTATTCTTGTGCCTTAGGTGAGCTAGCAGGGATATGGAAAAAATGGAACATCATGTGGAGGAAGAATCCTTTAAAATTACCTGACTCATATGAACAAGAGGCCTGAGGCCAGCAGCACAGGTTGAAGTGGATAATGAGGGTAAGGGTGCAGAATGCTGGGCCCCTGGTTCAGAGCAACCACTACTTCCCATCATTTATACACAACCCCCCCAACCCCATTCCCAGAACCTTTTTCCTGGTCTCAGTGTCTGCTTTTCCAGTAGGAGAACCTGACCAGCGCTTTTCCCTATCTTCCTCGATATCTTCTTCTGCTTTCTGCACTAGGTTCCTGCACATAGGATAAAACATCTAGAAAAACCAGCCTACTTGGAGGAGTGGGGAGCTCAGGCTCATGGTTTCAGAGGTTTCAGCCCAAGATCACTTTGCACTTGGAGCAACACAGTAGATCATGACAAAAACATGCCGCTGAGGAAATTTCTCAACTCAGAGCAGCAAGAAAGCAAAGAGGGAAGGGAAAGGTCTTGATCTGATCTCCAGGAGCACTCTCTTCAATGATACACTTCCCCTCCAATAGGGCCCACTTTCTAAAAGTTTCACCACCTTCCGAGAGAGCTATAGGCTCAGGATCCTGACTTTCATATATGTCATATCCTATGACAACATGTAGTATCTCCCTTAACTTGTCGGATGATAGAATAAGTTAGATGTGTCAACCCCTCCCAGACAAGCACTTGCAATGTTTCTTACTCCCAGAGACCTTATAATGTACTCTGCTCTTTCAAACACACTCAGTATATGCCCAATTCATACAGTGGGTATCCATCCTCTTAAACAGAGGGAGAAAGTAAGCTTCAAATAAGGCTCCGTCCACCTATAAAAATGCTGTGTGGAACCGTGGATTCAGGTATGTCAGCTCTTTTCTCTCTAACAACCTGTACTTGCTAGTTTTATGTCAACTTGATACAATCCAGGGTCATTTTGGAAGAGGGAACCTCAACTGAAAAAATGTCTCAACCAGATTAGCCTATAAGAAAGCCTAGGGAGCCTTTTCTTGATGACAAATGTGGTAGGGTCCAGCTCACTTTAGGCAGTGCCACCCCTGGGCTGATGGTCCTGGCTATAAGAAAGCAGGCTGAACAAACTCATAAGGAGCAAGCCAGTAAGCAGCATTCCTCCATGGCTTCTGTTTCAGTTCCTGCCTCCAGGTTCCAACTCTGATCTCCTACCCTCACTTCTCTTAGTGATGGACTCACAGTCATCTATGAGGTGAAAGACACCTTTCCTCCCTAAGTTGTTTGTGGTTATGGTGTTTTGCCACATCAAGAGAAACTCTAAGACAGAAATTGGTACCAGGAACAGGGTACTGCAGAGACAGACATGGCCATCCATGTATTGGGAGGATGATTTTGGAGGCATTAGGATTTAGAGGAATACTGCTTATTGTCTTGCTCCCCATTGGGCATTCAGAGCTTAATGAGCTTTGTGGGAACTTGGAGGATAATGTTGAGGACTACCCAGATGACAGAGGTCTGGCTTATGAAGTTACAGAGGGAAGTTTTCTGAGTCCCTTAAAGACTCTATTGGAGCTATTTAATATTTTGAATTAAGAAACTTTTTGGCCCACTGGGCCTGAAGAATCAGCCATAATTAACAATTAACTTAAGTGAATCCTTTGCTTTACTCGGGCAGTTGGATGCTGGTTAGCTGGAACTAAGAAATTAACAGTGATTAAAAGTAGACCAGCATCACTGAGAATCATAAATCTTGGCTCTGGGTTCATAAATATGTTTCCTCAGGATCAGCACACATAATATGTGATTCAGAGGCCAAGGCTGTACCTTGTACTGTTGAAGTAGAAACCCCAGAATTGAAGAGGTCATGAAGAGAAGTTGAGGCTTGGCACCATGTAACAGAGTCCCTGAGGAGAGTCCAGAATAAGATACCGATAAAGATGCAGCCCAGTTACCACAGAGACTTCAATATTTTAGAGATGCTGGTACCATGGTATGACCACCAGGGACAGTATCACATGTAGAGTGGAGCCAGCCTGAACCAAGTGACATGTGCTGTGAACGGCAGAGCCAGAGAAATGTGACTATCCAATCCTTTTGGCACCCAGAGTATTACGTGTGAATCCTGGACGTTAGACACTAAGCTATTCATACAGAGTATTATGTGTGAACCCTAGACATTAGACACTAAGCTATTCATACAGAGTATTATGTGTGAACCCTAGACATTAGACACTAAGCTATTCATACTGCTGGAATTTTGTTTTGCTTTATTCAGATTGTGATTGTTCCCTGTTTTGTTCCTTCTTGGATTATGAAAATATTCAACTTGTTTTTGATTTTACAGGAGTTCAGTTAAGAGACTCTGATATTTTAGAAAGACTTTGAATGTTTTAAAGAGACTGAACTTTTAAAGAGTTTGAATTTTTTAAGACTATGGGACTTTGACAAGTTGGAATGTTTTATGTTATGATATTAATATTAATGTGAGATCAAGTTGACACAAACTAGAGCCATTTTGAAAGAAAAAACTTTAACTGGGAATATGTCCCTACCTGTAGGCAATTCTGTGGTGCATTTTCTCCACTGGTGACTGATGTTGTAAGACCCATCTCACTTTTGACAGGACCATCCCTGATCTTGTAGTCCTGGGTTCTATAGGGAAAAAAAAAAGACTAAGCAAGCTGTAAGGAGCAAGCTAGTAAGCAGTTGTCCTCCATGGCTTGTATTTCAGTTCCTGCCTCCAGGTTCCTGCTCTGAGTTCATGCCCTCAGTAATGGACTTCACTCTGTGAAGTGAAATGAGCCATTTCTTCACATGGTAGTTTTATTTGTTTTTTTTTTTTAATTCTTTATTATGTGTGTGGTGTTTTGCCTGTATGCAGTACCTAAATAGAACTAACAGAAACCTTAACACACTCCTGTAACTGGATTTACACACAGTTATGAGCCATAACGTGGGTACTGGAATAAAGCCCTAGTCCTCTTAATCCCTAAGCCATCTCTCCAGTTCCCTATTCATGAAGTTTTATCATAACAGTAGAAACCCTAACTAAGACACCATCACACTCCTGTGACAGGGCTGAAGTGTCACTTCTACCTCAGTTTCTTCTTTAAAGAATGAAGAGATTGAGCTGTGCTGATCCAGAGACTTCTCTGAAAAGCCAGTAGGGCTGCAATATTTCCGCATCAGAGGTAGATTTAGATTTATTTTCAAGCTGTCTGAGTGAGGCTGAGCCAGCTCCTTCCCTCTGTGAAACTGGGCCATCCTACCTGTGAAGTGCTAGTGTGAATATTCACTGACAGGAGCCTGCATTGCTAATCTTCCTCCGTTCCCTCCAATTCCACAGAAACCAGAAACAGTACCACCCCAAGTCCAGTTTCCTCTGGATTAATGTTCCAGAACACTGACTCCACTCAGTGTCTTGTGAGACTGGATCCCTTCCTTTACCTTAGGAAACCCAGCAATAGTCCACAGATAATATAGCTATCCTCTGGTCCCCAAAGGTCCCTACTGACTGTCAGAGCAGTCCCATCCAGTCCTACCTCTGCCAGCTGGAAGGAGGTAAGAGTGAAGACCAAAAAGAACCTTGCAGTCTTGTTTCCCACCCTCAACAGGGGCTCTCACACCCTCCATATAGTCTGAGCCTTGCAAGAACAGAGAGGTCTGGACCATTACTCCCTTCTGAAAATGATGGAAGGTGGGGCTCAAAGACACAAAGGACCTTGTCAATGTAACATGTACGTAAATGGATGGAGAACCTAATTCGAGCAGAGGGAGCCAACACATCATCACGTCCTAATGTGTCACAGCCATCTGGCAGATATAGTTGACCTACTGATAGGAGGTCCTGAGACCCTGTATGTTTTTTGAACTTCAAAATGCAGAGCTAACATGGGGACTTAGGCTCTGACTTCTAGTCCGGCACCTACACCCTACCAGGCTTGGGAATCTTTGGAGCTAACCATAGATGGAATAATCAATCAAGCCGCTGCATTGCCATAAATAACACAAGTGCCAGACCTAGGTCAGGTCAGAGAGCACAATGACAATAGCAAATAGTGGACAGTTTTAACATGTCAGTCACTGTGTGAGAGACTGTGTGTACAAAGCTGAAGGGACTGCAACACAGAGTGAGTCACTGAAAGCAGCACAGCTACAAGGTACTGATGTCACCTTCATCACTGGCAACCTTCTGCCCTCGGCTTAGATGCCACCATTGCAGGCAGGTTTTTCCTAAACAGCTTTTCCATATAAGAACTCCATGTTCTTGGCAACTGTTCTCTGTTTATTTTCTTCTGAACATTCATCACAACCCACAATCTGCCCCATGTATTTATTCTCCTGTTTATTTTCTGACTCTCCCACCAGAATATAAGCTCTGAGAGGACCTTGTCTTGATTCCTGTAGAGTCCCTAGTATAGAGCTTAGCACTTAAGAGACACTCGTTGAGTGTTTGTTGAAGACATAAAGATTTCCTCTGGCCAACAAGAGTCTAGCAGGAGAGTCTCATGCCTGGCTAAGCTTGGGTATGTGAAAAGGAAATGACTTATGGGAAGAACTGAGGTTTTGGAATAAGCCAGACCTACATTCCAAACTCTAGGTGGACCAGCAACGTAGCCCTGGGCAAGCTATAACCTCGGGATTTCTCACTGGCAAAGTGGATCCGTTTGACTTGCTAGCTAGGGCCATACTGAGGCTTTAATAAGATAATAGATTTGGAATGCCAAGACAGGATTCCAGGGTGTCCTCCTGTCTGCCTTCTCCCTGCTAGCAGCAAGTATCCAAACTCTAGGCTGGGAAAGGTGGAGGACCTCCCTTGGGTTTAGGTGGTTGCTGCTGGCCCAGCCTGGAGCCTCTTACTGCTCCCCCACCCCGTGCATGCAGCAGCCAATTTCAAACTATGTAAATATGCCAGGCTGCCTCCTCAGCAAGGGAACAGCTATACTTAGTGCAATTTGCATGTATTTTAAGCTGACTTGTTCCAGGCAAAGAAGCCGATTCATGAATTTAATAACATTCACAGATTCCCAGAATGTCAGCAGTGGAAGAGACGTCAGAAACCATCTAGCCTAACCCCTCCTTTAGCGAAGGGGATGCCAAGGGCAGTGGTGTGTCCAAAGCCACGCAGCTGTGAGGAATATGAGCCAGCAGAGACCCTGGATTCCAATCTCAAGTCCAGAGAGCTTTGCAGGGTTTTCCATATGCCATTCTATCCACCCCCGCAGGACTCATTTAAGCAGGGTATGGTTGTCAGTCTTGGACAATCAAGTTCCCCGAACTTGAGCCTTTAAGGTAGCCTTGAAGGCAAGAGTGAGGCTGCAAGGGTGAAGGTAGACAGAGGAGCCATTAAGGGGCAGGCCATACACAAAACACAAAGCAATACAATGGAGACCAAGACCATAAATTCTGCCAAGGCATGGAGTGAACATACAATGAAGTCTTCTAAGCATTCCCCACTCCCCTGAATAGCCCATTAAGACAATGCATTAGGTCATCCAGGGATTTACCTAGAGCATATTTTTAACTCTAGCCGACAGCAATTGCATTTGCCTGCCCAGCAAACCTGCTCCCTTCTGGTAACTGCACATGGTTGTTGCTTTATGGGAATAGTCCCTCACTACAGAGTACACTAGGGTTGTCAATCAAAAGGCCTTAAGGGTCTTGCCATAGTACTGGGCTTGGGACCTAGATCCAATCTATTCCTTGGCTTAGAGGTGGTCACATGACCCAAACAATTGTTTGCAGAGAGTGAGATGTGTGAGCTAGTCTCTTGGGAGAGAAAGTGTTGTTCTTTGCTCTGTAGCAAGCTGTGGGAGCTGTGTGATGTTGCACACCCAGTGCCAACAGCAGCTGCCTTTGCAGCCACAGGAAAAGAGTCTGTCTGCGAGAGACATCAGCATAATAGAAAAGAGAGAGGGCGAGATGCAGAGACAGTACACGGATAACAACACAGAACCGTCTGTATCCAGCTGCACCAGCTCCACTGCCCTGAAGCTCCCCGATTTCCTCAAGCCGGCTTGGGTTGGGTTTCTTTACTAGATTCTGAAATACTCCTAACTGAGGTGCTAAGCCACATCATCTCCTGAGGTAATAAATCCCGTGAATTGACCTCCAGCCATGTAAGAAAGCACTGCTCTGTATGAGAAATCTTTAACTGATCTTCTTAATCATGGAGAGAGTTTTCTCATTGTGATTAAATATTTGTACCTGGAACTGTGCTCGAGTGGTAAGGACTTAGTCACTTATATATTCTAAAATTTTTCAAAATTATTATTATTAATATTATTATTATTACTATTATTATTAACCTGGTTTCATGAACTAGGCTATGATGGTCAAGTACACTTACCATGGTCACCAAATACTTAGATGTGAGAAGTGGCCTCAGTTCTAGGAATTGTCACTTCCAATGCACTGGTAGAGGTATCAAATGATGATAATAAAGATGATTGCATCTGTAATTATGAAGCGCTTTCTGTATGCCAGGCACTGTCCTGTGCATATCACATATATTGATGACTCTTCCCAGTAACCTTGAAATTTGACAGCAGATAAAACTGAAGCTCAGAGTATTTTGTTGATTCGCTTAATGGTTAGGGGGATCTGAGGCTGGCACTCACCACAGCACTGCTGCCCCTCACTTCAGGATGCAGTTTTGGATGGGATATTTGCATCTGTCCAGACTCTAACTGAACTTATGGATGCATGTAACAGGATTGGTCTCTCCTCTCCTGCCCAAAGTACCCACCAGCCTTAGAGCTGTCTCCAATATCTAAATTGAAGGTTCGATATTGGATTATTCACAAAGATTGGGTTATTTCAGTTATACTGATCTACAGAGGCACAAACTCTGTCACCTGGATCCTCCCCCATCAGAAACAAAGGCCAGGTGACAGGGCTGCCTCTGAGAAGCCTTTGTTCAGTGCTTCCAGCAAGAGATTAACAAAGTACTACCCAGAGGTTGACCATGGTGCCCATCAGATTCCATGCCTCTAGTTCTTGTGGGAGCTTGGGGAGCCCTACCTGAAGGCATGCTGGGCTGTGGGTCTCAGGGGTGTGGGCCATGGCTCCACTGCACTTATTTACAGAACAAGAATGGTGCCCGCCTGGAATACTGGCATGCTGCCCACCTTCCAAGAATAGCTCAGTGACCTAGGCCAGAGAGGCCCCATATTTGGCTGAGAGAAGAAAATCTTTACGCAGAGAGCAGCAGAATGGTCGAGAACTGCTGTCCTTTGTCAAAAATCCTTCTCCTCAGGCTCCAGACTCCAGGCCCAGTCTCTGGGGATGCCTCCTGTCCCCTGCCAAGGCCCTGGATATCCCTCAGTATAGCAAACAGTTAACAAAGGACTGTTTTTCTGTTGGCTGTGACCTGTCTGAGATGCCAAGAGGACATGTAGGTAACCACCTGGCAGGCACAAACTTGGGCTTTGGTCATCTAGCTGGCTAGGTTTCTCAAGCTGCAATTGGCCTAATAATGCCAAGTCTGCCCTGGAAGGAAACATCCAGAACAGCAGATGCAAATGGCTCTATCAGGGCTGAGCCAATGAGATGCTTCATACTGGCCACCAGGGTCATTTTGTCCAGACTGAAGCCTCTACTTTGGCCATGTGTTGGAAGTTACAGATGCTGTTTCATAAATCCATTCCTGTAGCCCAAGAGTCTACCCTTCTCGCTCCTTGCCCTTTGCTTGTCTCCATGCCTTATCACCAGATCCTCGGGTGATGGAAGACAGCGTGGAGGAGTGGACAGAGTACCAGCTCTCTCATCTGTATGAGAAGGATGATACTGTCTACCTCCCCTTGACAGATCGCTATACAAAATTTAAAAGTATCTATATTCAAACTGTCTGGTACGGGTCACTGCTCAATAAAAGCCAGCTATTATCACTTTTGTTATTATTCTCAAACGTTCACCCTGTTAACATGCAGTTTTTCTCCCACCAGACCTCACGTCTTCCACAGCTGTTTTCCTGGGTAAATGTGTCTCTGTGCCCTGTGCAAGTCCTCACCTTGCCGAGGCTTTCTAGAGACACTGATTTCCACATTCCCACCTACTGAGTCCAACACCTGCTCCTGTCCTTAGGCTGTTTGATTGGGGATATCTGACTTTTCTTCTGGCCTGACTTTAGAAAGACTTCTGCACCACCCCAACCCCGACACAGCAAGCTATGAGAATGTTCACAAACGCTCACACCATATGTGAAAACGGACTCAAAGTTAATCATAATCCCAAAGGTCAAACAGAACCATAAAATTTCTGAGAGGAGACTAAGGAGAAAAATCACAAGGCATCTGTCGCAAAGCGCTCAGAGCTCAGAGGTGCCAAAACCACGCTCCATATCGTGAAGTTGTTGAGTTGAACTCCGCTGAAATGAAAACCATTTGGCTAAGACTGAAAAGACAGACCACGTGGCAGGAGAAACACTTTCAAACTGTGTGTCTGTCAAAGGACTATGTCTAGTTTGCACTTTTTATTAGATATTTACTTTATTTACATTTCAAATGTTGTCCCCTTTCCTAGTTTCCCCTCCAAAAGCCCCTTATCCCCTCCCCCTCCTCCTGCTCACCAACCCAACCACTCCCTCTTCCTAGCCCTGACATTCCCCTATACTGGGGCAAAGAACCTTCACAGGACCAAGGGCCTCTCCTCCTATTGATGACCGACTAGGCCATCCTCTGCTACATATGCAGCTGGAGCCATGAGTTCCACCATGTGTGCTCTTTGGTTGGTGATAACTCTCAGGACTTGATAATAAGAACACAAACAACATTGTCCAGAAATAGGGGAAACATTTGAACAGACTCTACTGTGTGTGTGTGTGTGTGTGTGTGTGTGTAAATGAAGCCCATGCAAAGGTGATCAATTGCCTAAGGAAAGATGCACATTAAAACTACATATGAAATACCACCACACACCTATCGGAATGGTGTAAAAGATCCTGACAGTCCCAAGTGCCGCAGCTGTGGAATAACTGGCCGCTATGCTGCTGGCAAACTATGCAGCCACTTGAAAAATAATCATTTCCTACAAAGCCAGGCATACAGATAACCTAGTAATCCCACCCTTGGCTATTTCCCCAAGAGAAATAAAGATGTAAATGCTCACACAGACCACCGTGTGAATAATTCCAGGTGCTTTATTTGCAATCACTGTGAACTGGGAACAGCTCACGTGTCCTTCAGCCAATTACTGAATAAGCAAGTCAGTGCGATCAGCAATAAAACGAAATGAACTCTGTAAACGCACAGTGACGTCAATGAATCTCAAGTGCATTTTGCTAAGCAAAAGCAGACAGGACCCAAAACCTTTATAACCTATCTCTTCACTTTTCTGGAAAACAGCAAACTATGGGACAGGGGACGGTCGCTTCCAGAGGGTAGAGTTGGGAGCCTTGGGAGAAACTGGTTACAGAGGGTGGACCAAAGGGAGTGACTTAGGATGATAAACCCACTTTGCATCGGTCAGAATTCACCACAAAAAAATGAAAAGAGAAAAGAACTAAGACTGAGAGACTTGGAGGTAGCCTGATAAGTGAAATGAGTCAGGTTTCAAAAGATAAATGCTGCATATTTTCTTATATTCAAAATCTAGACTAGGGAAGGGGCATGAAATCAAAGGGAGCCTACTGGAAGGAGAAGAGATAGAGAGTGAAGGATTAGTAAATATGACCAAAGTATGTTGGCTGTACATGCCATGCCACAATGTTTTGCTTTATAAAAGTAACATGCCAGGTGTGGTGGCACACGCCTTTAATCCCAGCACTCAAAAGGCAGAGGCAGGCGGATTTCTGAGCTCGAGGTCAGCCTGATCTACAAAGTGAGTTCCAGGACAGCCAGGGCTATACAGAGAAACCCTGTCTCGAAAAACGAATAATAATAAAAGTAACGTATACTATTAGCAATCTATTTTAATTTTTAACTATTGGAAATATAAATTAACTAAAGAGAAATGACTAAATACCAAGTGAGTTGTTTAAATGCTTCCAAGAAGATGCCAGACAGGACAGTATAAATTATGAAATAAGAGAGGAAAATAAATATTAAAATATAATTAACAAAAATACCCAAAGACAAAATAAATACCATCGACATTTGCAGAGAGAATAGGTAGCAAAACTGATAAAGAATTAAAGACAGTAAAATAAAACTTTCCTGAAAAGTCTGCATATCAGAAAGCAATAGCAGCAAAGGTGTGTAGCATTCTAGGAAGTAAGAATATATGAAGAGCAGTCTATAACACAACAGTCTTCTGAAAGTATTGAACTTCAAGGATAAAGAATCATAGAATATTAGAAAAGAAAGACGTTACATATGGTGTAGAAAATGTTAATTTTTTTAGTTAAGTTATTAACTGCTTGCCCATAGACCAAAGGTTTTTGTTGTTGTTGTTGTTTTGTTTATTCATTCGTTTTGGTTTTGCACAGAGACAGGGTTTGTCTGTGTAGCGCTAGCTGTCCTGGAACTCACTATGTAGACCAGGCTGGCTTCCGGTGGAGATCCACCTGCCTCCGCCTCCGCCTCCGCCTCCGCCTCCGCCTCCGCCTCCGCCTCCGCCTCCGCCTCCGCCTCCGCCTCCGCCTCCGCCTCCGCCTCCGCCTCCAGTACTTTCTTAAAGGCATGTGCCACCACCACCCAGCTCAGAGCAAAGTTTGTAATCCAGAGAGCACCCTTGCAGTGAGAGGAATGGCGTAAAGAGGCAACGGGAAGCATCAGTCTCCACAAGCTAAGCGATGAGGAGCACTAATCCACCATGTTCAGAGAAAGCATGCAACCAGGGGTTTCCTTCCTACTGTAAAGGTGGTTAGAAAAAGTCTCCTGGGTGGGGACACTTTGCAACCCATGTCTGAAAGAAATGAGAGGGAACCAACTGATAGGTGAAATGAGCCAATTCAAAGCAGATTCGATTATATTAGAAGGTTTTTTTGGAAGCTGCTCTCTGGTGGGCAAGTTCACTGGCCCCAAGGACCAAGGCCAGGGAAGTCACCATGGGGAAAGGGGGTGGGGAGGGAAAGAGAAAGAGAGAAAGGGCACTCACATAGAGAGAAGAGGAGAATAAGGGAGGGAAAGTCCAAAATGTCTGGATTATATAAGGAGGAGCTTCTGTGAGAAGGACAGCCCAGCCCCTGGGCTGGGGCAAGGTATGCACTGAGGGATTCTAGGAGAACCTGGAGGCCAGGTTTACTTTGGTATGTAAAATATGCACCTCAGTCCCTTGTCCCTGGGTGCAAAACCAAACAGCAAGGAGAATATCTGCAGGAAAGAGTACTCTGAAAATTAAGTAGGAAAAGAAAAATCCTGAGCTGGGATGCTGCAGGCTGTTTCAGGATCAACAAACCATTGTTTAAGACACAGTGAGCAGGTGGCTGTTGGTTGGCAGAAATGATGTCAGCTGGGTAGGCTAACATATGATCTTAGGGAATATATGTATTCTAAATGGGATGGGAACTATGAGCGGCTTCAGGCCAGGTATAGTTTGATTTTAAAAAAAAATGGTATTTGTTGTAGGATGGGATACAACAGGGCAAACCAGAAGTAAGAAATTAACTAGAAGGCTACAACTGTAACAGTATGAGATATTATTGGGATTCTTTGTTATTATTTTCAGTCCTTTACATATTCTAGACATGAAATCTTTATCAAATGAAAGGTTGCTAAATTTTTGTCTTCCATTCTATGAGTTGTTTCTTCATACAATTGTCTCCCTTTTAGTTTACAAAACCCCGTAAGTGTTCCCAAAGATGAAAATGCTGATTACACGGGTGTGTGCACATATGAAATCATCACACACCTCCCCCAAAATATGTACACCTAAAATAACAATAGTTAGTAAAAATAGGTACAGAAAAAAAATCATACAGAAGCCAAGGGTGGTAATGACTTTGGCTGAGATGGACAGTGGAGATGTGGAGAGACCTGGATTTGCTGTGTTTTGAAGGTAGGGTAAAGACTTTGCTCAAGGACTAAAAAGGAGGTATGAAAAGGCACTGGGGCCACAGGGATAGTGGGAGGTGGGAGGTCAGTTTGAGGTCGTGGTAACTTTGCAAATTCAGACTATCAGAAACCACAGGCTTCTCCTTGCCTACTCAGTCCCACAGACAAAGCAGGGATGGCCATGCACTTCCAAAGAGATGAAAAGCATCATTAAGATAACTAGGCATCCCAGTACCTGGGAGGCAGAAGTAGGCAGATCTATGAGCTCAAGGCCAGTCTAGTCTACAGAGGGAGCTCCAAGACGAGTAGCATGGGCGACATAAAGAAACTCTATCTCAAACAAACAAAAATATACCCAGATATGCCCCACCTACAAGTGATATCATCATGCATTCAAAATTAGGGGCCTTTTTCAAAAGAAGAAACAAGCAACCTGTGACAACAGTTCTTACCAACCAAACAGTAAATCAAAACCATTCCAAGAGCAGAGTTGTGGTTAAACAACCACTGTCAGTGAGCATTTCACAGTAGTCCACAGCCCATAGATTAAACAATCAGAAAGTATAACCAGAGAACAGAAGAAGCATGCTATTAAGCTCAGCAGCATCAAACTGATACATTGAATAAATTCTTGTAATGTGGAAGGGAAAAGAAAGAACAACATGCTAATTTCTTCATATTTCTTAACAAGTGTCTAAAATTAAAATCTTGCTTGAAACTCTATTCTGTCTTCTTACTAGTTGTACTTTTTCTTAATTTTATGGTTATCTTAGGAACCAACCTTTTTTTTTCTACATATTAAGGGAATTTATTGTAATGTCCCACAATCTGTAGTCCAGCTAACCCAACAGTGGACAACTGTGAATGGGAAGTCCAAGAATCTAGTAGTTGCTCAGACCCATGAAACTAGTATTTTAAGCTGGTCTTCTGAAGATGTAGCTTCCAACAGACATGCTGGCAAGTAAGTGCAAGAAGTCAAAGCAGAGTGGGTCTTCCTCGTCCCAGTGTTCTTTTGTAGGTCTCCAGCAGAAGGTATGGCTCAGGATAAAGGTATGTACCACCAGGCCTGGATCTAAAACTTGCTTTGTCCCAGGTTGACCTTGAACTCAGAGATCTGATTGCTTCAGTGTCCTAGAATTAATAGCACGAACGACCTTTTCTGGGCCTCAGATTTTTATGCCACTCTGCACTAAGATCTCCATGTCAAGATCCAGGTCAGAAACTGGTCTTCCAGCCTCAAGATCTGGATCACAGGTGTGTCATCCTTTTCTGGACTGTAGTTCATTCCACATGTAATCATGTTGACAACCAGGCATAGCTATCACAATCCACCCCTTGTCAACCTGACACATATCAGACCTCATGTCCAAATAAAACAATAGCCAGGTTATAAATATACATAACATGATATAACTATGCCTCGTACAATCACAAATACATTGTTGGTTTAGAACTGGTCAGTGTCCCAATTCTAGAAGCATCCTTGTAGTATCTCAACTTATATGTTAATTGATATCCTCTCAATTAATGTCAAAGAAATGGGAAATAAGCACAAATATCTTTACAAACATGTTCTTAACAAAATAAAACAGAAGTATTCATACCACTTACAATTCTCATTTCTGCAACTGATCACATGACCTTAGACTATATTTATAACTACCTTTCTTTGCTAACCATTCTGTATTTCCTCTACCCTCAGCAAGCACCCCAGCTGGTCTTGGTTCTTTTCCTGGAGTAGTGACCCATACCTTCATTCCTGGTAGATCTGTGTCCTTTGTCATCCTATTTGGATTGGGCTGTTGTAGTTTCCCATTGACTTTAATCACAGAACATGGTAGTACTAAGAGACAAGCTAAAGAATCTCCTGCATTCCAGATATAAACCTTCTTACCTCCATTGTGAAGAGGCAATCCAATTTCCCCACATGGCAATCTGAATGTATCACCCCTCCTAACACTGTTATTCCTTTCTTAGACTGTTGGTTTAATGGCATTAGAAACCCAAAAGGGCCAGGGAGATGTCTGAGCTTCCAGTTCAATGAAATATTTGTTGTGGCTCCTGGAAGGAGCACACCCACTCTGGAGCCAAAACTTCCAGGCCAGCAGAATGTAGGTTGTGAAGACAGGAAGCAAAAACTTTCCTGCTGGGTCAGTCGGATAATGAGTGGAACTCTTCTCTTTCCCACCTCTTGATTCCTGGACCTGTGGATCCTGGATATGGGAGAAACTATACCATATACTGAATTCTGATTCAAAGCATATAGTGCCTTATGAAGAACTCTGCCCCAGCCCTTCACTATACTGCCCCTTAATTGGCACTGTAACTGCGTCTTCCAAAGGGCCATTCCATCTTTCTTTCAGACCAGCTGCTTCAGGATGGTGGGGAACATGGTAAGACCAGTAGATTCCATAATCGTGGGCCTATTGCTGAAAGTTTCTGGCTGTGAAATGAGTTCCTTGCTCAGAAGCAATCCTCTAAGGATTACCATGATGGTGGGTAAGGCATTCTGTACATCCACGAGAACCAGCATTTCTACCTGATGTTCAGAAGTTCTTTGTCATATCCTGAGTTTCTTAATATATTATTTAAATTATTTTAAATTCTAGTTAATTTAAATTTAATACATCTTAGTGAAATGCTAATTATTTCAGGATAGATTTTTTTTTTTTTTTTTGGTTTTTTGAGACAGGGTTTCTCTGTATAGCCCTGGCTGTCCTGGAACTCACTTTGTAGACCAGGCTGGCCTCGAACTCAGAAATCTGCCTGCCTCTGCCTCCCGAGTGCTGGGATTAAAGGTGTGCACCACCACGCCCGGCTAGATTTCTTTTTGATAAAATCATTTTTTCCATCTCAGTGTGCCCATCCATGTACCTCCTATCTATGAATATCTATATAGATAGAAACTTACTTCAGATGGTAAACTCAGACTTTTAATAATGATTCTTTAGGGGTTAGTATGAATTGGGTAATTTACTTCAATTATTTTTTGAAACATTTTATAGTATTTCAAAATTGTGATTTGAATTTTCTTTTTAATATTTTTATTTATAAACATTTTCTAATATTTACAATATTCAAATATTTTCTTTTATAACTGCTTTTATATAAGCAAGGGAGAAAATTCTTCTAATATTTAAACTAAGTAGCAAACTCAGTCTCAGAAAAACATGCAAAAGACCCAAGAGAAGGAAATAGTTCCATAGCCATCAATCATCCAGTCCCTAGCCACCATCCGATTCCAGCTTTCAACTGCCACCATCCACTCCCAGCTCTCCATAGCCACCATCCAGTCCCAGCTCTCCATAGCCACCATGTGGTCCCAGATTTCCTGGAGATTTACATGACTTCCATAGGAGAAAGTCATTGGCCAAAATCATGGGTCATTGACCAAGGTCATGAGGGAATCCTAGGGAACCTGGGGCTTTCCAGGCTGAGGAAATTTTGTGCTACAGAGGTTCAGAGTTGGATAATTATGTGGTCAGGACCAAGTATGTATTGTATGGAGGGCAAAAGAACTTACAGCAAATAGACAAAGAACTACAACAGCTTTAGGATAATAACTGTAAACACTGTAGAAGCATAGTGGTGGTGGATAGAAGGCTTTTTGAAGTCACTGACTGGCACTTGTATACTGAGGAGAGTACACCTTGATGCAGATGAAGAAGGGCATTCCATTGGCTGAATCTTACTATAGACAATCCCCACTTTCTCTCATTGGCCATGATTATGTGTGAGCTTTTTGAACTCTTAGAACCTAAGGAACTAAATGGAAGCAGTGAAAACACTACCACACAGCCAACAAGGTTCTTATGTGATGAATCTCGATGTAAGGTATCAGAAAGATACTCAGCAGAGCCTTGCACAATGTCCTGTGGACAACTTCAAGAAGTATCCAGGAAGCAGTGTCATGGAGGCTGCATGGTGCGCATGTTGGTCCTGTCCTGATCAGCAGTTTCGGTGGCCATTTGGATGAGGCAATAGATAGCACGCTGATCAAACCTGAGATGGCACAAAGCCACAAGAGATGTGACTGTCCATCTTAAAGTCCTTAGGCTGAAACAATGTGCTGAAGAATAACAAGATCAGCTGAATATATGGAAAATGGGAAATGCCTAGCTTGGGAACATTTCCCCAGATAAGGACGCCAGAGCTTTCGTTGACTCATACCCTTATAACCTACTCAGATCCAAAAAGCCATTACTTGCAGATCCACAAACTGACCTCACTTGAGCTTTCCAAAATATGCACTCTTCTACCTTCATTGCCCTTCATCTTCATCAAGGTGTACTCTCCTCAGTATACAAGTGCCAGTCAGTGACTTCAAAAAGCCTTCTATCCACCACTACTATGCTTCTACAGTGTTTATAGTTATTATCCTAAAGCTGTTGCATTTCTTTGTCTATTTGCTGTAAGTTCTTTTGCCCTCTGTCTTCCTATCGCTGAATATGACCCCTAGTTCACAATACCTAATGAACAAATACCTGATAAATGAATGGCTAGAAGGGATGAGGTGCAGTGGGAGATGCAAGCAAGGTCTAGAGACACATGGCTCACATTTTGTTTCCATGCCCTCCCAACATCACAGTCTCCCAGTACTAGTGGCCTTATGACTAATCCAAGCTCAGAGATGGAACCTCAGCATTGATGGTGCTTTTGGGGTTTCTGAGCAGAGCCAAAAGTTGTGAGCTTGATGTTTTCACGAATGATGAGCAAATAGGGGTGGCTGCTCCAGTCAAGGTTTCCTTCATGGGCTTCCAGGATGATCACATAGGTCCCTACTTGCCTTAAAAGTCTGCCATTGGGATTGGAAATTGTCCAATTTTGAACAAGTTTCTTTCATTTTGCACTGAGCACTATGATAATGTAGTAAATTTTACTTATTTACTATAATCATTGAATGACTATGAGCCTTTGATGAATATTGAAATCATCACTTGCATCTCATCATTGTCAATTCATTGCACAAATACAAGCTTATGTTTTATGGAGAGCCTTGCACAATGTCCTGCGGACAACTTCAAGAAGTATCCAGGAAGCAGTGTCATCATAAATGCATAAGACCTAGCCCCTTTCCATTTATTATTGTGTACATACACACTTGTCTATACCTTCACAGGGTCACCATATCTGTTATTTTTAATAGCAATATCATATTCTAAAATTTAAATACACTATGAGCATTAAGCCAAACTTCAATATCTTGGCATTTGGGTTGCTTCCAGTTTTTATAAATAGCATTTTTAAGGGCAGCTAAGTACAAATTCTTTTCTTTTGAGCTTTTACCCTTTGAGTATATTCTCAGAAGTGAAATTATCAGGTCAAGGGTTAGAAATAATTTCATAGTGCTTAAACATTACTAGATTATTCTCTTGAAAAACTGGATCAATTTATGGAGTACTCAACAATATGCACATGTAACTGCTTCTAAAGTAATGAAATAATTATTTTACTAGTTTAATAGGCGCATAATGATTTTTAAAATTGAAAATAGCTTAAATGTTCAGTGGTAAGGAAACAGGGTTTTCATAGCATGATAAATCTTTAGACTTTTTTAATATGGTCAGTAGAATCAAGTCTTAAAGCACCCACATCCCCTGGCCTGACTCATGATCAGTCTTTCTTTTCTGGAATCAACTAATTTGTTCATTTAGTGGCCTTAAGCATGGGACTCCCAATGGGTGGAATGTCTGCGCCCCATCTCTGCACTACAGCAGCAGACAAGACAAGGTGAACTCCTGGCACCACATCTCCAACTCTGTTCCTCTCTGTGACATCCCCTCACCCTCACCTTTTCCTGTGAGTAAGAGGTAATAATATCAGTCAGCCTCACAGTGTTGAGAGGAGAGGACATACAGTTTTAGTTGCTGCCTGTTGTTGGGATGAAACACTGACCAAAAGTAACTTGAGAAGGAAAGAGTTTAAATGCCTTACACTTCTCTATCATTGAAGGGACCCAAGGTAGGAACTCACAATTAGAACCTGGAGATAGAAACTGAAGCAGAATATGCCTGTAAGATTTTGCTGAAAGGACCCTGATATAGCTGTCTTGTGTGAGGTTATGCCAGTGCCTGGCAAATATAGAAGTGGATGCTCACAGTCATCTATAGGATGGAACACAGGGCCCCCAATGGAGAATCTAGAGAAAGCACCCAAGGAGCTGAAGGAGTCTGCAACCCTATAGGTGGAACAATAATATGAACTAACCAGTACCCCCAGAGCTCATGTCTCTAGCTGCATATGTAGCAGAAGATGGCCTAGTCAGCCATCATTGGGAAGAGAGGCCCCTTGGTCTTGCAAACTTTATATGCCCCAGTACAGGGGAATGCAAGGGCCAAGAAGTGGGAGTGGGTGGGGAGGGGAGCAGGGCAGGAGGAGGGTATAGGGAACTTTCAGGATAGCATTTGAAATGTAACTAAAGAAAATATCTAATAAAATTTTAAGAAAGAAAAGAAGCTGAAGCAGAAATCTTGAAGGAATGCTGCTTACTGTAGCTTGCTTGGTCTGCTTTCTTATACACCTGTCCAGAGGTAGCTCCACACCTAGTGGGCTGGGATCTCCCATATCTACCATCAGTAAAGGAAATCTTCCCACAGCTATGTTCACAAGTCAATCAGACAGAGGCAATTCCTTCTTCTCGAGTGACTCTAGTTTGTGTCAAATCGACAAAAACTAACCAGCACAAAAACATCACATAGCAAGTAGGCTCCCTGAAGGCGACCAGGATAGTTGCATGGTTGACTGACTGTACAATCACTGTTCAACATTGATTTGCCCAGCGTAATCTCAATCTTCCTCAGAAGGTCCACAACTGTGATCCCAACCTGTGGTCCTTTAGGAGAGAAAGGCCGATTTGATGATGGCCACTCCCACCTCCCTGTACTTAATAGTGATATGTATTTATCCAGCAAAAAGTTGATAAGGCCCAATATGTTGTGTAATCTTCATGTGTTTGAAGAATTAACCATTTAATCACCCTAGTCATGTGGTAAGGAAGGAAATATTGCTATAATATAGATAAGGAAATAGAACTTGCAGAAGTGGCTTGTTCATCTAGATGTCTAGAGGCCTAACCAAGATTCAAGCCCAGGCTGTGTATTCTAGCTCAGAGTCTACACACAAGCCCATCATACTATGCTATCTCCAGATGAGTAGAGGAACTTTAGAACCAGAACAGACCCTAAATATCACATACTCCAAACCCTTCTCTTTGAGATAAGTTAGCTAAGAGCTCAGTAGAGAAGACATCCCAACCCAAAGTGTGCAGTGATTGAGACAGATGAAACCCAGCCTCCTAACGTCAAGTACAGCTCCATATGACATCTCACTATGACACTACCAGTACCTTTGGGTATATGACAGGGCTAAGAAATTTTGTCCTGAAGTTTCTATGGGATGACCCTCAAGGCTTCCAGTCCTGAAGACCCAAGTACAAGGACTGAGCAGTCTTCATGCTGATGGAAAAATCAAACTAGACAGGTCAGCAGCAGACAAACCAAGCTGAGACAAGTGCTTTCTGGAGAAACACCAAAACGATATTTTGCTCTGACAATGAAGCAATTTCGTTGAGGTTATTTCTGTCCAGGGGAGTCAAGGACTGGACAGAGAGAAAACTAAATCATAATTGTTTCAAATAACCTAATGCAGAGTGACAGAGGAGGGAGGATTCTCCAAGACCCCACCCACTTCACTGATCCAGGAGAGGCTCTTTTGATCAGGATCAGTGCCAGGCTAAGTCCTTCTGTGCCCCTTCACCCCAGTTACACTCACTCCTCAGTTCTGCTCATCCACCAATCCCAGCTCCCCTACAGCCAACCCTTTCATCAGAAGCCCACCCTACTCCCTGGAGAGCAGCTCTATTGCCTCCTCCCCCTCTACTGCTGTGTACCTTCTCTGAGTTCCTGTAGTTATAAATAAATGATGTCTAGATTGATTAGAGGATTGGCTTTCCCTCTAGCAACAGTTCTGACCTCCCATTTCTGAAATCTTGCTGCCCACTAGTGCCACTCAAGTTCCACTTGGCCCTGGGATGTGAGTGGAAAGAATCCTCAGCTGGGAATGCAAGATCACTAAAACCCGGAGTCAGAAAATGTGGTTTGAGTCTTGGATTTGCCAAAGGCTCTGCATCCTTGGCTAAGGTTGTCAATCCTTTAAGCCTTGGTTTACTCCAGGAGATGTGAGCTTCTGGCCACTATCTTTTTATAGAATGTTGGGAGATGTAAATAAGATGTGAATATACCATGAACTGTAATGCCCAGTGCTGACCATAGGGCTATTCAATGCTACAAGTGGTAGCACAGTGCCCGGAGAATATCCTGGTAACTCTGCTGACCTGCACCTTTCACTTCCGGATGAGGGGCAGTCACACTTGTTTCTCTTCCTCATCTCCTAATGTTGTTTGGGTCAAGAGGGAAAAAAAATGTCATATGCATAAGGATAATGTTAAACAGTATAATCTCTCTATATTTTACATTTTTTAAATGATGCTTATGGAGAAACCTAAGATATGAAGAAAAAACTCAGGGAAGCAATCAAAGGAAAGTCACAGTTCTGATAGCAGATGCTTGGACTATAGGTTTTCACACGAACTCTTTTTTTCTTTCTACAATGACAATATATGATAATTAACATGCAGAGGGAAAAAATAAAATGTGTTTTATTAAGTTTTTTAAGTTGTTGAGCATTTTCGTTCTAGAGTTATTCAGATGGGGACATATCATGACAGCCAAATGAATTTTGTAAAGGCTGTTTGCTGCATGAGTGAGTAGGGACAGTAGACCATTAAAAAAAAAGCCAGTCCAAAAATACAGACGCATCTGGGTGTGACCCACATATAGAGTGGTGTCTATTTGTGGTATTGTGGGACAGCAAAGCTAGAGGGGGCTCAGAAACTCTCACTCATCTCCATTCCCCCCAGCCATATTTTTTGGACAAAATATCCGAAATCAAAATAGAAAAAAAAAAAAAAAAGACTTATCTGAGATGCCAGGTGTTTTAGCACCTGCTAACATAACAGCCCTTCTGTGACTTCTCTGGGGTCTGGGGTCTGTTTGACCCAACCACCACTACCCTCACCACCAAAGTTGGTGCCTTTCTGCTCATTGACTCGTTCATATACACCTAAGTTTCCAGTTCTCCATTCAGTACATCCACAGAGGAAATCAGAGTCACTAATAGCATGTGAATCTGCCATACTCCTGACCAGAAAATAAGGCCAAAGTAGATACAGTGACTGAGTATTGAAACCCATAGAATTGGATCTCTAGGCAATAGCTTCATCTTGCAAGGAGGAAGACTGAGCTCAGGGGCCTTGTGTAGCTTACATGTTACAAAGCTAGCCTGTGGGTGCGCCACATCAGAAACTCAATTCTTTTCATTTCTGGTCAGTCTTCTTCCCAATTCTATTGTACAGGTCACCAAAGCAAATGAATGAACCAAAGGCAAATAAAAATAATGACAGTGCCATAATTGGATAATTCTTATAAACTGGAATTTCTAAAGCATTTAGAACATATATAATAGTCAATGCTCTATGTCTTTCTGTACAAACAATGGGCAAGGAGAACAAAGATATAATTCACAGGAGAAATAAAAGTAGCCAATAAACATATCTTACTTTTCTAAGGCGTGCTTCATGAAAAAAAAAAGCTTAATCCCCAAGGTATGATGATTGAAGAGAAAAATGTGAGATGCCTTCATGTCTTAATATTATATATTTCTGGAGTTTTAAATTTATTATCATAAATACATTGAAGCTTTCAAAAACTCCACAAGATAAATAAATAATAAAGTAAAAAATAAAATAAATGAGATTTCAAAAATAAACTTTGCTTTAATGTTTGGACTTAGTTTGTCTATGTCCGTGTGTCAACATATTTCTCTAAAAAAAAAATAAGAATCAGTTCATTACTCTCATCAAAATTAATTAGAGGTATGTCCAAAAAAAAAACTAGGACTGAAAAACAACTTTAAAAATTACATTAAGGGGTCAAAAGGATGCCCCAACAATTAGGAGCACTTGCTGGTCTTCCAGAGGACTCAAGTTTGGCTACCAGCACCCAGGTCTAGCAGCCCTCAGACCTCTGTAACTCCAGCTCTAGAGAATCCAATGCCTTTTTCTAGCCTCTGCTAGCACCTGCATACACATGACATACACACAGAGAAGCACATACACATAATTTTTAAAAAATATATAACACTAGAAAGGGCTGGGGAGATTACTCAGTGGGAAAGTCCCACTAAATTCCCACTCAAGCATAAGGACCCAAGGCCCATCCCACAAAACACGGGGGAAACGGTGGGTGTGTTGGTGCATGACTGTAATATCTGTGATGGGAAAACAGAGACCAAGAGATTCTCCAGACCATGCAGTCTAGCCTATTAGTGAGTCCCATGTCCTGATGAGAGATTTTAACTTTAAAAGAAGCTGAAAGCAACCCAGATGTCCCTCAACAGAAGAATGGATAACAGAAAATGTGATACATTTACACAATGGAGTACTACTCAGCTATTAAAAACAATGACTTCATGAAATTTTCGGGCAAATGAATGGAACTAGAAAGTATCATCCTGAGGGAGGTAACCCAGACCCAAAAGGACATACATGGTATGTACTCACTAATAAGTGGATATTAGCCAAAAAGCTCAGAATACCCATGATGTAACTCACATACTGGCCCCTTTTCCCCTTCCCTTCTTCTCTCCCTCCCAGGTCTCTCCCTTCCTCTGCATTCCATGATTATTTTATTCCCCCTTCTAAGTGAGATTGAAGCATCCACATTTCAGTCTTTCTTCTTGTTAAGTTTTATATGGTCTGTGAGAGGCTTCCAGGACCCAACAAAGAAGGCATTAGCAGAATACCCAACAAAGGGGAGATAGAAGTGTAGGGGCCACCTCCAGTACATAGGCATGGCTCCCAGATGAGGGATTGGGCCACCCAGCCGTCTCAAAAATTTTAACCCAGAACTGTTCCTGTCTAAAGGAAATGCAAGGACAAAGAGTGGAGCAGAGACAGAAGATAAAGCCATCTAGAGACTGCCCCACCTAGGGATCCATCCCATCTGCAGACACCAAACCCTAACACTATTGCTGATGCCAAGAAGAGCTTGCTGACTGAAACCTGATATAGCTGTCCTCTGAGAGGCTTTGCCATTATCTGACTAATACTCACAGATACTCACAGCCAACCATGGATTAAGCCTGGGGACCCCAATGGAAGAGTTAGGGAGAGGACTGAAGGAGGTGAAGGGGATTGCAACCCCATAGGAAGAACAACAATATCAATTAACTGGACCTCTCAGAGATCCCAGGGTCTAAACCACCAACCAAAGAGTACACATGGATGAGCCCATGGCTCCAGCTACATATGTAGCAGAAGATTGCCTTATCTGGCATCAATGGAGGAGTGGGGTTGGTCCTGTGGAGGCTTGATGCCCCAGAGTAGGGGGTTGCTAGAGCGGTGAGGCAGGAGTGGATGGGTGGGGGAAGAGCACCCTCTTAGAGGCAAATGGGAGGGGGCTTGGATGAGGGGATTGCTTAGGGGAGACTGGAAAGGGAGACAACATTTGAATTGTAAATAAATAGAATAACCAATAACAAATTTCAACGTGTATGGGTTCTGAGAAATAAGTGACATTTGACCTCCTCACATACATGCATATACCTGTATACACATTTAAATACAACACACACACACACACACTCATACAGTTAAAAGAAAGAAAAAGAAAGACACAAGAGAAGTGTTTGCAACCTTAGACTAGAAGGGAACATTTCCATATGAAGCATAATACTCTAAGCCATAAAGAAAAAGTTGACAAATTTCAGCCGAATCATTACAAATTCAAAATTCCCTATAGCCAAATAATTTTAAATGAAAAGACATGAGAAAAGATTTGGGTTTTTTTTTTCTTTGCATTCTTGTAGGAGATGAAATCCTTAACGATAAATCTGATTAACATTCAGTAATAAGCACACAGGCAGAGAAAATGACAGAGCCACCCTCCTGCAAACACCATCAACTAAGGCTTTGTTCGGATTCCGGTCAGGCTGGAATTCCAGAAAGGCGTATTAAAGGTCATCAAATGTGTTCGCATGAATCCCCCAGGATCCTGTACAGTGCTCCACAAGGGCTGACTTCTGTAGCTAACATACCTGATCAGATGCGAAGTTTACACACTAAATGTAGAAAATATTTATAATGTTTATAAAGGATTAATTGACAGGTTTTAAGCAATAATTTTAAATGAATTTGAAAGACCAAATACCTAACAAACATAAAAACAGGTAGGAGCTATTCTTAAAAGTCAGTAAAAATGACACTCATCTGGCTTGTACACCATTTAAGACCCTCCATTTCATTTGTAACCAGAATACATGTCAAAAATGGTTAAAAAGTATAACCCGTTTGTATTAAGGAACATCACAAAGACATTCTTCTTTTAATTACAAATGTAGGAAAGGTACCCAAAAGTGTTACCACGGAAAGTCACACAATCACATTTATGCCTAAAACTTTCTATCTGTTCTTGTGCACATACACACACGCTCAATGTGTGGGCAAGATTCTGACAAAGCAGCTTTCATGTTGTTAACTGTTCATCCACACAGGAGGATAAAGAAGGTGGCTCTGAGACCAAAGGAGCCCCACCGGATGCTTTACCTAATGCACATGGTCCTTTTTATCTTTGTAAAACTATATTCCTGTATTCTTATATTTTGGAGAACAACAAAGTAAGACAAAAGAGAGATTATGTAGACATGGTTGTTCTTAAGCCAAGTTGAGAAGGATTATCTAAATCTTAAAAAAAAACTGAGGTAAAAATGAGACAATGTAGAATCATCAGGAAGCTTCATCTCTCTTTTTTTAATTATTTGTTATTTTATTTATTTACACTTCTTTTTTACTGTAACAAAACGGTTTTTATTAGATATTTTCTTTATTTACATCTCAAATGTTAGCCCCTTTACTCATTTCCCCTATGAAGCCCCCCTATCCCATCCCCCCTCCCCCTGCTCACTAACCCACCCAGTCCTGCTTCCCTGTCCTGGCATTCCCCTATACTGGGGCATCAAGCCTTCACAGGACCAAGGGCCTCTCCTCTCATTGATGTCCCATAAGGCCATCTTTTGCTACATATTCAGCTAGAGCCAGGGGTCCCTCCATGTGTACTCTTTGGTTGGTGGTTTAGTCCCTGGGAGCTCTGGGGGTACTGGTTGGTTCATATTGTTGTTCCTCCTATGGGGCTGCAGACCCCTTCAGCTCCTTGGGTCCTTTCTCTAGCTCCTCCATTGTGCTCAGTCCAATGGTTGGCTGAGAGCATCCACCTCTGTATTTGAGAGGCACTGGCAGAGCCTTTCAGGAGACAGCTATATCAGGCTCCGGTCTGCAAGCACCTGTTGGCATCCACAATAGTGTCTGGGTTTGGTAACTGTATATGGGATCGATGCCCAACAGAGGAATGGATACAGAAAATGTGGTATATTTACACAATAGAGAACTACTCCCCTATTAAAAACAATGAATTCATGAAATTCTTAGGCAAATGGATGGAACTAGAAAATATCATCCTGAGTGAGGTAACCCAATCACAAAAGAACATATAAGGTGTGCACTCACTGATAAGTGGATCTTAACCCAGAAGTTCGGAATACCCCAGATACAATTCACAGACCACATGAAGCTCAAGAAGGAAGATCAAAGTGTGGATACTTTGGTCCTTCTTAGGGGGATCAAAATATCCATGGGAGGAGATACAAAGTGTGGAGCAGAAACTGAAGGAAAGGCCAGCCAGAGACTGCCCCACCTGGGGATCCATCCCGTATCCAGGAAGCTTCATCTAAAGTTCCCCTGGTGCATCAGCTGGTCCCTGCTAAGTCTGTCCTCAGAGTGAGCCCCCTGCTGGCCAGACACATCTTCAGCTTTTTCAGACTCTATGTTCCTACCTCCTCTCTTGACTCTCAAGTTAGAACCTAACGCCATCTCTAACCAGGCTTCCCTAGCTATTCAAGTATATCATCCATATGTTTCATCAGCAAGTGAGGAACCGATACCACTGGTCGAGCTCTAACCCAGGTAGATGCAAGAGCTAAAGGTGAAAAACAACTTTGAGACACTGCATAAAACACAAGACAGTGCTCTCACCTCGGACCAGGTCAGGGATAGGGCCCTGGAGCCTTTCAGTCAGAAAGATGGTTTTAATTTCTGTGCAAGAAAGCCCAATGGATGACATTTCAAGAGAAGAAATTTTACAAAGTAAACTGGGGCCACTTTTACAAAAAAGATGAGACTTTCTCCCACACAGAATCCTAAAGGACATCAGACTCAGGAAATTAGATGTCAACCAGAACATATGAATATACATGGCCTTTCATCAGGGACATTCATTCCTCTCAGGCTACCCCAGTCCCAAGGTGGACAGCTTAGGTTGTTTACATTTTACCAGTGAGAATTCCAATCTCTAAAGCGTTCTTTTAACCACAAACTCACTCAGTTCCTCAAAAACAAGCCAAAGAGTTAGGGATCCATAGAAAAAAAGAAATGTGCCCCCACCTTTGTTATGTCAAATCATGGAGAAATTTGGGATTCAGAATATACATGCCAGAGAAGCCAGTGTCAGGGAAAGAGATTTCTGAATGGAAGTAGATGACGCTGAGACTCTGACATAAATTTCTCTGGACACTGTGGAGAGCAGGGATGGAGATCAGCAAGCAAGGATGTCATTAAGGCATAGAGCATGGAGGGGGTTCACAGAGGCTACTCAAAAGCAGCAGGCCAGGCTGCAGCCAGGGCGTGTCCCCTGAGCCTCATGAGTCCTTATAATCTTAGACCACCGTGCCACACTTATGAAACTTCTTTCTCACCATGAAGAAATTTCTCTTGTTGATTATACTCAACAAGGGAGGCCAGACAGGCAAACAGAGCACAAAGAAAAAGAGCACCACCCAGGTTAATTCAGACTTATAGTCTACAGTGCCCCAAGTCCCTGAGAAACACCTTCAAAGAGACCAGCTGTCTCCTTTGCCCTTGACCTTAGGAAGCCTAGCCCTATCTCACTGTACATTAACTGTATCCTTATGCTCTGGGGGCCAATTCTGCCCTCTGTGTGGCCTCTGAGAAACTCCAAATTCCATGGTGTAGTCCTCGTTTCTTTAGGCCCACTTACGGACATATTCCTGCACTCCTCTCTCTTTCAGCCTGCTACTTTTGAGCTGATCCTAATGGCCACTTCTTGCAACCTCAATCCGTTTATCAAGTAGTCTGATCTAATTTCTGCACTCTTTATCCCTGCCTCTGGGACCGCTCCCAGAATCCACACAACTAGCTGCCCTCCCCACATCCTGGCTCCCCACTCTGGTATTGGCTGGGCCTGTCACATAATTCTCACTCTCTCATTAGCCTGGGCCTCAGCAGGGCTACTCAGCTACATCAATGAGGTTACTCATCACTAATTGCCTTCACTACCAAACAAATTTCTGGTACCTCGGTTTTGGGGGTGAACTCTCCTCTCCTGCCATTCCAACTTAAACCACTGCCCAGATCATCTTTATGTTAGATACTAAAAGGGGGAGGAGTCATTCTCCAATCACAGACAGACTTTGGGGTCAGGATGGGGACTTACAGCATATAGTTTACCGCCCCCCTTCCTCTGCATACACAAAACGCATGCCTGCCACTCAATCCTAGCCATTTAGACGAGGGCGTGGTGTCAAAACTCAGTGAAAGCCAGAGCATCCATGTCAGCTTTCCCTCCCCCAAATGTGGGTGCTGCAGATGCAGAGCTTGGCTGCCTGCCCAGGATGCTCCCCATCCTCTTCAGGCCCATTCACCCACCCACCAGGAGCCTCCAGGAAACAGTACCTCACAAACTGACAGCGGCCACAGGCCACCCCACATCCCCCTCCCCAGGCCAGAAAATCCCATTCAAGGCAGACAAGGCTTCTTAACAAACAATTAGCTTGAATTTTTCATTAGCTTCTACTTCCTTTGCAGTTCCTGCTTCAGCCCTTTCATAGCTCTAAGCTATGTATAGCTGGGGAGACCCTAGCCAGTCATAGAGGAGAGCCCAGCGGATATGTGGGTTAAAGCATCCATGAACCCACCTCTGAAATAGACTCCTAATGAAGCTGATTATAAATTAAACCCACTACTCCATATAGCCAACATGTGGCCTACTTCAGACAAGCATTTCCGAGCACACAAGCAAAACCTGCCCTGTTGCAGGCAGCTTTGCTGTTGCCTGCTACTAAGGATCATGACGGTGATGGAGAAGATGCTAAACATGATGAAAACCAGACAAAGGCCTTACACCAGTGTACAGCATTCCTTGCAATGCACTTTCACATGCAGGCCTCATCCTGGCCTCCAAACAGCCCTGAGAGGTCCCTGTGGTTATTAACATCCACCTGGGGATTATAGAAGGCTATTGAGCTTCAGGTGTGAAGTGACTTCATTCAGGGGACACAAAACTAGGGAATGGCTAGGGCAGAACTAAAGATGTGCTCCAATCATGGTTCCATGCTGAGATCTCAAAATTGGGAAAAGTAATCATTTTCCTTTTCCTCCCTGGGCCCAGATCTAGGAAATACTGGATGGGCAGATGAGTCTGATCAGGGATGATATTCTCAGCAGTCTTCTTGGAGATGGTTAAGAAGAAAGGAGAAAGACAGAGAGACAGAGACAGACAGAAATAGACAGAGACAGAAGAGAACCTCTGTTCTCACATCTATATAGACTATTAGGAAGGAGCCCAAACATATAATCTTACAAAGGTTCTCTACAGGTCTTTGCAGAGGGGTCTAGGTCCTATTGCTGCCTCTACTGCCATGGCCAATGATAGCCACCCAAAATCAGAAAGACGGCGTTCTCCCCAGCTAAATGCCTATCCTTTTGGAGCTGACAGAAAGAGTATCTGAAAGGAGAGAAAAAGGCTGCCTTTCTAGCCCTGTTCTCCAACTCTTAAAAGAAGCCCTCTTACCCACAATCCACTTAGCAATCTGTCTTATGGCCTGAGTTCATTCCAAGTTATCTCTGGGCCTCAGATAGAAACAGAGTTAGAGCTGGTCTTCCTTAGGTAGGTCTTGTTGCTCACTGCTTCCTACTGTCCACTTTACTATCTTGTAAATGAATGAGCATCAAAATGAAGGCCATAGCCTCTTACCCCTGTCCTCCACAAGCTTCAAACTTACGTCTTGGGAAAACTCATGCTCTCTTACTGTTCTCTCTCCTTGTCTCCTTGCTTGGCCTTGACTCAAGTATTTGCTCAAGTCAGTCTTGGTCTCTCTGCTCCTGGACTCCTAGGACTATGTGGAGTACGTGTACTCAGAAAAACAACACAGTGGAGGCAACCTGCCACCAATGTGACAGGAAGCAAACAAGCAAAAGCTCCCAGGATGATGTTTAGGTGGCCCATTGTCATATTAACTCTGGTTCTCCCAAGAAAGCCTTGGTAGAATCTTTCTGGATCCTCTTGAATAAACCCATACTAAGTACTCCCACCCATCAGTTTCATCTTCCGTCCTATCTACAGGATGATACCTTTCTACCCACCAATGGAAATTGCACAGGCAGCAATCCATAAGGTCATCATAAAGACAGAGTGTGGAGCACATACTCTGGCCATGGACAGCACTGGGCACTCCCAGACCATGTTTCCTAGCCTCCTGACTACCTTTGGAAGGAGGTATTACCCTCTCGCCTTCCAGAAGCACCTAGTTTGGGAAGAACAGATCACAGCCAGTGTAATGGGCAAACCACCGGCCAAGCTAGAAATTGGACCTCAATCCATCAAGCACTGCATTTAGTGTCATATAGGAATGTATGTTTACTCCAAAGAGACAGAGTGACCACCAGAACAGCTTGCAGCTGGCATCCCAGAAACTCATGGCAGAGGTGCAACTAGAACAAACGCTGCAAGGCAGGAGAGAGCTTGGGGCACATGAAAGGTGAGCCAGTAACAGCCTGGGAAGCAGACTGGGAAGCTCACAAGCTCAAGGCCCACATCAGGTGAGCTGCACGTGCCAGCACAAGAAAAGTGGGGTTTGCCCCAGTGTCTCCTGAAGGGTGAAGCACGGTGGTCAGATTCCCATTTCAGAAAGAGTTCTCAGTTTCTCTATAGCCACAGGATGACTTGATCAATAATCCAGAAAGATAATAATGGCCAAGGGCTGAACCAGGAGAGGTGACACTGCGTGCTGAAGAAGGTGTATGCTTGAGGAAATGTGGAAGATGAGAAAGGGACTGAGAAGAAAACCTCCAGAACTCTTCTGGGGCAGCTGACACCTCACCTCCTCTCCTCAGCACCTACTACTCCAAGTAGCCACCCTACAGAGGATATAGCCCTACACTGTAATCCCCAGCTGAGAACACAAGCCTGATTGAGCCACAGGTGAGGGGCAGGGCTCATTTCTACCAAGGTCCGGTCAGGAGCTCTGGGAAAGAGGAAGCTACCTGCATTCCTATCTTGAAGTCTTTGCTGGGCATCTCTGTCCACTGAAACCTGTGAAATATTTACAGCCAGCCAAGCAGGAGAAGCAAGGGGAGCTGGGGCATGAATTATTGACAGCTTCACTCTCATCTTGGCCCAGGCTGCTTGGCCAAGCCAAGGCCCAGGGGAGACTCGAAGCAATCTGTGGGCATTAAGCAGTGTTCTTGAGGAAGCTGGAGATAAAGAGTCCTGACTATCAGTGGGCCAGAGTGAGCCTTGTACTCCACATCTCTTTGGGGTACCCAGGATCAGTCAAGTGAAATTAGAGTAATTATTAAGGAGCCTAATTGCCTGAAGCCCTCCTGTCCAAATCCAACCAAGCCATCCCTTCTTCCCCAGCTGCCTCTCAAGTGGCCCAAAGAGTTGGCAGCTAAAATGTCACTCAAGTCCTGCAAGATGCTCAGTGGCCTGTCATTACAGAAGCCAGCTGCCCTCACTGAGCTCATTCATGACATCAAATCTGGTCCTACAGGGTGCCAGAACTAGTCGCCTGATCCCCTAGACCATCCCCCTAAAGACGGTTGGTTGAATATCACCCTTCCTAGGGCCAAAAGCAGAGGACTACAGAAGATGCTGGCACTTCTCCCAAACCTCCACTCCACCCTCCAGGGAAAAGCCTAGGGAACTTTCTCCTCCTCTGCTAGCTTCACTAGCTTCTGCCGAGGAGAGAAGCATCGGCCGCACCTCAGACGAACAAGGCTAGGTGAAGAATTCGAGGACTCAAGTCTGAGAGTACACCTTGCCTGCCACGGCCCCTGGCCTCCGTTTCCGCCTCTGAAGCTGGAAGACATCTGCAGGAGAGTTCAATCACGACTCGACTGAGACCTGTTATCTTCACAACCCAGCTTTCCCCACCCACCCACCCCAGCCCTGGCTGAAGCTGGAGCATCAACCCTCCTAGGAACTGACAACTCGACAGACAGCCAAGGTGGCAGGCCACCCAGTCATGTGACTCGGCCCCAAGACCAGAAGCTTTTTCTATTTTCACATTTGTCCTTCCAGGACATGTGGTGCTAGACTTACCCTCCCTCCCTGCTGCCCAAGCTATACTTGACAGCCCAGTCCTGAGTCAAGGGAAAGAGCCAAGATGGGGAGGAGGGTAAGGTAGCTCCTGACCCATCATAGGGTGGCAATGAAGCTGAAAGCCCCACCTAGCCCACACCCTCGTGATGGTCTGCCCTGGAGGCATCGGGGACTCTACAAAGAGAACTAGAAAATGAAGGACAGAATTCTCCCTATGCACTTCCCAGAAGCCCACTTCCTCTGGTGCATTGGTCAGACCTCCTGCTGCTAGAGCAGGGAGTCTGCCCCACAGGCAGATGGTCTAGCTACTTCTCACTTACTTTCCACCTCCCTCCTCTGGCTCACAGTGAGCAGGAGGAGAAAGGGGCTGTGTTAGTGTGCTAAGCGTGTGGAGGGAAACAGGACAGGGAACCAAGCACTGCAAATGAGTAGTATAAAATGACCCTTTTGGCTGAATTCCATTTCTTAAGGAGGATGCTACTTTTGGAACTGGGAGAGCTGTCCTTCATTACAAGATTCCAGAACATGTCTCCTTCCTGGACATGGGTCCAATATAAAGCATTGTCCTCTCAAGGTAGAATTACCCCCCCCCGACTTTTTGTGATCTCCAAGGAAACAGTACTGCCCCATCCAGAACCAAGAGCAAGGGTTCTGTAAAGCAAGGACCAAGCCTCTATCTTCCTCTCTTAACCAATTCCCTCTGCCACGGCACTTGGTGTTGGTTGCACTAGAGCATTCTTATATTGGCTTCAGTAGGGAATGCCCTCCACGAGCTCATGGCTGAAAACATGCTTATCTGGTAAGACTATTTTGGGATGTTCTGGAAACTTTAGGAGGTGGAGCTTCATTAGCGGAAGTAGGTCTGAGGGAATGTAGCTCTGAAGGTTACACCTCTCTCAGTGTCCTCCTTGCTCCCTGATTCCTGTCCACCAGAAAAGAAGAGCCCCTTTCTCCACACCCTGTGATGCTCTGACTCGTGGTTACCAAGAAACATAGGGCCAAATGACTGTAAACCAAACTCTCTAAAACCATCACCCAAAATAAAAATGTCCTCTTCTAACTTGTTTATGTCAAGAATTTCATCACAGTGGGGGGGGGGGGGCAACTGACTAGCATGCATCCTTGCTGACAGACCCCAGCCATCTCACCAAAGTGGCTGTCAATAAACTATTTCTGCCTATCAACTACCTGCTTGCTTATCACACCAACAGAAAGATACAAGATCTCTCTGGAGGAGGAACTTCTTGAAATGAAGCATAGAGCTGCACCCAGCCATGTTCTTGGGGGTTGGGGGAGGATGTCAGAGCCTCTATAGCCTCTTACAAGGTCACTGTCCCTGACCCTGATTCTTTTCTTGGGGAACTATGTATCAGTCCTCTGAAGACACAAATACCACAGCTTCTGGTTCCCTGTCTCCAGTAAAGTCCATCCACCAACTGCCCACCTCTCCCTGATTCAGCACACAGCATTTGTCATGACCTCAGGGATGTGTCAGAGTGAGTAATGACCGAGCACCTTCCCTGCAGACACACTCCCTGCAGGTGGGGACCTGCAGGGCAGCACTTCCTTAGTCTCCACTAAGCAAGATCACAGAGGCTGCAAGGGCTGCCGGGTGTCTCCTCCTCAGTTCATCCCTGATTGCTTTGGCATCAGTGAAAAGTTAGTCCTTTTCTTCTCACCCTTCCTCCTGTCCTCTTTGCAAACCCTGGCATCCTTCCACAGTTTATTATCCATCTATCCATCTTCCATCTATCCATCTGTTTGCCCAACCAACCATCTACCTATATCAACTCATGAACTCAATATTCAGTAATTATTAAACAAACTAGGTGCCACAAGTGACCATTGTCAGTGAACGACTCCGAAGTATCCCTGATTAAATATCCTTCAAGGGAGGGTTTTTTTTTTAAACTATTCCACCAGAAGTATAACGCCTCCATTCAAGTTCTACATATTTTTACTGATCATCAACTCTGTCAGGCCCTGTGCTAGAAGGCATGGGTATGAAGAAACGATGTGTTATCTGCTTACCAAGGCAAGCCATTAAAGTAAAGCATAGCTCTATCTAAGGATGGTGAAGTGCACATGATGTCAAAGGACAGAGCAACAGTTACTAGCGTTGGGGTGGAGCCCAGAAGGTGTAAATGTATATGTGTAATGTATAAACAGTACTCTGCACTTGTCTGAGAACTGTTTATTCATTACCTCAGCAAAGTGGCACTTATTCCAAGGAGGGGAGAAGACAAACAAGAGCAAGTCAAATAGAGGGACAGTTTAAATACAGGTAGGGTGGTATGGCAAGCCATTGAATAAGAATGGATCCCATAGGCTCATACCTTTGAATGCTTAGTTACCAGGGAGTGGAATTCTTTGAAGGGATTAGAAGGATTGGACAGCATGGCCTTTTTGGAGAAAGTGTGTCATTGAGGATGGGCTTTGAGGTTCAAAACCTCATACTAGTCTTCTATCTATCTATCTATCTCTCCCTCTCCCTCTCCCTCTCGCTCTCCCTCTCCCTCTCCCTCTCCCTCTCCCTCTCCCTCTCCCTCTCCCTCTCTCTCTCCCCCTCCCTATCTCTCTCCCCCTCCCTATCTCTCTCTCTTCCCTCCTCCCTCCCTCCTTCCCTCCAGATCAGAATATAGAACTCTCAGCTACTTCTCTAGTGCCATGTCTGCCTGTGTGCTGCCATGCTCCCTACCTCTAAGATGATAATGGACTAAGCCTCTGAAACTGTAAGCCAGCCCCTAATTAAATGCACTCTTTTAGAAGGGTTGCCTCGGTCATGGTGTCTCTTCACAGCAATAGAACAGTAACTGAGGAAGTTGGTCACAAGGATGCATAAAGACCACGAAGGAGGAAGGCCTAAAAAGGAGGCTGAAGAAAGGTTACCTTCATCCTTTTCCAAAACCTTGCCACCACTATGAAAAAACGACTGGACTGATTATTTGGTCTTGGTTGGGTGGTAGAGGGTTAGTTCACTCCCAGTCTACTGAGGAGTAGGAAAAAGCCTCTGCATTCTAAAATACACCTTTCACTAGGCTGAAGGTTATTATACCAAATGGTCTTGAAATTCACTTTTCCCTCTAATATCATAAAAACAGATAGGAAAGAAAAAGGGATGAATTGTCCTGCCCTAGAAGTTTCTACGACATCAACATTGGTCATAGAGCCTGGTCAGTAGTATTAGACATCATGAGAGCCCTTCCAAATGGGGCGATGTGTTCACCAAACAGGCCAACTTGCAGGATGGACACCTCATGCACACAGCTACTGACAGCTCTTGGCTGCTGACCACTGACAACTCGTTCCCTCTACAAGTACTGCCTACCCCAGCAGATACGAGCATCTACGAAAGACACTCCCATCCAACGACCAATTGATGGGCAGACATGATGCTCTTGCTCCTCAGCCTGATGTAGAAACCTCTCAGAAGGGCCATCATTCCCAGAGCCCTCTATAGGATCAGTTGGAACCCCAACTGTGGCACAGAATGGCATTCTGTCCCCCCTGAATCTTGCTGTCATTGTATTGAGCACCCTGTCGAATAAACATCCTGCATGAAAATCTTTGTTTCAGGAAACTGACCTGTGGTGATGAGCCACATTGATCACATTAATTGAAGTCTGTAAGTTGTATGTGCCTCTGTCGTCAGATACGTGAGCCCTGCCTCTCCAATAAAGTAAATGAGAGTAGAGAGTCTCCAAGGTCAAAGTCCTCAAAAATGACCAGTGCAGAATCCATGGCAGTTCCATAACTCAGCAGGAACTGTACCCACCTGCTTCTAGTCTTGTATTTCTGTCAAAGACCTATGAGCACAGTCCCTCTAGACTTCCTGGGGAGCACATAGCACAGCTACCTTTATCTTTGTTTTAAAGGTAGGCTTGTGGTTCAATTGCAGATACTTATCTAGCATGTACAAGGGTCTGGGTTTGGTTCCAAGCACTTCAATGTGTGTGTGTGTGTGTGTGTGTGTGTGTGTGTGTGTGTGTGTGTGTGGTGTTCATTGTACCACTGTATGAATGAAAATTCTACCATCAAAGAGGTGAAGAGCCTTGCCCGAGGACAACTCAAGTCTCCTCACTCCTAGTCCATCTCTCCTTCTGTCACACTTTGCAGAGAGGGGACAGCCATGCATGGTGCGTGGGAACTAAGGAATCTGGTCTGCAGTTGAGCATCGTCATGCTTCTGGCAGGCTATATGGCCCTCACCCACCCGGGGGTGCTGAATGATGCTCCTGGCAGGCTATATGGCCCTCGCCCACCCAGGGGGCTGAATGATACTGGCAGGCAATTGCGGGGGCATTCCAACTGCCATTCTTTTCCCAGATGGCCATGTACAAAGAGCTCTTTCAATAGACATAGTCACCAGGGAGGGCCTAGGGAGCCACAGCTACAGGAAAGACCTTCAGAGTCCTCTAAAGACAATGCCGAAGACTAAGCCCATCTGCTGAAAACGGAGATGTAACCAAACACACAGCACTTCCTTGTACCTCTTGGCAAAGTCTTGTCCCTCATGACCTCACTTAAACCCTGGTGAGGGCACCAAGGGCCCACAGACCCATGAACTACAATAAGGTAGGACATGAGGTAAAGAGAATCCTCCCTGAGGACCATTCTCTGACAATAGATGGACGGTTCATTGGCTCTGGTTGGTGGAGCAGCCCTGTGAGAGCTCAAGGTGTCCTTTCTACTGCAGTGAGGTGAACTAGCAGCTCCAAGGCCAGCAGTGGGCATGACAGAAGGAGTCTCACTTTCCTTCGGTAGACTTTGGGACTGGAAAGATGTTGGCATTGATATCAAGAGTACAAAACAGGAACAGCCCTGACCCTGTGCCAGGTTCTGCCCCCAAACTTTCTATTTAGAGCCTCGTAGCACCCCCACGAGGCAGGTAAGAGCACTTCATGCTTTGTACAGCAGCAGAGACCATGGTGCAGGAGAGAATAACCTGTCAAGATGCCCAGCTAAAAAGGGATCCAAGTTCCTGCTAGCACAAGACCTAGATAAAGTACCCAAAGAGATAAAGGAGTCTGCAACCCTATAGGAGGAACAACAATATAAACTAACCAGCCCCCCCCCCCAGAGCTGTGTCTCTAATTGCATATGTACCAGAGGATGGCCTAGTCGGCCATCAATAAGAGGAGAGGCCATTGGTATTGAGAAGATCATATGCCCCAGTACAGGGCCAGGAAGTGGAAGGGGGGGGGAGCAGGGCGGGGGAGGGAATAGGGGGGATAGCATTTGAAATGTAAATGAAGAAAATATATAATAAAAAATGCCTTTTAAAATGGGGGTGGGGGGTTTCAAAGACAGACTGCCTTCGTGTTTAATATCCTTGCTGCAAGAGCCGCCAAGAGTTTGGGGTATTCTTAATCTAAAATGCAATCGCTAACCCACTTTCCTGGCCCCCACCACCCCCTGCATTCAGGTTTTGATGATGGCTTCAGGTGTGCTTCCGGCAGCAAAAGCTCCGGTTTCATGCCTCTGCTTGGGCTAGTCTCCGCGGCCCGATACAGACTGAGAAGGAGAAATGGCAGCAGATCCCAGGCAAATCTCTGCAGTTCCCGTGATGGAGGAGCGTAGTGGTCAGAGGCCGCGGCCAGGGCGCACAGCCAGGTTTATTGCACTCGACAGCAGCCACCCACTGCCAACCGATCTTTCTCAACAAGATAAAAACTGCAGCATGCTCTAAGCGTCCAGCTTCGGACTGCAGGAAGGAATCTGAGAGAGGACGCGGTGGGGAGGGTGGGGAGGTCACCGAACAGCTTGCTCTGCAAGCCGCATTTGTACCCGCCCAGTGACCTCTGCTGGCCAGGCTAGCCCTGTGCATCTGGGAATGGCCTCAAGGGAGGCAACAGCTCTGCAGGGACTGGCTCTTCTACCACGGGGGAGTTCGCGTCTTCAGAGGACAGGAACCCCTTAACTTTGTCCCCAGCTGGACCTGCCTGGTTACCTTCAAAAAGTGGGAAGAACGCAGAGCCCCATAGAGCTACATAGAAATACAGGCTGGGCCAAGAGAGGTGGAATTGTGTTTGTCTGTACTGCCCAAGGTTCTTTGTGCACCCATTTGCAAAATGAAACCTCAGACCAGGATCATTTAAGAACTGAGTGTAGTGAGGTGTGTTATGGTTCAGACAGGCTCACAGGAATTATGGTCCCTCGCCATCAGCACAGAGAAAGACTCCATGCACTGGATTGCTTCCTACTGGTCCTCACTGAGACTAGCCTACCCTCAGTGGGAACTGAGATAGATTATGTCTCCCCTCTAGGTGCTGCTCTCCTGTAATACAGAGCCTGCTAGTTTCCAAGATACTATTCCATCTGAATTGCCTGGGGATCTCGTCTGACAGTCAGAGTCCTAGCCACCTATTCCTCCTCCTCCTCCCCGCCCCTCCTCCTCCCAGGACTTCTATTCAGGTGGGCACTGGGAAACCTGGAATGTGCATTTTTTTAACCCCTACCCCAATTCACCTCATGACCAACAGAGTTTAAGAATGGCTTTGCTACTCCAAGACCCTCTAACTTTAGTTCTGATGAAAAAAAAAAAAAAGGCTTGAGTTGATGGCTGAGATTGGGGTTGGGGAGGTCCAACCTGGAAAAGCTGCCTTCTCTGAGGACAGCTCAGAAGTTTCTCTGTCTCCACTTCTAGTTGGCAGACACCCTCAGTGACCTTCAAAGAATCTACTCCCCTTGCCGTCTTTATCAAGAGAACCTGCTTTTGTTAACGGTGTCCCTTACTGAGAGAATATGGTGTAATCCTAACTCATACAAGTTTTGGGGTTGTTTTGTTTTGTTTTGTTTTGTTTTGTTTTGTTTTGTTTTGTTTTTAGAGACAGGGTTTCTCTGTGTAGCCCTGGCTCTCCTGGAACTCACTTTGTAGACCAGGCTGGCCTCGAACTCAGAAATCCTCCTACCTCTGCCTCTGCCTCCCAAGTGCTGGGATTAAAGGCGTGCACCACTCATACAAGTTATTAAAGCATGAATCAAACTGTGAGCTGGTTTTGGCCAAGAAACTGAAGAGAAATTGAACGGGGTGCTGAAAAGGATTACTTTAAACAGTGTCCATATACTCATGACTGTATGTGATGTCCGGAACTTCAGCATCCACCTCTTGCCTGTGAGGAGACAATTTGACAACAAAATCTTTGAGCGAAGTAGAAAGCAGGGAAGAACCCACTTATTTTGTTACATTATGGAGCTATTAAATTAGCCAACTTTGGAGATAACTCTTCTTCCAGAGGTTGCGTTTTGTGTTACAGTAGAAAGTATTTTCAAATACACTCAGCATCTCCAAAAACCTTGGCACTGTGAGCTACTGGCATGTTTCTGGAGGTAAGAAGCATCCATCCTTCCTTCAATCCATTCTATCCCAGAGTCTTCTTGGCTTCACTCATCCTTCTATATCTACCCTGACACCACAACAGTGAGAGATGTTGTATTTACCTCTTTCCTGGTCCCCACTTGTTCCCCTTCCTCTTTCCCACCATGGCTCACCCCATGAGATATTCTCCCTCCTGCTTCAGACCCTTGAATGACTTTCTGTTTTTCTTAGACAAAACCCCATGTGTTCCCCCTACACACACACAGACACACACATACACCACACACATACACAGACACAGATACACACACATCACACATATACACAGACACACACCACACACATACAGACACACAACACACAGACACACAAACACACACATAACAGACATACACACCACACACACATACCATACACACACATACCACACACACACACACATACCACACACACATACCACATACCACACATACCACACACACCACACACACATACCACACACACACACACATACCACACACACATACCACATACCACACATACCACACACACACACACCACACACACATACCACACACACATACCACACACACCACATACACACATACCACACACACATACCACACACACACACACACACCACACACACATACCACACACACACACACACACACCACACATACCACACACACACACATACTGTACTTTCTTCCTCTTCCCCACTCCTGCTGTTTTTCTGGTTCTGCATGCTGCTTCCTCTCACTCTGCCCTCCTCCCCACTGTCCTCCTCAGCACTTCCTAAGCTCCACTGAGACTCTCCTAACCACGAGGTCCTCTCTGCCTTCTCCAGCCTGGCTCCTCCACATACCCTGATCGTCCTTACTCTCAGCCCCCATCCTTCTCAAACACTGACAAAGAACCACCTACCCTGGACCAAAGCCCCATGTTACTTGTGAATCTTTCTCTCATCCTGATGAGCTATGGCTTTAAAATACCCACCAAAGCCCACAGTTATCCATTTGTAAGATAATTTGGTCAGATCCTGTCATCTTGACTAGAATATGAACTTTATACGTCAAGGACTCTTGCTCCTGACAGGAAGTTAACCCTAGCACTTCACATGTGGAAAAAAGAAAAAGAAAAAAGTATATGCTCTGTCCTTGTCAGGTAAATGAATAAACACACACACACACACACACACACACACACACACACACACACACTCCCTTTCGGGAAGGGAGGAGGAGATAGATTCTGGCCACATAGCCTTTGAATTTCCCTTTCAAGAAAGGGCCCGGAGCTAACCAGGCCATGGGTCCTAGCCTCACATGGCTCTTGTCTGGTTAATTTGTTCAGTGTTTCCCTCCCTCTCGCCGTTCCTGACCCAGTTCCCCATCTGTTCTCTGGGCATTAAGAACAAGACAGACAACAGTGACATGAGGGACATCATGGGGCCCTATCCCTCTTGGGAGCCACCTGGGGCCTTCCTGAAGCTTCAGCCTATCAGGTCAAAAAATTGTCCAACCAGTGATGACCAGGGGTGGAAAGCTCTGGATGGCCCTTCTCACCAGTCGGCCAAAGCAGGAAGGCACCATGAAAAGTTTCAGTGTACAGTGGAGGCCGTGTAATTGTGTTTCCTCCAGGGTAACCTGCATCCTCAGAAGCAGGTACGTTCGAGAGGATAATAAGGAGAAATTCAAGGTCCATCTCAAAATAATAATAATAATAATAATAATAATAATAATAATAATAATAATAATAATGCTAAGGCTGGCCCTTAGCTCTCTCTCTTGGGACCTCCTGGCTCCTCTTTAAAGAAACCAAGCTCCGTGGCCAGTGTAGAGAAGCCAGAATCCCTCTAGTAGAGGTCAGGAATGACAAGGAGTCCAGGGAGTGGTTCACAGGCTGAAGACAGATGCACAGACAGCCGTCTCTTCCCAGTTTCCAAGAAGGAGTTGAAGACACAGAGCTGAGAGAGGCCTCTGAAACTCTCCCCACAATGGAGCACAATTTTCCAGCTGGGCACAAGTTCCCAAGCTGGCTGGACACTGGTGTCTGAGCTTCTGTGGCTGCTGTTCCCTCTTTTGCCTTGTTTCTTCGCCTCAGATGCCCCAGCATACATGACACCATTAGAGGAGCTTCCTACACGATGACAAGTAGAGAGGTCTGAAAATACTCGTCTGTTTGTGAACTTGGGTGGCTGATCTCAGTCAGGTGAGCTGCTGGCGACAGCCAGCTGGGAAAGAAGAGTGTGGAAAGAGGGGGGGCTCTAAATGTGCTCTCTCTATCTCCACCCTCCTCCCCTCCCTTCTGCTCCCTCCTCCTTTCTGCTTGCTTCTCTCTCCACCTCTCCTTTCCTTTCCTCTCCCGGATCCCCCATTCTCTCCCTCTCCCCTTTCTATGCAGAAAGTCTTTCTACCCTTAAACTAGGACAAGAATGTTTTCCAAAACCCTAAAACATTCTTATTAAGGAAATTCACAGGAAAGAAGAAACTCATCTTAATTTCTTTAAAATGCAAAGTAGATTAAATTTATGTCACCACCCTACCCTCTACTCTCCTCAGGAGAGCACGGAGCTTATCACCAGTCCTATATGGCCCTGGTTCATAGCAGGCAGTAGGATCAGCATGGACAAGGACAGACCCAAATTTACAGACTTTCATCTGGCTCCTGAACCTTGTTCTGCGTCACGCACCCTGCTTGGCAAGTGAGATTACACACAGAAAGTGCCTTTGAGTTCAAAATAACACCTCCTCCAACAGCCCTAGGCTGCTCCCTTTCCCCTTGCCCGGGCTGAACCTCAGCTAACCCACACACAGCTCTTCACCCAGCACAGTTGTCAGAGTCCGTTAAAAGGGGACTGCACTTGAAGCACAAGGGATCCTGTGTCCTTGTGAGCAGAAGGAACAGAAAATGACTCAGAAAGTGTCTGCTTTTTTTCCCAATGAGAGTAAACAAGGAGGTTGGAGTCATGGATATTCATTTTCAGGACTATTTTCACAGTCTGATAAAAATGATAAAATGTCTCCTGTAAAATGTACATTCACAAAAAATAAAATAAAATAAAATAAAATAAAATATACATGCAGAGACTTCAGTGAGGCCATTGAACTTAGCTAGTAACCCTATACCAAAGGATCAATCCACTCTCAGACTCATCCAAGAGGGACCATACCTTGAGCTTCATGCCTTCAAGGGCTTAGCTCTGATCCCTCTCCCAGGCCCCTTGTGGGGTAAGGGGCTGTTCACACCTGTTCCACTCTGCAGAGCCCTGGACCCAATTCCAGGGCCTACAAGGGCTCTTTCACTTGATTCTGAAGGGTAGGTCCTACCATGATGCTTAACACCAGACTTACATGTTGTCTGTTGACATGGAGACTTTAGAGTCTTCACTGTGCATATAAGGACCCTGAGGAGACAGAAAAATACAAAGATGCCCCATCCCAATCCCCAAAACCTACGAATACATTATTTTACGCGGCAAAGGAGAATTTAGACATGATCTCGCTAACCGTCATGAAATTGAGAGATTTCTCTGTATTATCCAATAGGCACAACATAATTTTTAAAGTCTTCCTAAAGACTATGCCTAAAGGAGAGGTTGGAAAGCCAGGGATCAGGAGATGCGCCATTGTTGGATTGGGAGGTGAAGGCTGACAGAAGCAGCTTCTAGAAGCTATAAACAGTGCCCTGGAGCCTCCAGAAGAAAAGCAGTGCGGGGTACCAGGCATGGGAGAATAAAGGGAGTGGGAGAAAACCCAAGTCCTGCCAGAGATCCGGTGCTCTGGGCGGGCGGACACGGGAGGACTGCCACACACTTTCCACGTGGCCCCCGGGTGGGTGTCTGGCTGTGGGAAGCCACGGAACCCCAGCCCGCGGGGGGTGGGGGGAGGGACAAGGGACAGTCCAAGGTCTCTGGGCCAGAGATAACAGGTTCTCAGTCTTGGGCATCCCAGACAGCGGTGGACACCTTGGAAGAGCTGAGAACAAAGAGGGGGCACCAGGGGCGGCTCGGTCATCCCCAGGGCCGAAGGGAGGAGAGGGCAGCGGGAGGACTGTGTGGTTCCCACGGCTGAGAGTCTTTGGTCCTGGTCCCTGGCTGGAGCTCAGGAAGGCCTTCCAACAGGAGGTTAGATGCAGCCTTGATGAGCAGAGACAGTCTATGGTTTTAGAGCTTTATTGTAGAAAGGCAGGGAGAAAGAGAGAAGGTAGAAAGAAAGAGAGAGGCCGGCCATGGCCACATGGACAAAAAGGGGAAGGGAGGGAGAGAAGGAGAGCTAGAGATGAGAGTAAGAAAAGTGAGAGCTTAAGGAGAGCCAGGAGTCTGGGAGCTCCTTTTATTGTGGTCTGGGCTACCTTGCTGTGACCAGGTAACTGTGGGGAGGAGTCTAGCCAGAATGCCAGGATCTTGGGGCTTTATCTGCGTGATTGATAGTCACAGAATTATGGAGTTGGGGGCTCTGTGGTGCAAGGTACCTGTCTCTGGAAATGTAGCTCACTGTTCGGTCCCTTGTACAGTTTTCTACTGGGTCTTTACTGGGTCTCTGGAGCAAACCTCACTCAACCAAAACAGGCTGCTTTTCATGGCCCCACAACACAGACTGACCAACCTCTTGTCTTCAGCCCAGTAAGATCCAGGTCTCTAACCTACAGAAATACAAGAGAATAAGTCTGGGGTCTGGAGAGAGAAATCAGTGGCTAAGAGCACTTGTTGCTCTTGCAAGAGGACCAGGTTTAATTCCCAGCAGCCACGTAGTGGCTCACAGCCATCAGTAGCCCCAGTTTAAAAAAATCCAATAGGCACAGATGTGATATGCATACATGCATATAGGAAAAACACTCATACACATAAAAGGAAAATAAATCTTTAAAAATAAGAGACTAAAACTGCATTAAATTACAACATTTGCCATAACTTTCTACATCAGATGTAGAAAGAGAAGAGGGCAGGTTGCAGGCTTGGAACAAGAGACACACAGTGCATGGTGACTTATGCACTATATTGATTATTGACAAAAATGCCTAACAGAAACAACTTAAAGAAAAAATATTTATTTGGGTTTATGAGAAAATGTGTTGGGACTCTGAGGTTGCTATACAAAGTCGGAGAGCAGAGAGAGAGGAATGTTGTAGTGAGCTGGTGTTCCGCTTCTGGAGTTCGTTTGTTCTATTCAGACTGGGACTCCAGCCTAGGGGATAGTCCCACCCACATTCAGGAAAGGTCTTCTCTCCTAAGACATGCCCAGAAGTGTACCTTCTACATGCTCCTAAACCCTGTCGAGTCGACAATAACTATTAACTACTACAAGTTTACTCCTTGTCAACTTGACACACAAGCATCACTTAAAAAATAAAATACATGCCAAGCCGGGCGTGGTGGCGCACGCCTTTAATCCCAGCACTCGGGAGGCAGAGGCAGGCGGATTTCTGAGTTTGAGGCCAGCCTGGTCTACAAAGTGAGTTCTAGGACAGCCAGGGCTACACAGAGAAACCCTGTCTCCAAAAACAAAAACAAAAACAAAACAAAAAAATTAAAATAAATAAATAAATAAATAAATAAATAAATAAATAAATAAAATACACAAATGGTAGTGTTTGGGTGTGTGTCTGTCTGTCTGTTTCTATAGACAAGCTCTTTTTAATTTTTGTCTCACTTCAGCGTATCTCTTATATTTTATTTTTACCTGGCTGCAACAGAAATGACATTTCCTTATATGCAGCATAACATAATCTTCATTTTGTAGTGGTCTTTTTATATGTTAGATGTGGGTCTGTATTTAGCCCCTCTGGTTGGGTGTTGGAATGCTGCTGAGACCCTGCTCAGGGAGGTGAAACGCAGTCTAAGATAGGAGTCCCAGCCCAAGTTTCTCCTGGCTAGGATGGAGGCTGCGGTGCTCAAACTCCTGTGCACCCAGACACTGCCCTGGGAATGCGGGCCAGTGGGCCTGAGATGAGCCTGGGGTGGGGGTAGTCTGGCTTAGCTCAGGGTGAGTGCCAGGTGTGCAGAGGGGCCTTCTGCAGGAGACTTAGGCACAGACAGCTCTGTATGATGAAGACCTCCCCCTCCATGGTGGTCCTTGATGAAGGAGACAGTCCTTATTTGTCCAAACTGTTTATTCAGAGCACATGAGGATTCATACAACTTCCTCTGGGTGAACCAGAGACTAAATACTTTTTTGCAGGAAGAAGGAGTGTTCATTGCCTAGACACTTGAGGCCTATCTAGATCCCTCATTAGCATGCAGAGCTCTGGGTTTCTACACTATGTGACCAGTTGTCGTAGTCCTCTTAGTGGGATGTAGTGGTCACATGTTCTAGGACAAGAACCCAGTCAAGAGCTGATTTAAGTGCCTACCATTCTCAATTATGAGATTTACCTTAGTTTTTTTTGTTGTTGTTGTTGTTTTTTTGAAACTGCCTGAACTTACCAGTTCTTCTGTCTGGTGCCACAGTTCCATTTGCCCCACAGTTAGAAGGAAATGATCTTCCCATCTTCACAGTGCCCATAACTGCCTTCATCCTTCCTGGTTCCTTCCTCCTGGTTTCAGGATATAACATAGGCAAGTACCAGTATTCTTTGACTTCCTTCAAGTCCTCCAGTGTCATCCCCTTCCCACCTGCTCTTGGACCCCCTTCCCACCTGGCTCTTGGACCCCCTTCTCACCTGCTGGCCCGAGATTCTAGACAGCAGGAGGGGGGAAACCACTAAAGCTTCACAGGGACCTGGTAAGGATCATAGTAAGCAAGCACAGTACCCCAGACAATTCCTTATCCTTTCATCCTGCTTTCTTTAATAGCTTTTCCCTGTTCAGGACCTTCTAGGTTCTCTGGTGCTTTTTGTTCTTTGCATGAAATGTGTCCATTAATATTTACCGACAAGTACTTTGCATTCCTCAAGAGGCTTGTATGCATCTTTCCCTCATGCAGCAGGTGTGTGAAACTGATGGTTCTAGGTTTGCTCTTATTGCTATAATAAACACCGTGACAAAATGCAACTTGGGGAAGAGAGGGTTCATTTTATCAAATAAATCACAGTGCATCACGTAGGGAAGCTAAGGCAGGAACTCAAGGTAGAAGTCAGAAGGCAAGAGCTCAAGCAGAGACCATCAAGGAATTTTTCATGTGTACTGATTTGCCTTGTCTCGTTTGCTTGCTCAGCATGTCTTTCCATAGAGGCCCACCTGCCCAAGAATGTCACCTCCCTTTGTGCTCTGGCCCTCCCACATTATTCAGCAATCAAGAAAATTCCTCACTGACATGCCTACAAGCCAAACTGATGGAGGCAGCTCTGCAGCTCAGATCCCCTTTTTCCGGTTAGGTCTAGGCTTGTGTCAAGTTGATAAAAACTAACTATGACACTGGTCTATTGTGCTCACTTCACAGCCCAGGACACAAGCCACATTTGTCCCTCAGGCAGCCGATAAGTTGTCACATGAGACTGACTTGAAGTCCAGTCAGCTCCCTGTTCTTTTTACCAAATGACCAAAGGCAGATAATGGAATATCAGGTCTCAAACTGCCAGGCCCAATTAGATTCCAGGGCTCAAAAAAGCCTTGGAGTCCAACTTCAAGGGTGGCCACTGACCCAGCCCAATGATCCCTAAGCATGTACAATTGTCCCAGGCTGTCTAGGACAAGCTGACCTGTGGGAATGAATGTCAAGGTCCACATAGGGTTACCAAATCTCATTAAAAATTATATATACATGTGTGTGAATATATACACTTAAATTTTAACTGAATTATATGTGTGTATATGAAATATAAACAACAAATCATTTATAATATAACTATGTACCAAATATTGTATGAGGCATATGTTTAAAAAAAAACAAAAAACAAAAAATATTGATCTAGACTTCAGTTGTAACCCAGTGTCCTGCATTTTTCTGGAAGATGCTAAACCCCAGCACTCTGGTATGGCCTTACCAGTGCAGGTGGTATGGAGTTATGGAGTTGAAGTTTTCTTTATACATCACTGGGGACATAGGTGTCCTGGAAAGACTAGAGAACAAAGTCCTTTTACTTAGGGCTCTCCTGTCTCCCTTGAGGTCAAAGGATAACTTGCTGAAGTCTCCTGATGAAATCCAACTCAGGTCACCACAACTTGGTGGCAAGCATTTTTTACACACTGAGCCATCATGCCAGCTCTTCCCGAATGGCTTCTTGTACCCCAAGTCACCTTCTGACCCTTCTATCTGCCCCTTTCCTCAGACACCACTATCGTCCCACTGCCCCTGAGGCCAACAGGTTCAGCAGGCCCTTTTCCACTGACCCTCAAGTCTATGGTTCAACCAAAACCCAGACCAGGTCTCCTACATCCAATGTATCAGATACAAAACAGTCACATCTGCAAACCAGCACATATGCCTTGGATGCTGTGGAAGCCTCTATAGCACACCACAGAGCCTGACCCAGGGGAGCTGAGAGCTTGTGGAGGAAGGGCCCGGCTCTGAAGCCAGGTCAGGCAGCCAGAGGACTCTCTTCTGCCTCCATTCTCATCCCTGGGGATCTGGAGGAACATTCCATGTTCTCCAGGAAAGTAGAGGCAAGTGTTTGTTATGTTTCTTCATTGAATGAACAGCTACAGCAGAGGAAGGCCCAGGTAAGAATCAATCCAGCTCAAGCCTGAGGATCTGAGTGGATTGAGGGAGATGAGAAATGATTGCTGGAGTGGTGGGTACAGTCATGACACAAAGGCAAGGAGGCATCTAGAAACTACCAACTGGCCCACTGGAGGAAGTGGTCCAAGGACACACTCTGGGGTGGTCCCAAAGCTTCTAAACTGACCTGTGGCATGCCATTTGCAAAATTGAGGAAAGGAGCCTGTCTGTGGAAGACCTAGATGATGGGTCATGAGATGCAGCTCACCCAGTATCTTCTACTGAGGGCCTTCTCTGTGAGGACATGCCTGGAGGAGGCAGGAACAGGAGCCTACCTTGACCCCCATGCTAGCACACAGCAGCTGTGCTTCATTTATGCCAAAACATAAACTCTGGTACCTTGGGCCCCAAGAAATCCTTCTCATTATCAGTGAGATATGAACAGTCCCCTGGCTATCCACTGGGACTATGGTTTACAGTGAACATCCATACCAGGCCCCTTCAGCATGACAGTCTCCAATTATGGGGACAGAAAACTACTCTAAACCCTGACAGAAAAGCCTGGCAGTGAAGCACATGGGTTCAGACATAAGTCCCTGCTGTGTCCTGGACGCATATGTAATATGGACCATGTACTGAACCTCCATATAGCTCAGTTTACTCACACACTAAAAGCTTATGAAGGCTTTGAGATGAACTTACTAAATGACATCCTCAGAGTGAGTCGATCAACAAATGGCCATTCTGTGCCCTGGTCTCCCCAAGAAAAGAACATAAGATATATGTGAAAACCAGGTGTGGTGGCGCACTCCTTTAATCCCAGCACTTGGGAGGCAGAGGCAGTCGAATTTATGAGTTTGAGGACAGCCTGGTCTACAGAGTGAGTTCCAGGACAGCCAAGGCTACACAGAGAAACCCTGCCTCAAAAAACATAAACAAAAAAAGGAAAAAAGATATATGTGAAAATGGCGAGTGCCCAGAGGTAAACAGAAAGAAAAGAGATAGGGACAGCTTCTTTGACTAAGTAACTAGAGAGGGCTTAATGGGAGGGGCTGAGCAGACACCTGGAGGGCAAGCATTCCAAAAAGGAGATCAGAAATGCACCAGCCTTTGAGATATTTAAGGATAAGCAAGGAGAACATTGACACACCCAGGAAGAGGGAGCCTAACTTAAAGAATTGCTTCCATCACTAGGCTATGGGCATGTCTGTGAAGCATTTCCCTAATATTAATTCATATAGGAGGATCCAGCCCATTGGAAGCAGCCTAGACAGACATGCATACGATGAGTAGCCAAATGAGCTTGAGAGCAGCCAGGAAGCAGTATTCCTACACAGTTTAGGCTTCGGGCTTCTGTCTTCAGTTCCTGTCTTGGCTTCCCTCGATGATAGACTGTTAAGTGCAAGATGAAACAAACCTGTTCCTCCCCCAGGCTGCTTTTGGTTGGTGTTTTATTACTGAAAGACAAACTAGGACAAAGAAGCATAAAACTTCATAACCATCGAAAGGACTTTGACTGGACATCATGTGACATAGGGGGACATTGACGGACTTGAGGGAAAGGAGACGTGAATTAGATGTTTGCAAGATCATTTTGGCTACTGCCTGACAATGACTTTAGGAAAATGGAGGACAAATGCTGGGGAGCCAGTCAGGAAGCTACTGGGACAGCTCGATGTCTGAAACACAGCAGAAGAATGGACACGGCAAACTGAGTCATTACTTGGGCATGTGTTGTAAGTAGAGCAATATTTCTGTAGAGTGAGCAAATGAGGGGCCGAGAGGACCACCAGAGGTGTCCATCTAAACAACTGAAAAATGGCATTGCCACTAAGACTGGGAATATGCCCAGAGAATCTTGTTCTATGGGAATGTCAGAAGATGTGTTTTAGACAGGTTGACTTTAAAATGCTTGCTTGGTATCAAAGTAGAGACATGGGATGGGCAGATAGGAGACAAGCTTAGAGCTCAGGAGAGAGTTCCAGGCTGGAAGAAGGTTTAGAGTGACCAGCATGCTATAAATGCTAAATATATGCTAAATATAGATAGTAAAAGCATGAGACCAGATGAGACGCTGAGGGAGACCACGTGGCTCACTACCACATGCAATTCTGGGAACCAGACAGAAGCAGCTAGGGAGGGAGACTGAGGAGGCGGTGCCAGCCCTGCAGACACAGCTGCATCTGTGCCTCTGATTTGTTAATGATTCTAATCTTTGTGAGTGGCTACATCCATGCCACCCAGGTACTCAAGAGTGAAGGATGCTGTCTGAGCCTACAGAAGGAGATGAGTCTGAAAATTAGATAGACGTTCTCCCAAATTCATTTTGCTTCAAACCAGAACAGAACAAGTTCATTTTGCTTCAAACCAGAACAGAACAGAAACATATAGCCAGGTACACGCATAGAGATAAAAGGTTGGGGGGAGTTGGGAGAAGGACTTTGCCAGGGAAAGGTAGACATTTCCGATGCATAAAGGACAAAGAGGAGGGGAAGGGGGCAAGACACAGTGCAGCCACCCTCTCACCCAGCTGAATGACAGAAGACAATGAGGAGACCAAAATGTGTTTAACTGCTGTCTTGATTTTAAAGGATCAATTATACTCATATAATTAGGATGCCTTCTTTGATTGAAGGATGAAAAGCCATGCTTGATTAAATAATTAAAGAGGGCCACCCAGGAGCTGCATTTTATAACCAGTTGGCCCCTTTGTTTCCCATCCTGAGGCACATAGGAAACAGTATCTCACAATGGCATGAGGTACTGTGTTTAGACATACAGAGGTTGGAAGGCACCCCCAAGGACTATGGTGTGTTGAATGTGGAAACAGCTCATATACAGAGACTGCCCTACAGGTACAGAGCCAAAGACTCTTTCAACATCTGTAAAGAGGTGATGAATCAAAAGCCTGCCAAACAGAGCTGGGCATGGTGGCGCACGCCTTTAATCCCAGCACTCGGGAGGCAAAGGCAGGCGGATTTCTGAGTTCGGGGCCAGCCTGGTCTACAGAGTGAGTTCCAGGACAGCCAGGGCTATACAGAGAAACCCTGTCTCGAAAAACCAAAAAAATAAATAAATAAATAAAGCCTGCCAAACAGATGACAAGGTGACAAGATTTCTAATGTGTCCTTGAGTGAAAGAAGAAATTGCCAAGACCAAACTGAAGGACTTCATATTCCAAGGAAAGAGATGGAAGATGTTCAAACATGTGGGTCTTAGAGTTGGTTGTTGTTGTAAAGCAATTCACATGCTGTGAAGATCAAATTTCTACAATAAAAAAAAAAACCACTCACCTTCCATTGAGCATTTACAAGCATCAATTAAACTCATTGCATAAACTGTCTTATTTGATTCCACCAACAACCTTGGGAAGTGAGCATGTTTTTTGTTTTTTTAATACTTTTTTTTACAAATGTGTTTAGACTAGCCAAGGGGCCATTCACATAGCTATTAAGCATCCACAATGGGTCTTGAGCCTCAGCTGGGCAGCTCTAGCATCCCAGTCACAGTTCTGTACCACTAACTCCCTTCCTGAAATTTCAAAGCTATCAATCTCAACTTCTTCCCATCCCTTCCCTACAATTTTCTTTCTGGCCCCTCTGGCTGGCTTCAAATCAAATCACTGAGCCTTCAAATCCACTGAGCTCATGGACAAACATACTGGTAACTACTCTCTAGCTGCTCAAGGAATACCTCCTGAATTAAATGGCCAGGATCAACCTTGACTTGAGTTCTCTGATTGGGAAAATGAAGAAGCTCTATCCTACAAGAAAAGGAAAGGCAGGGAATTGAAGATTTTACTGAGTATAGAGATATCCTGAGATAGTCATGATTACCATGACTCTGGGAACCTTCCAAATCAACCAGTGAGTATCTCTTAGGCCTCCTTTCCTCATTCAGTATCAGGCAACTGATTCATATGACAATCCTCATTCTGTCATCACTACTGTTTCAACACACTGTCAAAACATCTAACCGGTCCACTAAATACCTTAGGGTGGAGGACATTTTGTGTTACATTTTCCCTTTATAACTCTTGTCTGCTGACAGTCAGCAGAGCCCCAGCAGGGCTGCTTTGTCTTCAGGCTTCTCACCCACAAAATATGAGCTCACAACATAGCCTAGGCATGCCCTGCAGTCAAATTGTTTTTCTACAGAGAGAGGTGGGGGGAGATAGAGGTGGGGAGAGAGAGAGAGAGAGAGAGAGAGAGAGAGAGAGAGAGAGAGAGAGAATGAATTCTGGTGATATTTGAACCAGGAGCTTTACAATATCAACACAAGAAAGATCAAACAGATTCTACCTACAAGAGTTATCATTTCAAAGCCCTCAATCTAGGCCTATTAGTAGACATGAGACTTTTAAACTACTGCCATGGCCAATGGATAGCCTGGGGATGAGTTACAGACGTATAGCAAAGTATTATGATTTCAGGGGCATTGTAATGACTTATTGAAGGCATGTAATAAATGGTTACTATTTGAGCAGCATCTTGAACTCCTAGAATCTACTATCATGCCCTCAAATTCCATAGTGGTCCTCAAATGTTCAGCAAACAGTTCCAAATCAAATTCTTTAACAATAAATAGTTCTATTAAAGGCCTTCAAGCCCAAAGTCTGTGTAATGCTGGATAAAGTAATATTTAAGGAAATAACTTTTAGGAATTATCAAAAAATTTCAGTGATACTTCATCTTTTCATATGTATGTGAGAAGCAGCTCCTTCCCACCACCCCAGAGTGACCAGTGGCCAACGCTCTAATGTCCAGGATCTCAGCACCAAGGACAGAGCCCACACGGTCTAAGTGAGATGTCCAGTGTCTCAGCTTTCATTATCAAGATAGTTTGGATTAATTCAGAAATGAAACCCCATAATTTTAGTGCTAGAGACCATTAAGAAACTCAACATTTTTGTTTTATAGATGAAGATCTATGTCATTAAAAGAAAATAATGGCCTGCTGAACATCCCAGAGCCCAGACCCTAGAATTCAAGCCCTCTAACCCCCAGCTCCTTGCTCAGTGCCTACAGCACACTGGGGCCCAGAGTCCCATGAATCCCCTTACCCTGCCTCTCTGTTTTAAACTTACCCTCAGCTTTCAGGACTCAGACATTACTGCCAAGGTTGAACGTTTCAGGAGGAAGGGAAAAGTAGGAAATACAAAGGAAAGCCATTTTCATGGCTCCCCAGTTAGAAGAGCTTTTCTTATTGCCTTCTGGGAGGAGGACCAGTTGGAAAGTGGTGCAGGTAATGAAGCACAAGTAAGTAGATGGCTCTTGCCAAGAGCACAGCTTGGAGAATGGGTGGCAGAAGGGAAGCCCCAGATAGCCAAACTCAGGTCTGAGAATCTGGAGAGACCACACCCCAGCCCCAAACCTCAACTAGTCCATAGCACTTACTGAAACCCCCAACAGATGCACACACAGCAGGTTATTGATGGTAAGCCCAGGCATGGCTCCTGCCCTCAGAGGGAACGTGGCCAGCCTGCTTGAGTCATCAGTCACACCACAGTGAAAACAAATTGGCGGCTCTTCCATAGGGGAATCTCCTATGCAGAACATTCAGAAACCATTTGAGTTTAGGCAACTTTATATGAACTCTCTAGGCCACTCTAACCCTAGCTGTAAAGCAAAAAGACTTAAGTAGGAAAACATCCCAAGACTGGCAAACTGACTTGCGGGGGTTGGGGAGCTCCTGTAGGTAGCAGGTCACAGAATCACAAAGTCAAGGCCAGTGTCTTTCCCACAGCCATGGAAGACACCATTTAGCCTCACTTAAGATGTATGTACATCTGGGTAACAGCATCAGTCATAAGAACACAAGGACTGGTGGTATCCACACAAATCCTACACAAGGCCAGCTGGCTGGATACCCAGGGGGGCTTTAATTCTGATGAGCTGGCCATCAGCTGGATAGATTCTATTGGGGTCCTCAATCACATTTGGTCAATTTGTGTATATAGGTGTACACCGACCTTGCATGAACACCAGGGAGGAAGACCTGAATATCAATTAACCCAAAAGAGCTGGAACTGTCCAATAGGTCACAAACTTAGCCAATATGAACACAGCATCTCCATCAGAACTACATGATAGAAACCCCGAAGGCTCATCCAAGGTAAGTTAATTAAAAGATTTCATTATAGCCGGGCATGGTGGCGCATGCCTTTAATCCCAGCACTTGTGAGGCAGAGGCAGGAGGATTTCTGAGTTTGAGGCCAGCCTGGCCTACAAAGTGAGTTCCAGGACAGCCAGAGCTATACAGAGAAACCCTGTCTTGAAAAAAAAAATTTTCATTATGTTACTGGAATCATATAGCCATTTGCATAATTAAGATTCACCAACTGGTGGATCAATTCCTCTCAACCTTCCTATCCATCCAAAGGCACTTTAACCTGATTCTCCTCTTCTCCACCACCATTGGTCACTATATATATATATATATATATATATATATATATATATATATATATGAAACCTTAAGAATCTGTACATGTATATAATGTGTTTGATCAAATCAAATCCACCCCTAGTGTCCTCAAATTCTCCAAAGGCCCCATCAACCACATCTCCCTCCCAACTTCACAGATTCTCATTTTAACCACTGAGTCTGGTTGGTGTCTCCAGTATGTACACAGGTCTTGGGCCATCCACGGCAACATGGAAAACCTACCCATAGAAGCATTCCTGGAGAAAAATGACCCTCCTTCAGCCATCAACTGCCAGTAGATTCTCGGCTAAGAGTGGGACTTTGTGAGCTTCTCTCCCATCTGTGCTACAATTTTGATTGCCTTGACCCTGCACAGGCAGATCTCACAGAGGGGACTCTCTGAATTCATGTGTGCAGCACATCTGTTATGTCCAAACAACACGGCTTTGCAGGAATCCTTTGCAACCTCTGGCCTTTATAATCTTTCTTGATAATCCTTGATCTTTGGGGGAAAGGGTAGGGGCAGAATGGGTGTGTGTTGGTTTGAGTGTGGGTGTGTGCTCATGTGCACTTGTGTCATTCATTCATTCATTCATTCACTTGTTCATTCATAGACATTGAGTCTTTCTCATCTTGTTGGCTTTCTCCTGCTCTTTGTGTCTTTCGTCATACCCAGGTATCTTGACTGTTACTTTCTTACTCTGTCAATTGTGTATGGTAAGATCACAACCCACTTCACAAACTCAGTGAGCTTTGAGTCAGTTGTTTCTAAGGCCCTGTGCATCTACAGGTTAGTTAGTGTTAGCCAAGCCTGTTCCAGCCTGTGAGGGTCTGCTGAAAGTCAGTTGACCAAAACTCTATGGCAGGGCAAGGATCATGGTCTCCATTCTTACAATGTCTAGCCAAGAATTATGAAGCAAAGCAAGTGAGAGTCTAGATTAGGAAACAGATGGCTGCCATTGAAGAATTTTTGAGAAGGGAAATGACAGATCAAATTTGCATACAGAAACAGTCACTCAGGATGGTATGTGTATAAAAATTGGGTGAAAAATCTCTGGTCTCAAAAAGACTGTGAGTTAGTAATCTTTCCTATCAAACAAAATAATGTCACCTACTGTCCTCTCCCCCATCCCCTGCCCACAAACACTCACTTTAGTAAAAAAAAAAAAAAAAAAAAAAAAATAGGTCAGTGTCCCCACTCTGATCACCAAGCAAATGAAAGAAAAATGGTGCAAATGCATCTGGGTCCTTCAACCTGTTCACAAAGACCTAATAGAGACAGTTCAGAACAGGTAAGCCTTAAGCCTGTGCTCAATGAAAGCCACCTGGTCCGTGGGAAATACCAAATCAAGGTGTAGGCATGGGAGGGTCCACAGCTGTCATCGTTTGAGAGAAGCAGACCTCTCTAACCCCAACCCAGCCAAGGCAGCTTTATTTACAGTTAAGGATATAAAGGCATGACTCAACTGGCTCCAAACACCAAAGTTATTTTCTTCTGCTTATTGCCATGTTTTTCCATCATCAATGTTCCTCTCCTTTTAAAAAGGAATAAAAAATAAAAATCACCCAAATGGCTTGTGTGCTGTAGCTCCTCTGCTGGCAAGGTAAGACCCACTCACCAGAGAGGAAACCAGCTAACTCTTGCCAAGCCCTAAAGAGGATGCTTTCAGATTCGGAGGAGACCCCTTTCCCACTAAACCTCTGTAAAGGGAGTTATTGGCCTTTGCCATCTACCTTGGGTTCTCCCTTCATCCTATTGGCCAGCCCGGGTCTCCCTGCCACCCTTCTCTTCATGCAACCTTTTCAGGTGCCTCCCTCCCTCGTGCCAAGAGCAGAGGAAGCAAGGATGACTAAGCCTTGGCTGGGGGCCTGGAGCTGCTCACATTGAGAGACCTATTAGGACCAGCCTGCTCTGGCAGTAGGAATCTGGCCACTGTTGAATGTTCACGCACTTTTGGCAGATGGAGATGAAGAGGCCTGGGCCAGAAGGAGTGCCTACAGGACAGGCTGAGAATGGAGTTCAGCTTGTATATCACTGCCACCACAGCTCTTGAGAGAAGCCAGAGAGGGAAAACAAGTCCCCTAGCCCTCCCTGAGGTCAGAGACCCACTATATTCCAGTGTCTAAATCACTTCAGCTTTCCCCCTTGGGCTCCACCGACCTGACTTCCAGCCTTGCTCACCACTTGGAGAATCTGAATTCATAAAGCTGTGTATGCAGGACTAAATGAGCACTCTCTGTGAGTAGCCCCCTCCAGCATGTTAGTGGCAATACACTCCTGGGGTCACATTCCCCATGCTAGATCTTTCCCGGAACTGGATCCTCAGCTCCCTACCCTCTAATTCCCCAAAGGTTGCATTGAGGTAAGGAGCTTCTTCTGAGGGTCAAATAAGGCCATAAGTTAGGCCTGCTGAGAGACCAAGGTCCCATCTGCCTTCATCAGAGCAGATTCTAGTGGTTCTCAACCTACCTAATGCTGTGACCCTTTAATAAAGTTCCCCGTGTTGTGGTGACCCCAACCATGAAATCATTTCATTACTACTTCATAACTTCCATTTTGCTCCTGTTATCAATCATAATGTAAATAGATGATATGCAGAATATCTGATAATGCTACCCTTGTGAAAGGATTGCTCAACCTTCAAAGGGGTCACGACCCACAAAAACTGAGCTATCCAAACCTGATCCACAGTGGGTTTTTTTTTCCAATTCAGCTTAATTAAAGTCAGTATTACCTGAAACTCAAAACTAATGTTTGTCTACCAGGACTCCCCGGTGGCCCTCTTCACCAGACTGACTCCCTTCCTACAGCCCTTGGAACCATCCTAAACAGGAAAGAGGTACCATTATCCTCCAGGCCAGGAGCCGGGCCTGTGCTGTGAGACTAAGATGCCACTCTGTTAAGTCTCAGGGCATCAATATTTCATGTCACCGGAGCTGTCTTTGTTTTTATGCAGATTGCTCAGGCTGCCAGATGGGCAAAGGCTGGCAGCATCATCCATCACCAGGCTGCTCCCTCTTCGGCAACCTTGCTGGCTGCCAGAGCCCCACAGGCTGGCCTCAGCTGTGGCCTGTCCTCTCACTTGGTCTGCATGGTGGGACACAGCCCCATCCTGAACACTGTGGGGGACAAAGATGAAGGCAGAGGCCAAGCTCTTGCTGTGGGGGACTTGCAGATGGAAGGACCTCATGACAAGATAAGAGACAGCTGGTCACTTTGGTACCGTGCCTCATAGGTTTTATTTTAAGCCACAAAAAAATAAAACCTGTAGGAAAGGCTGAGCAGGGGTATTATCCCCAATTTGCAGATGGAAAGCTGAGGCACAGGAAGATTAATGGGACTGCTGAGGCTACATGGAATGCTGAATAACAGAGCTGGTCCAAAATGGCCTCCAGCATCCTAAGGTCTTATAGGTCTTATGTCTAAACCAATACCACTGAGTCATGAGCTCAGCTTAGTGGAGCTAAACAAGGTGGGGTTAGGTAGTCTGTTGTAACCTGAATGGTCTGGGGTCATTTATCCATATAGCTGGGCCATCTTACACAGCTAGCAGCCTCTTCCAGACACTTCTTGCCTTTCCTTATCCCCAGAGTCTGAACCTACAACTGGGGACCTTGCAGTGATTGGGTCCTCTAGTCTAAGTATCTTTCTCTTTGCTTAGATAAAATAGGAGTGATATCCCAGTGCTGATACCAGAGATATTCCCCAGTGTATATCCTGTACTGATGTATGTACACCAGCATCTTTGGGGACCTGGATGGTGGAGCATAGCTACCTGTGCCCACGTTCCTCCCAATACTAAATTCTTTTTATATTTTTCTCTACTCTTTTTTTTTATTGGATATTTTCTCTATTTACATTTCAAATGTTGTCCTCTTTCCAGGCCTCCCCCTTGGAAACCTCCAATCCCATCCCCACTCCCCCTGCCTCTATGAGGGTGCTCCCCCCCACCACCACACACATTCCTGTCTTCCCACCCTGGCATTCCCCTACACTGGGGCATTGAACACCCTCAGGCCCAAGGGCCTCTCCTCCCACTGATGCCAACAAGGCCATCTTCTGTCACATATGCAGCCAGTGCCATGGGTCCCTCCATGTGTATTCTTTGGTTGATGGTTCATTCCTCCGGAACTTTCGGGGGGGGGGGGGTCTGGCCAGTTGACATTGTTGCTCCAATACTAAATTCTAAGCTAAAATAACAACTTTAAGGTTCCTCAACATGATATCCTTCCCATAATTTATGACAGCCAATCCCACATTTTACCCCACCAGCCCACTCAAGTGTGTCCCTCTGCCCCAGTTTCCCTGACTATGCAGGGACCACATCCCAGTCACAATGCTCTGTATTGTTGGATCAGATGGCAGTATCAATGATATGAGTGGTACACAGTGTATCCAGAGACTCAGCCTCCACATCCTGAGGCAGAGCTTGCAGAAACTGGTCAATTTCCCCCAGAGACTGTCACTAAGCAGGAGGCAGCTAAGCCAAAGGCTTCTAGGAAGTAGACTTGCCATATAGAAATTAAGAGTACTGCCCCAACTCATTGAGTAACCTTGGCAAGTCACAGTCCCCTGTGTCTGTACAAATCAGGAATTGTATTGATGACTTATAAGGCCCCTCATAGCCTGAATCAATACCCATGGCCACTTTTTCTCAACTCCTCAACTTCTCATTACCCCTTCTTTTGGCATATGGTGGATATACCAAAAGCTGTAGTCAAGGTGACAGTGGTCTACTGACCTTGGCTCAGGCCTGATGGGTTACACAAAGGACAACACCCAACCATGAGATTGTAAAGCAGCTTCCATACTGAGAAAGGACTGAAGTAGGCCATCCTGACACCTTTCAAGTACAGAATTCCTGGTCTCAGATTCCATGATTCATGCCAGATGCAGAAGCAGAGTCCATGGATAACTACCCATGACCTCATTTCTTCTTCTCCACGTCAAGCCACAAAAAAAGACCTAGCAAGACAGCAGGGTCCCTGTCAGTGTTAGAGGAGTGAGTCTCAGAATGGCTAAGTGGAGGACCAAGACCACACCATTAGAGTTCTGATCTGTGCCTTATCTGAATATAGGACTCTCCAGTCTGTGATACTGTGTTACATAGAAAGGCTGGACACTTCCAAGCTTGGATCGTTTCAGAGAAGCCAGGTGCAAGTGCATCCCTCCTTCCATTACACATCCCCAGAACATGCCTTTCCATATTCCCTCCTCTACTCTACACACAAGTTCCTTCTCTGCTTTGAGAGATCCCACTTATTCTTGGATTCAACATCAGCTGCTCCTGGGAGATGATATCTTTCCATCGCTCCTTTGTTTATGCTCCCTCCTCTGTGATTCAGTAATTATTCAAATTATTTTCATTGTCACAGTTCTATCCACTGCAAGCTTCCCAGGTTGCTCAGAGCAAAAGGCATGCAATGTTCACCTAGTCCCTCCAGCATCCTGTGAGGTGCTGTCTCTCTATTTCCATGTAGGCAGGAATCTATGTCTATTTTGCTTTTTACTTCCCTCTGTTCCCTCCATGCTAGCCAACACTGAGCACAATGTCAAGGAAGGTATACAGTAAGGGCTTAGCTCTTATTTGTCTATGCTGGTCCAGAACAATATAAATGGAAATCCAATCCTGACATTCAGATCTGGTAGTAGTTTGTTGACTTGTACCTTTGACCTCACTGCCCCCTCTTCACGGGCTTCTTTTCTCTTTCCCAGCCAAGTCTAATTCCAGAACATAACAGTTGGGATGGTGGGGGCTTCTCACAGCCCTGCTCATCTTTTCACCCCAGAAACTGGAGAACAGGAGTTCAGATCAGAAGGCCAAGCCTAGATGGAAGCCTGAGAGGCCCCAGGATCTGATAGAGGAGTTCATTTTACATGGCTCAGTGTCCCATTGGTCAGATTGAGGCACTGGGCCTCTGGCCCTGCTCCAGGACTGAGGGTGGTAAAAGATCCAGAGGTCAGAGTGGAGAGCAAGGAGATCAGGTTCTCAGGCAAGGACAAAATGGCACCACGGCACTTGCCTGCTTGCTACAGAGAAGAGAACAGACCTCTCACCCAGGCAGCACCGGAAACAGCCATGACGTTACCAGTAGGAAGACTGTGCTCTGCGAAGCTGGCAGGACTCCAAGGAACAAGGAACCAGGAGGCCAGGCAGGCAGGACTTGGGATTCTACCCTTCATTCATCTGCTTTAAATACTGGACTCTGTGGAAACATTGCTCTGAATAAAAGATGAGGAGGAAGAGGATGACACAGATAAGGACCCACCCTTCCTTGGTGTAAAAGCCCTGCCTCTTGGATCTCAACTCCTTCCTCCATGATCATTCAGCCTCAGGCTCAGTCAGACTGGGTAGTTGCCAGCATGCATTCCAGTTGGTGAGCAGACCATACCATCAATCTTGAGTGAGTGGTAGCCTGTGTAGGTGCTGCCCAACTGTCTTAGTTTTCTATTGCTGTGACAAAACACCATGACCAAGGCATCTCGTGAAAGAAAGCATTTAACCATGCCAATTGTTTCAGAGTGTTAAAGTCTATGATGGCAGAGAAGACAGATGGCTACAGGAACAGCTGAGAGCATACACCTTGACCTCAAGGAGGAGAGAGAGAACACTGGAGGTGGTGGGAGTCTTTTGTAACCTCAAAGTTCCCCCCAAGTCCACACCTTCTCCAAAAAAGCCACACCTCCCAATCCTTCCCAAGTAGTTTCTCCAGCTGAAGGCCAAGTCTATGGAGGGGGGGGGGGGAGATTCTTCTTCAAAGTGCCACACCAACTTATTCAAAGCCTACACACCCTTCCTTTCTATGCTCCACACTTGTGTCACAAGGGAATTCGTCTCTGGGCTTTTTTTTTTCACCCTCAAAGGTTCTCCTCTCCATGGAACGCCTTCTTCCCTGCACCCTTTTCTTAGTCTTGACCATCTTTGTTTTGATTCAGATACCCCCTTGCAAAGACACTCTCACTCAAACATTGTCAGTTCCTCCACCCCAAAGCCGTTAGCTGCCCTGCTTGCAACCCCTTCAGCCCATGAGCGTAGAGCTGGTGTCTTCAAGCCTGGATCCCCAATTCAGCTCTGAAATCTCAAAACCTTGAGCAACTTAACTTCTCTAGTGACTCAATTTTTCCATTTGTAAAGCTTGAATAATAGCAGAAAATACTCGTGTCACTGTGGGATTGAATGAACTAACACAGGCAGGGCACTCGGCCCAGTACCTGATCTGTCATAAGTGCTTGAGAAATATTAACTGCTGTGTGTAGTGTTCAGTGAATGCTATGACCAGCTTCAGGCTATCTCCTGGGTATTTTCTCTGTGAATGTGTTTGCACATGAAATTCAAACATATTCGTGTTTCACTTTTCTCAATTGATTCTTCTAAGAATAGAAATGTAAAGAACAAGTAAGATATGAGAATGGTCGGGCTTTCTCCACCCATAGAAAGTCTGCTCCTCATGGGCCCTCTATTCTCTCCTATTATTCAGCTGTGATTCCAACAGTGCTTGGCCAAGATGAGCAACATTCTTTGAGATCACCGATGACATGGTGCCTGTCTCCCAGTAGAAAACTGACCGGTTCTGTTGGAGCACCCTCTGGACCATAAGCACCTTGAAAGGAGCTCATGTTTGGGCTCCTTGTCACTCAAGCATCCAGCACATTTTCTGCATCCAGTAATTAATGTGATGGTTTATCTTAGTTATCAACCTGACTATACCAAGAAGCACACTTCTAAGTATATCTGCGAGGATGCTTCCACAAACGCTGGGCATGTAGGTCAGTGAACACAGATGCAAGCTGCCACTCTGAAAGTGAGTGACACTGTCTTGTAAGCTGGAGGCAGAAAGCAGAGCTCACAAGCAAAACATGCCCACCTGACCCTTCTTGAGTGGGTGTGTCAGTTGCTGATGTCACCTGTAGCCATCAGTCTCTGCATGCCTCAGCTTTTGCAGGTAGACTTGTACCAGTGATGCTCCAGAGAGGTCCAAGCCATAAGTCTGGGGCTGGGGCTGTAGCATCTCTCCTGCTATATGGCTTCTAGATTCTTGGAACAGCTCCTGCTTTCCCCAGTTCTCCAGTCTATATCCAGCCATGGTGGGACCATTCAACCTCTGTGCAAGTCAATCTAATGAAGTCTCTCTTAAAGTTAATAAGGCTCCTCTTTTTATATTTACATTCAATTTATTCTGTTCCTCTGGAGAACTTTAGCTAATACAGCCAGCTGGAATACAAGAAACTGTAACAAGTTAATAAGTTGCCACCATCACTAACCCTTCCCCCATCCCTGGTAGACCAAGATCTGAGGGAATTTTTGGGACTCAGCAAACTGAGTCCCATCCAGACTCCTACATTCAAAGAGATCCCCAGCATTCCCCAGTGAGCCACTCCTTGGTCTGACTAGGACTGAGAAAAGAAAGGGGTAGTTGGCCCTAAATATCACATGCAAAGTCTGCCAGGACGCCTGGGTTAGAGGCAGGAGGAGAGTATGAAGTGTGTGTTCTCAGCCTCGTGATGACACTACAGTGCCACCAACAGCAGCTGGGCTCTGTTTCTGAGCTCTGGTGTTCATATCTCGCACAAGTCCTTGGTGCTGGGTAAGTTGGACAAGGCCTTTTCTCTGTCACCAGCTGTGCATGGATGCCTTCCTGGAGGTCAAAGTCAATGACTGGCAGGCGAGCCTTGCTTTATCCTACAGACAGAAGAAAGACGATTTCTTACCTGTGGTCATCTACAAAGAAGACTGACAATTAATTCACTTGCCACATGTGAGCCTGACAACCTGAGTTCAATCCAAGGAGCCCACATTGGAAGGAGAGAACCTACTTCTAAAAGTTACACACTGATTTTCACATGCTTGCCATGGCATGCGTGTGCACATGCACACACACAGAGAGAGAGAGAGAGAGAGAGAGAGAGAGAGAGAGAGAGAGGTGCAGGAATGCTCGTACACTCACATGCACATATCATACAAATAATAACACATAATAACAGCAACAATAACAACTCGGATACTTCTTAAACCCACTTGTGGCAAGGCCTTCTGGCCTCTAGCACTCATGTGGAGACACCCAGTCCCCACTGCTCAACTCCATTACCCACATGTCACGCTGGCTTTAGAAAGTACCCCAAGTTAGTGACTAAATAAGCTTCCTGGTCAGAAAGTGACCTGTGTGCCTTCAGCCATGAAGCTGCTAGTTGTCTTTACCCCAGCTCACCCTGTCCCCTGTCCCCTGCCACTCAACGGAGCTGGATATTCTCTCTGAATCTTCCTCCCTGGGCAGAGCGAGGCAGAGAGATCCTGTTTCACCCAGGGATAGGATTTCTGAATCCCAAGTATCTGCTGACCAGGATCTCTCCTGCCAGTCTTGCTGTGGACCTTGAGACCAGCACATCCCTTCTGCTATGGCCAGCTGATCCCAGCAGAGCTGTGGAGGTTCACTGGGTCCAAGACACCACTCCTGATGGTGAGTGCCAACCCACGCTGTCATCACTGGGCCCACTCTTCAGTCTCTTCCATCCCAGGCTCCCAGTGGCATTCTCCTAGAGGTCTGGAGGCATTCTGGGAAAATTCAATTGCACGCAAGGCAACAAGTGTGAGCCAGCCAAGCTGGCTCCCTTCCCAGCATGCTCTTAGGAAGCTGCATTCTTCTTATGGTCTGCTTTCCCAGCTGTTTAGCTTGAGGTATTCTAAGAACACCAGCTTCAGTCTGGGTTTTGACTTTCAACATGAAGAAAGCATAGCTTTCCACCACATCCTCACACTCTATGCAATTTTGCTCCAGAGATTATGGAGTCCTACTAGGACTTAAGGACACCCCTCCCAGAATACCCTCCATAACCTCCATGATCAGTGTCCTCATAAAGTCAATAGGAGAGCAAGCCTTGGGAAGCTAGAGGCAGGAAGACACTAGCTTTAGTGTGTTCTGTCAGAGGCACACACCTACCCCACTTTCATAAGCCCACTCCACTCCCATAGGCAGATGCCTACAATTCTACTATAAGGGCTTTGTTCCCTAAATGATGCTTTTCTGTCCCAAACAATGAATTATTCAACAAATATTTTCTTTCAGTGGTTCTTCTGTGTTCGATATAGCATATTGTTCTAAGGCCTGGGGTTAGGCAAGGATATGAATCTTTCTCCCAGATCTCTCTGTAAACATTGTTATTATGCCTGCTTTCCTGATTAAGGGATTTAAAAGCAAAGAGATGAAATAACACTTCCAAGGTCAAATAGCTTCAGAAAACCTGCAAACAGCTAGCTACGGTGGCACACACCTGTAATTCTAACACAAGAAAGACGAACCAAGGACATCATGAACTCCAGGCCAGCCTGGACTACACAGAGAAAATCTGTCTTAAAAAAACAAAAACAACGAAGAGGAGGGGGGAGAGAGAGGAGGAAGAGGAGGGGGAGGGGAGGAGGAAGAAGAGGAGGAGGAACAATTTTGAAACAGGGCTGTTAGGAAGTTTGGAGGTACTTACAAAAAAAAGAGGGTGGCATTTGGCATCTTGTATCCAGTGTCAACATGAGGGCACAAGGTTTGGTGGCCTGGCCCTAGGCCACCTCCACTGGGAAAGGGAAGCAATGGAGAATGTGTGGGGAGTGACTGCTGCCAGCTGGAACCGGAGCCAAGCTCATTGCTCCCTTCTATCCCCTGATAAATGTCACATGTGTCCACACACCTGGAATTGGTCCCAGGTCCCACCACAACATAGGAGACAGAGGCACATGGAGGATGCTGGCTAGGCTAGGAGTAATGGAATTCCCCCTGGAGACCTCTAGCTGGGATGCCTGGGTCCATTCTAGCTGGAAGGAGGCACACCCTGGGGCCTGCATAGGAGGGACAGAAAGGATCAAGACGTCCACAACAGACACCTAGATGAGAGGAAATGTCTGAACAGGTCATGGTAAGACAGGGGGGCAGGGAGGATGGGGCAGACAGGGGACATCATGAAGGCAGATCTCAAAGGCTTTGAAGATGACAGAGCAAGATAGCTTGGGGAGAAGGAGGCCTTTACAGAGCAGTGAAACACTAGGGCTTGCCTTGGGTGAAGGGGAAATCAGAGTGATCTCAGGCTAGCACGGGAGCAAAGGTCAGCCCTAACTGTATTCTCAAAACCAAGCCAACAACTGGGAGAGGGGCACACACCTTTGACCTCATAACTCAGGAAGCAGAGGCAGAAGAATTTCATGTTTAAGTTCAACCTAGGCCACATAGCAAGACCCTGTGTCAAGATGATGATGATGATAATGATGATAATAGCAATGATGATAAGGATTTTATAAATATAGGCCAAGGAAGCCATGTCCAGCCTCGGACATACATCACAACCAACTTTTACATAGTCCCTGTCATAGTACCTAGAATTTTCCTAAGATTCCACATGCCCTTAGCCTCTGCACCGTAGAGAGGAAGAATCACAAAGAGGAAGCAACCTGCTGGGGCTACAGGAACTAGAGTTTGCTAGCTGCCTCTGCTCCCATACTTGTGACCACATGGCTAAGCAAAGTGCCTCATAGGATGATAAAGGAAGGAAGGGGTAGGGGAGATCTTAGGTTAATTAATCCATGATGAATTGCAGCACATTGTCAGATCATGGAAGATGAAAAGGCTGATCCTAAACCTTAGTGTAGGCTCCTGAGAAGCACTGGCAAGGTCTAGGCTCAGATCCAAACATGCCAGTGTCAGGTCCCTCCCTCACCACATCCTGCCCTAACCACTCTAGATGGGTAGGCCTTCATTTTTAATAATAGCAGTCCTCCCATCTCAAGTCTACCTGCTGTGTCAGTTGAATGAAAACAAGAGTATAAGAACGTTTCTTAGGGGTTGTACAAAGCAGCATGGGACACAGAGTGGAAGGGTCAGGGAAGCTGCCGGCTTCTTGTGCCTTGATTCCTCAGCTTTTTCATGTAGGGACAAATATGGCCAAGACTGCAAGTCTTCTTTGACTATCTGTCATGTCACATGTACTTCAGTCAACTCAGATCGGGTGTCCTGGGTGGGTAGGCAGGTGTTTCTCTGCTTGTTCTAAAAAGCAAACAACAAAAATGTAGGAAGCTAAAATGACTTCCCTCATGTTATGCCGCTAGTGAGAGGCAGAGGCCAAGCTGGGGCTCACATCCCTGAAGTCCATGTACACACTGTTTCCAGCTGACAAACTGACTGTGAGAAATCAATGGCTAACGGCAAGTTTAAGCAAGGAGTAGAGAGTTAAAAAGGCATATCCCCAATGATAGAACTCTTCCTAAAAATATTATTTCTTGCATTTTGGAGAGGAATAGCTAGAAACAACTTAACATTTGGGGAGAGAGAATAGGCAGGAGGATTTTTATAGGAACATAGCCCTCACCTCACCTGTACCTGTCCTATTCTACCTAAGGCGGCTAAGTGGGGTTGACCAGCAGGAACATTCAGAGGGGCTCATTCTAACTACTGAAAGGACAAATAGCAGGACACAGAATCTGCATGGGGACCTGCTTGAGGACAAGATGTGTTAGTCTGTAGACCGTTCTTGGTTCTCTGTAGGGTCGCTCCTGGCTGTACACATTCCCATGACCCCATCTGGGAGCAGCCAACATGGGAACTCTGTATACAGGAAGCCCATAGTTAGTTCAGTTTCACCACTATGGAACCCACAAGAAGATACATAATATCCAAACCCAAGGCTTCCTCATATTTTCCCTGGCATCTAGAAACCTGTCACCATAGAGACAGATGCACCCTTCTCTCCCAGGCAAATAGGAAGGCAACAGGGGCCTTTAATGCAGAAACCTAAGAGGTCCAGGGGAAAAAAATCCAAGAGACCTTTTTCCTAGCCGACTTTCAAAGTAAAATTATTTTCCCCAAGATCAATAGGTTCTGGTCCCCACCGTTAATAGCAGCTGAACTGTAAGCCTCACATTGCTACCAGAATGAATTATCCTGGGCTCATTCTTTTCAGCATTGTTGCTGCTACTCGGGGTTTAAATGAAAGAGCTCTTGCCTGCATCTTTCCATCCCTTTCAGAAGATAGCTTTGTCCTTGAGCAGTCCTCACAGGAAGAGAGACACACTGCCCACGCTGTGCCCATCGACACTCTAACAAGGAAGAGAGCCATGTGACCAGCCATCTGAGCCCCCTCCAGTCCTCTCTGTCTTCTATTGCTGCAAGCAACAGAATATGCTCCTGTTCCAAGAGGCAAAAAAGATTAGGTTGGAGAAAGGGGTCAGACACCCCTGCAAAAGAAACATCTGTGCAGTGTGGGTAGTGTTGCAGGAGTCTGCCCCTATGTATCTGCATATTTGCTCAGATGTCTTGGTAATTATGTGTGTAATATACATGTGTCTATGAGTATTTGTGCAAGAAGGCACACATGTGTTGTCTATGTGTGGGCATATGTTGTTCTGCATGCATGCATGCCTCTGTGTGTGTGTGTGTGTGTGTGTATCACAGTTTCCTGACAAATTGAATGAACTCACGGTGAGCATCACGCATGTGGGTTTGCTATTGTAGAATTAGAGGATAATAGGAAGAACGTTGAGTTTGGAATTAAAACACCCATGAGTCAGTCACAGCTCCTAGCATGGACTAATCATACACCAGTCATACACTGGACTCAGTGTCTCTCTGTGTTAAATGAAGACAAGAATCCCTGCCAATAACAGTGGACACTGCCAGGTTCAAACCCCTTATGGATTTGGTATGCATTGTTAATCTGAGGTGAGCAAGCACCTCAGCCATTGTGCCAGGACAGGAGGAGATAGTCTTATCAGAGCACAAGAGAATAGAGATCGGGCCACAAAAGTCGGCCTCTGCTGGCCTTCCATTCACTGAGCCTCATATGCATCTCAGGCAGCCTCTGAGAGAGCCCTGCTACTGCACCAGGAAGTGTAGAACACGGTACCGAGAGAGGGCAAGGAGAAAGGACCCATCTCACCCTGACACTATCAGCATCCACATGAGAGGTGCTTCTGTGTGGCATAAGTGCCTCTCCAGCAACTCTTGGGGCAGAAAGCAAGGACATCACCATAAGTCTGAGGCACCTTAAGTCAAAAGCCCTACCAGCTTGTCCTTAGTCACACAGGTAGCAGATGGACAGACAATGCAGGATCAAGAGCCATGCAGAAACTGAGAGCTGGCCATTGTCTCTGCCCCCCAGAGCCTGTACCCACAGCCACTCAATGTGACAGTGTTTTTGCTGAAGAAAGATGAAAGTGGTGGCCTTGAGAACTAGCCTAGAGTGGACCACCAAGACTTGCAGCTAGCTGGCCATAGAGTAAAACAGGGAACTCAAAGATGAAGGGAGCATAGAGAGGCCAGAAATTGCTTCCAGCAAGACAAGATCGCCCTCTCCTGTCCAGAGAGAGCAGCGCCACAGTCAGTCTTCCACCTCCTTTTCTGGCAATCCTCCACTCAGAGCCCCACAAGGCAATGAAAAGCCGATTCCACACTAGACCTGCCTGCGAACTCCCTGGTCTGGTCTCCTCCATCAACTGACAGCTCTGAAACATCTGACCTTGCCAGTGACAGATACCCGTGTGCTCCCTGTCTCTGAGACATGGGGCCTAGAGGCACAGTATACACAGTTGTCTTTGCAGATGACTTCTTGTAGTCATTATCAGACTCTCTGACAGCTGCTACCTTACTTGACTATGGAGGAGGTGTTAGGTTGCTAGGCAACCAAAGACAACCTGTGTAGGGAGGCCAAGGAATGGGCTCCAGATCCTTTCTGCTTAGTACAGCTCAGTGACCTTGCAAAACACCAGCACCGACTGGTGCACCAGCACCAGCCACTGACATCTGCATAACTATTAGAAGCCTGCGGTGGAGTGCACAGAAAGTTCCAGGTTTGATTATGGCAGAGACCACCCACACCACAAAGACTCATCAACATCTATGTATGGACCAAAAGTCCAGACATGTTATAGAGTAGCGATGAAGCTGGGAACACTGTGATCTGTGCAAAGGCAGTGGAAATGGGTTAGAAGGACTTCTCAGTATCTAGATGATGTGCCTCAGGCCATACAACAAGTCTGTCTGGCTCTGGGGAAGAGCAGTAAGATGACAAATAAGTCTTAGGGTATTTGAGATACCCTAGGACAGTGGGTGGCTAGACTCTTCCCCAGTGCTGGATGCTGCAGGATACAAACATAGCCACCCTCTGGAGGAAAAACATGAACCAATAGCACTGAAAGGTATAGACAAACTTCTAGACAGCTCTCAAGAGGACAGAAGTATCTCCACCTGGCACCCTCCAGGACAGCTTTTCCTTCAGGCAAGGTTAGAAGAGTGGCCTGCACACACACGGTGGCCGAGAAGGAGGATTAAGTGTGCCATGGGGAACGAGGTCCATCTGCATACTGGTGCAGCCAAAACTGTACCGGGCAAGAATACAGATAGTGAGAGGAATCAGACATTGTGATCCCTTCAGCCATGGGTAAAAGCTCTGCTTGGAGTCACAGCAATTCTGCAGAGGCCTTGGAGGGCCTGGCACATAAGAGCCAAGACTGCTACTAGAAGTCACACCAGCAAACATAACAAGGGAAGCTGCTCCAAATATCCTCAGCTCCATCCTCACTGGGGGCCCTTTCCAACGCAGAGAACGATACCGCAGGCTGTGAATCCAGGGAAAGAGTGAAATTCAATCTTAGTTTCTAGAAATGACCATTGAAACCAAGTGAATTATCTCCAGAGGCGTGGCTTTTCCCATATCACAAAATGGCATGAGGCAGGGGGTTGGGTGGGAGGTAGCTTCTATGGCCAGAGGTTGCATTCACATTTCAGACTTTTCTCTGCTGGGTAACACACACACACACACACACACACACACACACTGGTTCTCAGAGGGCAGCCCTCCTCTATGGATCCAGAAACTACAGTAAGCCCAGGCCACAGGTTCATTCCCTCTTGCTAATAAATATCTGCTGATCCTTGCTAACTAGCAAGATAGTCGTGTCTTCTAGACACGACAGAGTTGACAGAATTTCAACAATATGATAACCTAAACAAAAGCTGCATAAATACCACACCAGTCAACATGCCATCGTGGGCCATCATCACAAGGCCCCGCCCCTCCATGAAGAGCTACAGGCAATCAAATGATGGATTCTGAGAGGGGGAGAATCCATTTTCTCCAAGGATAAGCCCAGTAATGGAGTATTCAGTATCAAATGAACAGCCCTAAGTACATATAAGCAAACACTAAACAGACTGTGGATCATATAGGTGTACAGATTATATCTCCATATAATGAATATAGAAGGGATCATGAACTTGGGAGAGTGGAGACACAAGATGAATTGGAGGAATGGAGATACAAGTAGTGTTAACACTGTACTTGTAAGTGAACTTCTCAAAAAATTATTTTTTAAAGAGCATCTGCTGATCCCTTACGATATGAGCTGTCTTGGAGCTGGGCACTATGTGAGTTCCATGCAAGAGCACACATGCAGCCCGTGGCAACCTGCAAAGTGCCCTCCCAGGTCATTTCCCTTGGTCCTCACCCAGATCTTGCAGAACAGTGGCAAAGAATGCACTCTGACCTTTCTTTGCTTGCTCGCCTTTTATCCTGAAGGATGCAGTGACATGCCGTGATGCACACCAGATCTAAAGCACGCATCCTGGTGCTTTCTGATACGCATATACACCTGCAAGACCATTACTGGCGCCCACATGGTGATTCCTCCTGTCTTCCCGCCCTCCCTCATCAGGCCACTGCTGATGAGCTTTCTGCTGCTGGAGATTGGCATTTCTGAGGTTTTTGTATTCATGAAGTTATTCTATATGTTCTTATCTGGCTCCTTTGACTCCGTCTATTTTCTTATTATAGACGACAACACAGAGGTTTGGTGAGACACTTCAGGAAGTTAGTGCAGACAATAGTCCTGACTCGGAGCCCAGCATGCTGCCCGCCACTCATACTTACCACTGCATGATTCCATCACCACACATGAACTGAGCACTTGCGTGGGCTGAGTTTGGAAAACTAGACATGGCCCCTACCCTCAGGAACATGCAACTACTCTTTCTTATTTTTATTAGCCAACTTTGTAAAGAATATTTACCAAATAACCACTCAGTGTGGGTGCACTGCTTAAAATGATGCTATTCCCCAAACCCTCCACCCTCCTCCTATCTGCCACCTCAGACTGGACACTGGTACAGAGAGTGATTCAAGATAAACCCTGTCCTTCAGGAAGATATAATAATAATAATAATAATAATAATAATAATAATAATAATAATAATAATGAATGCCCTGTTAGACATTGGCTGTACACTGGACACTTGTTAGAGGTTGTAGGTGCTGAAGTTGAGCCTGTGGATAGTGTCCCCCCACATGGAGAGCTGAAGAGTGCTCAGTGCAGCAGGCCAGGGCACATGAAGGCAGATAGAGATGGACTGGCCAGCATAGACTCTGTGGCAGGTTACAGACCATCTCCACATGAGCAGGGAAGATGACAAAGAGGGAAAGTGACCTAGAAGTGGGACAGCTTAGTGGCGGGTCAGGCAGAGCAGATGGGAAGGGTATGGAGTTGAGGTTCCTGCATTTCTTCACATAACCACCATTTTCCCCTTGAATTTGCTGTAATGATGAGGAAGAGAGGTAGGGAGGGTGAAGGGCAGTCACCCACATTTAAAGAAAAGGTAACCTACGATCTACAAAGTTATATCCCATGTAATTCTCAATAATCTCTCTCTCTCTCTCTCTCTCTCTCTCTCTCTCTCTCTCTCTCTCCCTCTCCCTCTCCCTCTCCCTCCCTCCCTCCCTCCCTCCCTCCCTCTTTCGTTATACCTTTTCTTTTGGGATTCCAGTCTGCCCATGTGAGTTCAAGTGCACCTGTCCTATTCCCAGAGGGCAGAGAAGGACATCTAGGGTCCTGCTTTCTCTGTCTCTGCCTTATTCTCTTGAGACAGGATCTCCATTGAACTTGGAGCTCACCACTTTTTCAGCTGGACTGGCTAGCCAGAAAATCTTAGCAAGCACACAAGCTTCTTGCCTCAACACACGGGGTGGAGGCAAGGAAGAGAGGGAGAGAGGGAGAGGGAGAGGGGGAGGGAGAGAGAACTGAAATTAGATGAGATTGTGACACACCAATTTTCACATGGGTACTAGGGATCCAAATTTATCTCTTCATACTTGCACAGCAAGCTCACTTACCCACTAAGGCTCCTCCCAGCCCCTCAGCATAGTCTTTCAGACCGGAATTACTATTCTTCTTACCCATTTCATATATCAGAAAACTAAGAGTTAAAAAAATCCAGTAGTTTATTCAAAAATATTCAGCCCCTAAGTAGCGAAACAAAGCTCCAAGCCAGGTCACTTTCACCCACACAGCTAACACTTTAGGGTCACCTGTGTAGACCCAGGATTTGAGCTGCTGTCCATTGGCTCTGATCTCAAAAATCTTACACACAATTCTGACCTATGTTCCAACCACTTGCTCCTTGCCACGCCTCATGCCCACGTGGGTGTATCTTTCGAAGTCTATATAGAAGGAGTAGCTCAGTGAAATCAGGAAGGCAGCAAAGGCCACACATGCCCAAGAGGCAGAGCAAGTGTTCAGCATTCTGACCTAACCACCTCATTCATGTACATGGATTGTGAAGCAGAGCAGGGCAAGCCTCCAAAGAGCTGAAATCCCAAGATTCTATAAGCCTGACTCCTCACCCCTCAGTCCCCTGTGGTGTAGTAGAGATGGTTCTGGGCCAAGAGACCACAACAGAGCTCACAGAACTCTGCAGCACTAGCCATAGAGTTGTTGGAAGTCACTTGCCCATAAGATACAATACAGCTGTCTTCTAACTATTGCCAACCAGTGAGATAAGGGAATGTGAAATCACTTTGAAGAAACTACAATGCTGTACACAGCAGGGCTCCCTGTCCCCTGTGATGTAACTATTCCAAGGCCATGGTCACTACAGATACCACCTCAGGTTAGGTCACTTACCTCTGCCTCCACACTCACTCTAGCCTGCCTGGCTAGTGTTCTTCAATAGAAACAGAAGCTGGCAGGAACCTGGAGAGAGAATGTTCATCTATGTTCATTCATATCCAAGCTTTGGTCCTAAGCCTACCCCAAATGCCCCCTACACACAGAGATGGGAGAGGGAGGGGGAGGGGAGGGGAAGAGGGACAGAGGGGAGGGAGGGAAGGAGGGACAGAGGAGAGGGAGGGAGGGAAGAAGGGAGAGAAGGAAGACTGGAGAGAGAGAGTTCCACTGAAAATTATTCACCTTGATTTAGAGCTCAAAACTTCCACTGGCTAGTGACTCCTAAATTTCCTGTGATGTGGAAACATTGGCAAACACAGCAATAGTATAATCCTCTTTCTGCCAAGCATTTCACACATGTATCACACTAACTCTACCCTCAAAGATCTCCTTCCAGATAAGGGGCTCCAGTCTTGAAGAAGACACTGTAGATCAGCCACCCTGCCTCTGTCTTTTTAGTCCTCCTGAACGCCATCCCAGACCTCACGATTTGACAGAAAATAGCAGGGCTTTGGCTAGGTTTCAAAGATTTAAACAAGAGGGCTTTAAGAAACTGACTTGACTGTTTGTTGGATGCAGAAGAGAGGAGTTAAGAGTGTCAGTGGGTCCAGTACAGGGGAACGCCAGGGCCAAGATGTGGGAGTGGGTGGGTAGGGGAGCAGGGCCGGGAGGGGGGAGGGTGTAGGGAACTTTCTGGATAGCACTTGAAACGTAAATGAAGAAAATATCTAATAAAAGCTGGGAAAAAAAAGAGTGGCAGTGGGTGTGGGAACATGCTGGATAAACTGACAGACGTCACATAAATACAACTACACTTTCATTATCAAGGAACATTAACTTTCTCTTTTTGGAGACCACCTTTATGTTTATAGGTCTTCCTACTCTGGAGACAGTTTGCCCCTCATCACTAGGATCATTCCTCATACTTTTTTTAAAACTAGTAGATGGTGTGTTTGCTCAGAGGAGCAATACAATGCCAAGGAATGATTGCTGCTGGAAACACCACAGCATTCCTTCCCAAGCTAATGCTAAATAATTGCTTAATCCACTGCTAGACCTTACAGTCAAGAGCCAGCTGAATCCTACCCTGGACTCCCATATAATGAATTCCTTCTTCTCCACAGCTTCCAGTGGGTAGCAAAGACTGAGGGTCTTCATGCTGCCCTCCTGACTTCCTAGAATGGATGTGTGTAGCTGGAAAGAAATGGAAGTTGCTCTGGTCAATTTTGACAACTCAGATGAAATCCATGAAGAGCCAGGCTATGCCACAGACTTTGACCCAACCAGCTCAAAAGGCCGGCCTGGTAGCAGTCCCTTTTCCAACTGGAGAGTCCTTATCAGTGACAATACCAACCATGAAACTGCCTTCTCCAAGATCCCAGGAGAGTATGTGGATCCCCCAGGGCCTGAGCCAGTGGTCTTGAATGAGGGGAACCAAAGGGTAATCATCAACATTGCTGGCCTGAGATTTGAGACTCAGCTCAGAACACTTAATCAATTCCCAGAGACACTCCTGGGAGATCGAGAGAAAAGAATGCAATTTTTTGACTCCATGAGAAATGAGTATTTCTTTGATAGAAACAGACCTAGTTTTGATGGAATCTTATATTATTACCAGTCTGGTGGAAAAATACGGCGGCCAGCCAACGTGCCTATCGATGTTTTCGCTGATGAGATCTCCTTCTATGAACTGGGTAGCGAGGCCATGGACCAGTTCCGGGAGGATGAAGGCTTCATTAAGGACCCTGAGATACCGCTGCCCACCAATGACTTTCACCGGCAATTCTGGCTTCTCTTTGAGTACCCCGAGAGCTCCAGTGCAGCTCGAGGCGTGGCTGTGGTCTCAGTTCTGGTTGTAGTCATCTCCATCACCATCTTCTGCCTGGAGACACTCCCAGAGTTCCGAGAGGACAGGGAGCTGAAGGTGGTCAGAGACCCCAGCATCAATACAAACAAAACAGGCCTCTCCCAGACCATGTTCACTGATCCTTTCTTCATGGTGGAGTCCACCTGCATTGTGTGGTTCACCTTTGAGCTGGTGCTCCGATTTGTGGTCTGCCCCAGCAAGACTGACTTCTTCAAGAACATCATGAATATTATTGACATCATCTCCATCATCCCCTACTTTGCAACCCTCATAACAGAACTAGTACAGGAGACTGAGCCAAGTGCCCAGCAGAACATGTCCCTGGCCATCCTGAGGATCATTCGTCTGGTGAGGGTCTTCCGCATCTTCAAGCTTTCTCGACACTCTAAAGGGCTGCAGATCCTGGGGCAGACGCTGAAGGCTTCCATGCGGGAGCTGGGGCTGCTCATCTTCTTCCTCTTCATTGGGGTCATCCTTTTCTCCAGTGCAGTCTACTTTGCCGAAGTGGATGAGCCAGAGTCCCATTTCTCTAGCATTCCTGATGGCTTCTGGTGGGCTGTGGTCACCATGACAACTGTAGGCTACGGTGACATGTGCCCGACCACTCCAGGAGGGAAGATTGTGGGTACTCTGTGCGCCATTGCTGGTGTCCTCACCATTGCCCTCCCTGTACCTGTCATTGTCTCCAATTTCAACTACTTCTACCACCGTGAGACTGAGAACGAGGAGAAGCCAAACATCCCAGGAGAACTTGACAAAATCCTCAACAGCATGGGCTCCAGAATGGGGAGTACGGAGTCTCTCAACAAAACCAATGGCAGCTGTTCTGCAGAGAAGTCCAGGAAGTGACCAGCCCAAGGCTTCTAGAGTCTCTGAATCAATCAATCAATCTCTCTCTCTCTCCTCTCACTGTTTTCCTAAGATGAAAATTATGTTATGTGGCCAAGAGGCCATCTCTGTGAACTTTCTTAATAAATCCATGTTTCTGTTCTATTTCCTGGACTGTTTCTTCTCAACACATTATAGGATTTCCTCTCCTTTTCTATAAAAGTATTAGCCCAGCTCCTGCACTAGACCTGTGGATGCTACCTGTTAGTATGAAAACGCAGATTCCAAGCCTGCCCAAGCCTAGTGAATCAGAATCTACCTTTTAACATAATAAAGATTAAGAAGTGTGGGGTTTGGTCTTCCTTTAAATGACATATATTAAAAGACCAGAACTGGGCTGAGGAGGTGGTTAGTAAAGTGCTTGCCATGCAAATGCAAGGACCTGAGTTTGAATGCCCTACACCTACATATAGGCTAGGCATGTATGGCCTAGTGATCCTGTTACTAAGGAGGCAAAGACAGGAGATCCCAGGAAGAAACTGGCTAGCTGGAGTAGCCCAGTTGCTGAGTTTACATTTCAATGAGAGACCTTGCCTCAAAATATGAGATGAAGAATGTTGAAGAAGACACCTAACATCAGGCTTTCACATCTAACTACATACATGAACATGCATGCACACCACATACACAAGTAAATAATACGTACAAAATAAAATTTAAGTAATATAAAAAGCCAGAGCTGTAGCAATGAATATAAATGAGTTGCTTATTACTGATACCTGTTTAGCGTTGCATACGCTAAGTTCATTCACTGAAACCATATCACTGCCTCCCACTATAACCTGTACAGCAGGCTTGATTATGTCTCCGTTGCCAGCCTGTCTGGTAAAAATTAGCATATTCTAAAGAAGTAGTTGTGTCCCCTCCTTTTGACTAGCAGACTATTCCATACCCTAAGGTCACACAGGAACAAGGGCAGTCAGTCTCCTGCCTTTGAGTCTTGCTTTCTTTGCCTTAATGAATAGGGTTTGAATCAATTGTGGAAAGAGTGAAGAGTTTGAAATTAACTTTCAACCCTCACTTGTCCCCAGATCGCCTCCCAATTCATAAATATGGTACATGCCCATCCCCCTTGGTCCTTGGCCCCTTCCTTAAACAGTGGGCATGAAAAACACTCTTCAGTGCTTTTACCTGGCCCACATCCAGGGAGCAATTCAGACACTGGAGATCCTCAGAATGAGTGAGAAATGTACCAGAGGACAGCTCTAGGATCATAGACCTGCCTGCCTGCCTGCCTTGGGCTTCATCTCCCAAAGGATAACCAGAAATTGGCCAGGAGCCTGAGGAGCAGCTGGAGCGGAAAAAGCAGGCATGTGTCCAGAGGCCAGGCTTACCCCAGGATGACAGCTGTGTCCAGCTGACCTGAATTGAAACATGGCTTTCCTGAGAGAAGAGCTTGACCAACCCACCAAGCTCCCATGATAAGAGAATCAGAATCTGAAAGGATAGGAAAGGAAGCCTCTCAACCCACCTCCTCAAGTAAATGAAGCTTGTGCCTCCCTCTGTCCTAATACCCAAATTCTAACCTCATAACAAAGGTAAGTCAGCACAAGGGTAACGCCCCTGGGCCCTAAGTCACTGTCCAGCTCATGGTGAGCAGGTGAGCTGGAAACCCAAGAGAACTGGTAGCTTAGTTCCAGCTTAGAGGCTGGCAGTTTCAAAAACCCAAGTAGAGTCCTCAAATGCTTCTTTGTGCATTGGATTACAGTGAGTACTGGAACCCACAACTGGACCAAGTGCAGATAATAAGTTTGGTGGAGTGCTCAGCCATGGATGAGATACATGCATCACCCATCCTTCCCACAGACTCAGGGGACATCTCCAAGGAGGAGCAGTAATACTGCAAGTCTAGGAAGACTAAGGCAAAACAGTCTCCTAAACATGACAGGACCGCCGCACTTGTGAGCTCACAGCAGCTGTGCTTGGCTACCCAGGCTCTTGTCAGTCAACCTTTCAGCATAGAGTGACGAGAACTCTATGAGCCCCTACTCTACATGAAGAGCTATGGACAAATTGTGGTTGCTAGAAAGGGAGTCAGTTTTCTTTGGGGGTGTGGTCCCTGGTAAAGTGACTGTGCTCCAGTGCCTGGTCCCCATACCCACTCATATATGGGCAGTCCAAACAACTCAGTGGGAGATAGATGGTAGAGATAGATAGATGATAGATGATAGATAGATAGATAGATAGATAGATAGATAGATAGATAATAGATAGATAGATAGATAGATAGACAAATAGATAATAGATAGATGATTAGATAGATAGATAGATAGATAGATAGATAGATAGATAGATAGATGATAGAAAGATAGATAATAGATAGATAGATAGATAGATAGATAGATAGATAGATAGATAGATAGATAGACAGATAATAGTTAGATAGATGATAGTGACAGACCCTATCTCAAAAAAGAGAAAAAAGTAGACAATATATGAGGAGTGACATTAGATGTTATCTTCTGGCCTCCACAGGCAAAATGAACACATATGCACAAAAGCACACACATATACATAAGATAATCAAATTACCCAGTGTAGGATGCAGAGTGTAGCCAGAGTTCAAATACTATTACAATTAATACCCAACTGCCCTGTTTGAGCTGCTTTGCATGGGTGGTTTTTATCTCATCCTAACTACTACAAAGTAGATAGTATTTCCGTTTAACTGGTGAGAAATCGAATCTTCATGAAGTTTAGTAATATTTTTCCTGTGACAGAGCCACCTCAGTGAAGGGAACACCAAATTGGCAGATGTGACAATAGCCAATTATTCTCTCACACCTTCTGGGTCAGAAACCTAATACCTGTGTTGTAAATCTCAATGTTCCCTCCTCCCAACCAGACTGAAGGTGTTGTAGCATATTTTTGCATAGCTCACTCCCTGAGGTCCTGGGACATTGGACAGGCTGGTTAGAGTCACCTCTGCTGTCCCAGCCTCTCCTGGTCCACCTTTGTATCTTTTGGTCTGGGAAGGGGGAATTTTACAAAACTGCATCACAACCACCTGGGCACAGACCCAGTGTGGCCTCCCTAGACAGTTGCCCACAGAGACAGCTGCCATGTGCTCCTCACAGGTTCTCAGAAGCTGGCCCTGCTGAGCTACTCTGCCTTCCTCAAGTCTCCAATGGGAGCACACAAACTCCCATGTGTGCAGGAGTAAGTTAGGCGAGATGCTTTCAGTCACAAGTGACAGAAACTCAGCCCAGACTGAATCAGTTTTGTTCAGATTGTATGGCTCTGAGAACTGAGAATTGCCAAGAGGAAGGCTGAGAATGGGGTGGTGCCATCTGGGGACTCAGAGCTCTTGATTCCTCCTCCCATGTTCTGCTGGATGGCCTCCTCATGCCTGGAGTGAACAATCTCTGTAGGGCAGGGAGACAGGGAGACGACAGCAGTCCTCAGTTCACTGCTTTATCCCTACTTAAAGCAGAGAGAGAGAGAGAAAGGAGTGTGTGTGTGTGTATGTGTGTGTGTGTGTGTGTGTGTGTGTGCATGTATGTTGTATACATAATATCCATTATTAGCTGATTCCTCGTTTAAAATGTTAATGTTAAAAAGGTGGGTTTTTAATTTTAATCCAGTTATGTTCAAAGTGCCCGTTTATAGTATATGGTAGATATTTAATACTTGTTGAGTTAATTAATTATCCCTTTAAGCTCTTTTCTAATTACCCAAAAGAAAACAAACTGAACCCTATGGTAGATCCTGAGAGCTCACAGGCCAGACAGCCTAACCAAAACAGGGAGCTTTTTCCTCAGTGAGAGACCCTGACTTGCCTGCCCAGGTATGCTTCTCCCCTTGGGGTATCCAGGCATCATTGTACACCAAGCTAGACTGGAAGTAAAGAAGCTTTGCCCCCTGGATGTGTTACACAGTACCTTGGCATGCAGTGAGTGAGGCGAGAAACAGCCTCCCAGATTTCAATGAAACAGCTCTGTTTACTGGGGGTGAAAAAGGGTTATCTAAATCCTTGGGAGTAGGTAGGGATTTGGGGTAAGTTACATCATTAGCTGGGCTGAGGTGCCGGGAACATTTCCTTGCTTGAGGAGAGATTCCAGGTGCTTGCTGGACACGCCCTTATGTAGGAAAGAGGAAATTCAACTTGTACTTTGGCTACCAGCCTACATGACCACCTCAAGGGTGGTAGAGGTAAGCGTTGTGTAGACTATGTGTACCAAGACATAAAGACCCAGAGCAAGAAGGAAACAGTCCTATTCCTGCCAGTCTAGAGATATAAGGTTTTCAGGGTTTGGACACATCTCAACCTTACTCATGTTCCAAACTGGCTTCTCTTGTCTCATGACTTTTCGGATCCACACTGCCTCAAAATAACAAGGTGGAGAGCAATAGAGAAGACACTCAGCATCGTGCTCTGGCCTCTGCACGTGTGTGGCTGCAAGCAGTGCACACTCACATGTCTGTGCCACGTGTGCCTACAAATACATCAAACAAGGGCACCAAATTCTTGAAAATTATCAAATGCAAGAGATTACTGAATGCAGGTGGTATATTTATGTGGCCCGTTTTTACTATTTTTATTGTTATGTATGTCCAAAATTTTTGTAATAGAAAGTGTTCAAATCTCTAGTTTCCACTGGGAAATTAGATGATGGTCATGTGCTGGCTGGTTTTTGTCATCTTGACACAAGCTTAGGTGTAGCTGGAAAGGACTCTTCATCGAGAAAGTGCCTCCATCAAATTGGCCTGTAGGCAAATCTGCAGGGCATTTTCTTGATTGATGATTAATGTGAGAGGACCCAGCCCACTCTGGAGGACGGTCCTGGACAGTTTAAGAAAGCAGGCTGAGTAAGCTACAGGGAGCAAGTCAGTAGACAGTGTTCCTCCATGGCCTCTGCCTCCGTTCCTGCCTCCAGGTTCCTGCCTTGAGTTCCTGCCTTGGCTTCTCTTGATGGTGGATTATAATCTGAAACAAGTCAAATAACTCCTTCCTCCCCAAGTTGCTTTTGGTCCTGGTGGATATCACAGTAACAGAAACCTAAGACAGGCCACCCAGAGAAGCACAAAGAGAGGAGGCAGCCCTCTCCCTGCTCCCTCTGGGGTTCCTGACCTGACTGCAGAGACTTGGTGTCTGGGTTGGAGACGCTATTAACAGTAAGTATGTAAAACTCTCTCCCCGGGAGTTGCGGGCTGCCTGCTGATGCTGAAGTAGTTTTGCTCAGCTGAGGCAGGAAACGTGTCTACCAAGAAGCTCAAGTTGTATTATGTGCCTTTTGTGTATACAGTGACTTACTGTCATGGAGTCTGTGGCTCTGTAAGTAGTGGGCTCCTTCTACCAGAGAAGGAGCCCGCGGGACTCAGGACTTAGGAGAGCAAGAAAAAGGAAACTCAGAAGGCAGCTGAAGGCCTCTCTGAGGACCCAGCCACATCCTTCAAGGGCATTTCTTCAAGGACTTCCCTTCAAGGGGCTCAGGACTAACAATCTGGTGGTCCCTCTCCCTCAACCTTGGCTATCTGCATTGCTCACCTGCTGGAGTAGCCTCTACCCATCTCAGTGGGCTCAAAAGAACAAAGCAGCCCTCCCCCAGGAACGGGAGTCCACCCAGGCCAGATGCCAGGGTCCCACCCTCTCCCTCCCGAAGGGATTTAGGGGGTGGGGACGGGAAGGAAACTCACAAGGTGCCCTTCCCTGCTCAGCAGTTGATTGGAGCCTACTGAAAGATGAAACATACCCCATCCACCAGGCTGAGTGGAGTGCTCAAAGGCTCTTTGAAAAGAAAGGAAGAAAGACAGCCCAGTCTCCCTGGGGACTGCTGTCAGGAGAGCATTTGCCCTCAAACAGGGAGATGAAAAGGAGCTGGGGGTGGGGGGTGGCAAAGAGCACAGCGATGGGGAGAGGAAGATCAGACAAACTTTTGTTATGGAATCTCAGGGGAAGCGGAGGTAAAGGCTTCCTTGGAAATGTCACGAGATAATGAATGCTATTTTACTCCCATTGCTGAAGTGTCAGTCAGAGGCTTGGGGAGAGAAGGCATGGCTCTCTCCTTAGGAAGGAATTCTGGGTGATCTTGTACGTCTCAGAACCAGAGGGGTGATGGCTGAGCCCTCCTCTGCAGTCCCCAGGGCTCCTGCATGCACACAATATAAATGTGACAATACAGAAGTAACAAAAACACCACGCTGGTAAGATTATTGTGAGATTTAAACAGGGTGCTCTGTGAGGCAAGCTATACAGGGTCCCATGCAAACCAGGAGTGTGCAAACAGTGACCTGACACTTAAATGACAGAAAAATACTCTGTGGATGGTGGGCAGAGCCTAGGATAAAAGCCCGCCTGTAACTTATGAACCCTGCAGGGGTCACAGCTGCATTCTTTGAGTGTAATCACCCCAGGACTGTGTTGGGTACATAATAGGTGATCAAGAAAGGAAGGACTGAGGCATAAAAAGAGCAAGTCAGAGACCCCCAAGAATCCCCATGCCTCCCAAATTGACACCCAATTAACATTAATTATGGTCCACCTGGAAAATTGTTTCTTGGGTGGTGGTGGTGGTGGTGTGGTATGTGTTCATGTGTGTGTCTGTGCAAATGTATGTGCAAGTGACATGTATGTGAATATGAGCACGTGTGTGTGTGTGTGTGTGTGTGTGTGTGTGTGTGTGTGTGTGTCATAAAACAACCTCAAATGTCATTTCTCAGGTGTTAACTTTTTTATTTTTAGACAGCCTCTCTGTGACCTGGAACTCCTTGCCAAGTAGGCTAACCTGGCCAGCCAGTGACCCCCCAGGACCTACCTGCTTCTCCTTGTCCAGTCCAAACTAGCATGCCTGACTTTTTATTTTTGTTTTTATTTTTTATTCTCAATTTTATTTCTGGGAATCAATCTTTATGCTTATGAAAACCATTACTCTCCCACCCCACCCACCCTCCCTACCCATCAAGTGGCAACACTGACCTTTTGTGAATCATCCCTAGATGTGAGGAGTGTGTCTGCACAAGTTCCCGTTCTTCTCACTGAATGACACATGGCCACAACCAACTCAAAAAGACTCTGAGGCCTGGGAGCGAGCTCAACGTTGAGTGTAAATGTGGTCGGGGAAGTTCCAGATGCAGCAAGCAGGGCAGAAGGATGGTCCTGCATGTTCTGAGAATAGAAGCCAACAGACCTGACCTTGCATTGTTTCCAGAGAGAGACAGAGACAGACAGACAGACAGACAGACAGACAGACAGACAGACAGAGAGAAGGGGAGAGAGACAGGTCGAGGGGCAATAGGGAGACAGACCAGGAAGACGTTTCTCCCTAGGCCCCTCCAAAGCACGCGTGAAGAGAACAGAGGATCCGTTTTCTTCCAGGTTTAAAGAACTAGAAAGAGCAAAGTGAGCAGCCTTCTCAGAGTTGGGTAGAGATATGGAGCTAAAGAAGGAGAGAAGGAAAGTAAATTGGTTTCTTAAAGAGGAAGGGGGCATTCCAACAGCTTGAAGAACGCAGCTGTAACCTGCACTGCGGTGGCTCTAAATGGGAACTCTTCAGACTGAACTATTTTAAAGGTGGTGATTTTTTTTTTAAATAAAAATTGGCATACTATGTTTGCTAGAGAAACCTAAGCAGGAGATGCCATGTGGGTTCTCCTGAGGCTCTCTATGAGGGAGCCCCATTTTAGATGCTTTATATTGTAGGCCTAACTTCGAAATCTGAACTTTTGTGAATGACTGTGGCCAAGGTACTCAAACTCTCAGCGACTGAATCCTGTCAGCTGTGTTCTGATTCCTTATAAGAAAATTAAATATGATGCTGCCAAGTTTGTATCAGGCCTGCCCTTCACTGGGCATGGTCCCATGGTTTCATGGGCATGGTCCCCAGCTTGGGGCTTTTGGAAGGTGGATGAAACTTCAGAAGGTGAGAGATTTGGAGCCTGTTTAGGGCACTGGGGAATGTGCCCTCAAAGGGAGGAATGGGATGCCAGTCTCTTCCTTGTTTTGTGCCCACATCTGGCCCCGGGGTGGCACCACTCACAATGGACTGAGCACTCTCCCATAAATAATTAATTAAGAAAGTGCCTTACAGCTGTATCTTATGGAGACATTTTCTCAGTTCTGTTCATTCAGATAACTCTAGTTTGTGTGCCAAGTTGACATGACTCGCCTGCAACATACAGTAATAGAAACTGATGATAAAGAGATCAAATATAAAGGTCCTTTTACAGAACAAGAACTAAATAGTCATTTTTTTCTCCCATGTGTGTTCTCAGGAAAAGGTTAAAAATGTGAGAATGTCCCCCCACCCCTGTCCCTTGGTAACTGTGTGCCTGAACTCAGGGTAGGACAGTCCTAGCAACAGGTCAGAGCACAGCCATTGGCCTCCTATCGTGTGAGCTCCTTAGGACAGTTGCAGGACTGACCACCTCCCAGATCCCCTGTGACACTCAATGTCATTCCCAGAATAGCCCCCTAGCATAGGAACAACCATAGCAGTCACCAATGCCATGAATCGGGGACATCCAGAGCATCCAGGGGGGCCTCACAACACCCCTGCACACGGTTCAGAGAGGTCTGAGAACTTACCCTGCTTTAGTGTTGATGGAAACAGACTCTAAAGAGTTCAGAGCGTCATCCGCATCTCCTGGCAGCCTCCCCTGAAGTCATTGCTGCCCCCTCCCCCCTGAATGGCTCCTGACAAGTACACTTTACCACTTAGAGCCAGCAGTTGCTCTAAGAGAAAATGGGAAAGAACAGAAAAAGAGCCCCTCTACTCTCCTAAAAGATATGAGCTCCCCTGGGTCTGGATGTGTAGTCTGCCCCTTCTAAGGAGTGTCAGTATCAGTGTGAGAAGGCTGTTTTGGCAAGACCACAGCCTGGTGGCTTGATAACAAAAGCTAGAGTTGGTTTCTAGGGCTGTAGACAGCTGTCTTCTCCCTCTCTGTCTCTCTGGTCCAAATCTCTCCCTCTGTAGAAGGACATGGGTCATATTGAATCAGGCCTCACCCCGCTGACCTCAAATAAGGCCTCATGCTGAAGTACTGAAGATTAGCATTCCCTATGCATCTCAAGATGGAGGAATAAGCCTAGAGGAGCCAGATGGTGGGAAGGGAAGGAAGGGTAATGTCTGAGGGATACTGGGAGTTTCTCCCAGAGGGAGGGGCCTCTGCCCTCTGCTCTCCTCTAGGAGACTGACTGGTTTCTAAAAGCAGTTCCAAGTGCTCTGTGAAAAATGGAACTGCTTTCATGCAGCTGTTTGAGTCACATCTTGTTTCTTTAGTCTCTCGGTTCCTACCTCACACCAGACAAGCTGGAGGTCCCATCAGTGACCAGATGTGGTGCCAGGTATGATGGCGTGATGGCACAGGCCTGTAATCCCAGCACACACAGCATATGCAGAAGTGGCAGGAACTACAAGGCATAGGTTGTCATGTAAGAAGCTAGAGGAATGGCTCAACAGTTACATCATGCAGTAGCTGCTCTTGCTGAGGGCCCAGGTTCAGTCCCCAGCATCCACAAAGAGGCTCACGGCCATTTGTAATTTCAGTTTCAGGGGATACAGTGGCCTCTTCTGAACCAGGCATGCATGTGGAGCATATACATAAACACAAGCAAGTCACTCAAATAAATAAAGAAATCTCAAATTTTTGTTTCAGTAAAATAAGATTAACCTATGAAAGCCAGTTTGCAGAGGAAGACAGGAATCCCATCCTTACCTGGGATACACAGAGTACAAAAGCGCAAACTTAGAGAGTGTCATACAATGTCCTATAAAGGGTCACAGGCCACATGACCAGAGCTTGTGGAAATCTTTCCACTCCAATTATTGGGGTTACTTTTCCTTCCCTAATAAGTTGGCTTTATTGTATTCTTTGTTTTTAGAATTTTTAAACCTAAGTATTAAAAGAATAAGTATTTCACCTGCATATATGTATTGGTGCCGTGTGTATGCAATGCCTTTGAGGCCAGAAAAGGACGTCAGGTCCCCGGGAACTGGGGTTATGAGTGTTGTGAGTGTTGAGGGCTAAATCCAGGTTTTCTACAAGAGCAACAAGTGCTTCTATTAATTGCGGAGCCATCTTTCCAGCCCCTCTATTTCTATTTCTATGTCTATTTCTATTTCTATTTATTTCTATTTCCATTTCTAAATACGTACCTCTGACACAGTTCTTTGCCCTGGGACACAGAGCCTGGAATCCAATGCCTTGTGAATTCAGATCTGCAGCTCAGCACTCCTGACATCCCAAGCTTTCTCACTGTTGCGCTGGTCTCTATGTTTAACTCTTTTCTTCCATCTCCCCTTGTGGACATTGCTGGAACCTCCAGCTTGCCTGCACTGTTGGTTTTTCTCTCAAACGTTAATAAAATTGTTCTCAAGCTTCCTTTTGAGTCTGTTTCAAAATTCCTTTATTAATGAGATTAAGAACCCAAACTAGGAACCCCCATTTCCCTGGTAATATAGAGAAACTGTGTCAAAGAAGAAGAAAGGAGGAAGAAGAGAAAGAGGAGAAAAGTAGAAGAAAGGGAAGAGGTATAGACAAGATTAAATCTCTCTCTCTCTCTCTCTCTCTTTCTCTCTCTCTCTCTCTCACACACACACACACACACACACACACACCAGTGCCTGCAATCTCCCTGAGCCTCTATGGCTGAAGAGCAAGGGGAACATGTATTTGACAAATCTCAAAAAGGACTTATCTGGAACCAGAAAGTGAGCCTGCCACCCTCTGGCAGAAATCCCCTCTTTGATCATCTGCATCTTACTAAAATTTTAAATGGATTGATCCTGCTTTAGATCCCAGGGCTGCTTTGAATTCTAGGTCCAAAAAAGAGAAGTAGCCTGGCTGGACACAGAGTTGCAGGTTGTACAAGCAAGACGTCAGTCTGTGTCTGGGGACCCGAGTCCTCCACAGCAGTTTACCTCTGCCCAGCCTGCAGGAAAGGCGAACAGCTGGCATCGTGGGAAAAGCTCTTGTGTCTTTTGTCCCCAGAGACTTCATGGCCCTAACTGCAATCTCCCCGGGCCTCTGCTTCCCCGTTTGCTAACAGTTACAATAAACACAAGCTCCTGAGACTACAATGAGAATCAAACAGTATACTGCATGATAGCCTTTAGCAAACTGGAACAGACACTTCCAAAGCAGAATGGAGGTTGATGAAGATGTGATCATCCCATGGCAGATATAAGGAGATCAGCCTGTGAGGTGGAGGGTGTCTAGGACAAAACCTACCTGCAGTTTGAGTTCAGGGTCACTTACCTGTGTCCTTTAAATATCATCATCTCAATAATTATATTATAATATAGTATAGTATAGTACATTCTATATTAGCCTGGTGTATAGTAGATACTCAACATATCTTTGTGAAATGCAAGAAAAGAAGGAGGAAAGAATTGGTGCAAAACTAAGAGTGTGTTCCTTTAAAGGTAACAGCTTCATCCTACAATGTCCACCAACTCAAAACAACTTGATATCTCCCAGACATTACCTGGATCCCCTTGGTGGCTGTCCTGTGCTTCTGACACCTCAACATTTGCCAGGCTTGGAGGACTTCCAAGCTCATAGACTGACAGGGCCAGTTCCTCCTTAGCTGTTACTAAAGGTCAGCGTCAGACCTCTGCCACAGAGACCTCACCACATCCCTGCTCACAACACACTTCTTGCCTCCCCAGAGTGAGCAAGGAATGGCAGAAGAGGACCTCAGAGTCTTTGCAGCCCGACTTCAGAATTGATGCCCTGCTGAGCCGCATCTTCTATTTGCTGCCAGCCCGTCCTTGGATCCAGCCCACATTCACGGGGAGAAGACTATGCAGAGCTTGCCAGAGAGCCTTACTCACAGGATAAGGCATTTTATAGGCTATTTTTCATTTGCCCAAGTGGTGCTAGATCCAAGAGAGGAGTAACTAAAAGAAGTGGAAGTCTCATCGTGTGAAAATAGTCAGTCTACCACAATGAAATAGCCGCCAGGTACCATCAAGGTGCGAGATGTAAGGAAGGGCAATTGTCCTCCTGGTCCCCAGCTTCCTGGGAGATGAGAGCTTCCGACCTGTTCATAGTCCTAACATTAGTAACTACACTCCGATGTGGTTGCTTTCTATACAAAACCCTTTCGCATTCACTGCCTTGCTGTATCCTTGTGACAACCATTGTCACAGCTCTTGTGTGATTTAGCTTTAGAATCATGGACCTAGAAAGGTCCAGTTTTACAAATCATGACCTAGAAAAGTCAAGATCACATACCCTAATAAGTTGAACTCAGTCTAATATCCTCAAATTTATCTGAACTTTATAGTTTATTTCTACAACTAAACAGTACTAACCCTAAGCAGAAGAAATCCCACATATCTATCTACAGTAAGCCCAGATTTTTATTTTTATACACACACACACACACACACACACACACAGGGTCAAGGCAATACCCCCATCTGGGATTTCTGGCTTTGGTGACCAGTTCCATGCCCATATGGAAACCAGCCTCAAACTGGGCTCAGGTGACAGTTCTGGGACATGAGGGGAACTCCATAGCCTCCAGGGCTTTAAAGGGGTTCGTTCGTCCCTTCCCCTGCCTGTGTATGATGGAGTCTTGTCCATGTCTTTCTCTCTAAAAGCCCACTCTTCCCCTTCTCCTTGTAGAAACAGCTCTCACGGGGAATGAAGAGACAGGGTGGGTGAGATGGGATTTATAGGGAGTAGAGTCAGTGGTGATGGTTTAGTTTCTGGCCCGCTCTCTGGACTTGCATTGTTAAGGATAGAACGATGTGGAGATACCAGGTAGAATTCTGATGATTTGGCCTGGAGCAACCACACAGAGCGTCGTGCCCCGAGAAGGCTCTGAAGGAAGCAGGATCTTAGACTCTGTCATCTCATCAAAAGAGGAGATCATAGGCAGATGGTTGGAAAGCCTCTGTCTCTACTCAAATCTCCCCCTAGGACCATTGGGATCTCAGGAAGGGAGCCTGGACATGAGTTACATGCCAAAGAGCAGCAACACTGAGCACACCCCTCCCCCACCCCCACTGCAATCTCTCTAACCCTGTATGCGTGATCTTACATAGCAAAAGACACTTTGGAGATGTGACTAAAGCTTAGCCTGGAGATGGGGAGGACCTGGAGCATCTTGGTGGGTTCTACATCATCACAATGGTGCTTACAAGATGCAGGAAGTCAGAGCCAGGAGAGGTGCCTACAAAAGCGTGGGCTGACCATCAGCCAGACTGTACTGAGAGTCCCAGCTGCTGAAACCTTCTAGGGCATGTCCTAGAGGCAATCCCTCTCCTTACCCTCAGGGAGGGGTTGAACAGCAGTCTGCTAACTCCCTGGAGGGAGTCACCTCCAGTATACCCTGGCTGGATCTGCTCAGGCCACCATAACACAATACCACAGACTGGGAGGCTCAGACCACACTTTTGGAGGTTAGAAGTCCAAGATCAAAGTGCTGCCGTGGTTGGTTTCTGATGGAACCTCTCTTCCTGGCTTTCAGCTGTGTCCTTTTGCTGTGCCCTCTTTCCTCTGTGCACACATATGTCTAATGTCTCCTCTGCTCCTTCTCAGATGGGGAAAGCCTACCTTTGTGACCCCAATTTAACCTTAAAGGCCTCATCTCCAAATCCGGTTACATTTGTGCGGGGGGAGGGGGGGTGGCTAGAGCATACTGTATAGAATTAAGAAATAGAAGTCAGCCCATAACCTTCCCTCTTCCTACCTGTCCCCACCACATCACAGCTCTTAGGTCCTCCAGCTATCCCTGTTAAGGTGACAGAGGTCACATCATATCATCTGGGAGCCTTTGCAAGCTGCAGAGAAGCTAGAGACACCCAGATGCTTGCTCCATCTGGACCAGCAGACAGGGAAGCCAGACAGGCCCTACCCTGGCCAGGGGGTGAACTAGATTCCGGGAGAAAGGAGCACACACTTGGAGTTCTCAGGGCCCAGGCCACAGCTGCTCCTCTTCTTGCCGTTCACAGCCCTGTTCCACAGCCAGGCTCTGAAGCACACACTGAATGGAAAACACAGCGTCTGGACTGGCAACTAGGACACCGGGGCCTGACGGAGATTTCTGTGCTGCTCGTTGGCATAAATAACAGTCTGGCAGATGGAGTCTGACTTCAGAATCACCAGCTTTTCTAGGACACTGCAACCAACTAAGAGGACAATGGAACAGAATATTAAAAACGTAAAACCAAAATATTGTCCTCCCAATAAATGTCACCAGGAGAAAACTTCCCATAGCTCCTACTTCCTGCTATA